>BPTQ01000004.1:225783687-226196580 GCA_019973895.1 Chrysanthemum seticuspe
GTAATTTCTCAAAGACTATTCTGACAATTTTTGAAACTTGGGGGACTGAAACTGCCAATTATGCAAACTTAGCTCATTTTTCATCTGATTTTGAACATTTTGCATCTGAAACATATAAAATGCAATTTTGGAATATTTTCAGTATTTTGATGCATTTCTGAGCATTTTTTAGACGTTTTGCAGTTCAGATTTGACTAAAAATGATGAGTATTTACACACTCATCAGTCGGTTTTTTGATGGCGAGGTGTTTTTCTTTGACATTTTGAACTTGATAAAATTAGATTGAAGTGAATATTAGGGGTGTTCGCGGGGCGGTTCGGTTCGGTTAGTTGGAAGATTTAAACTATCCATCGCGGGGTGGGTAATTAATTTTACTATCCGTAATCGAACCGTACTAGGCGGGTAACCGGACAAGCGGGTACCCGAAATGAGCGGTTACCCGCGGTTCGGGTCACGGTTAACCATTTTAAATGTTTATTCGAGTTTAACCGTATAAACAATAACATGTTCTAGTATGTAAAATGTCATTTTGTTAAAATTAAATGACATTTAATAGACAATAGTCATACAAAAGTTATCCCGTTAGAATAATTGCACTCAAATATCCATATATAATCATTTAACAAAATAATAGTTATTCGACGTCTATAGATTACGATTACATTTATCAACTTTCACACATAAATGTTTAGAAATGTTTACATTATGAGCAAAAAAAGTGTTATACAATAGAATAGTGCAACAATATAATTAATACTTGTACGATTTTTTGAATATTTAGTTAAAAAAACCTACATGCATTAAGCACGGTTCGGTTCGGTTAACCGCGGATATCAAAAAATAAAAACCGAAACCGAACTGTGATAAGTGGGTTTTTTCGGTTTCGGTTTTTGGTTTCTTAGGTTTCGGGTTTTTTCGGTTTCGGATTGAGCGGTTCGGCTCGGTTCGTCGGTTTCTCGGATTTTTTGAACACCCCTAGTGAATATAGATGAGAAATAGTGAGTGGTAAATTGTGTTTGAGGTGAAGTTGGTATTTATAGAATGGTAAAATTTAAAAAATTTTTTTTTTTTTTTTTTTTTTTTTTTTTAATGCCCCAAACGACCAATTTTCATTTTTATTTTATTATTATTATTATTATTATTTTTAACTTTAAATGCCCCAAACAGGCAATAGTATTTAGGGGAAGTGTATATTAATTCGGTCGAATATTGAACCGATGTCCCAATTTTGTGCTTGTCGACCGATGCGATGACCCAAGACATCCATGTCGACCGATGTTAACATTGGTCGTGAGTCTAAAAATTCGGTGACCAACCAATTTATTCCGTTCGATTGTGCCCAGCCTTAAATATTGTCTTATGCATATACTTTGTACTAGGTCATGCAAGTGACTATCTTCTAGAAAGATTGTCTTGTTTTTTCTTGTCTTGTGCATATACTTTGTACTATGTGTTAGAGATAATATAGTGATAGTGATATAAATTAGTAAATGCTAACAATGATTCTTAAGAGTTACTGAGAGTTTGTGTAACCTCAAAATTTAAAACCATATCAATTAATCTTGATAAGTCTAAAGACAAAAATCGAGTCGAGGTAAACAAAAAAAGACCATAGTAATTTTGTGCTACATTCCATTTAACTTTTCGGATCCGCCAAGGTATGTAGATAGAATTTTAGTCCAAATGTTTGTTTCAAAAAGTTTATCATTATGCCTCCTTGTTATATACTAACATCTTTAAGAGTAAATTGCAAAAATCGTCCTTAAAGTTTGGGCAAATTGCACGTTTCGTCCCAAACGTTTGGAAAGTGCAAGGATCGTCCCTGTGGGAAACTTTTGGGGCAAAAATCGTCCCTGGCTACATTAAATGACTAAAATACCCTTATCTCTATATTACTTTTCAGTTTCTTGCACCAATGGTCCCTGTGGTTCGCCAGATTTTGCAAATTTAGTTTTTTTTTTTTTTTTTTTTTTTTTTTTTTTTTTTTTTTTTTTTTTTTTTAAATTTAACTTTTAGTATTAGTATTATTTTTTTATACGTTTTCGTCCGTTTTTTTAAGTTTTTGTCTTTTTTTCTTACGTTTTTGTCCGTTTTGTCCATTTTTTTTACGTTTTTGTCTGTTTCGTACGTTTTTGTCCGTTTTTCTCACGTTCTTCCGTTTTCATATGTTTCGTTCGTTCTTTTTCCGTTTTTTGTATGTTTTTCTCACGTTTTTGTTTGTTTTCATACGTTTTTGTCCGTTTTTTACGTTTTTGTCTGTTTTTCTCACGTTTTTGTCTATTTTTCTCACGTTTTCGTACGTTTTTGTCCGTTTTTCTTACGTTTTATCCATTTTCATACGTTTTTGTCCCTTTTTCTTACATTTTTTCTGTTTTCATACATTTTTGTCTTTTTTTTATACGATTTCATTCGTTTTTTATACGTTTTCGCCCGTTTTCTTACGTTTTTATACGTTTTCGTCCGTCTTTCTTACGTTTTTTTTTATTGTCATACGTTTTATACGTTTTCACCCGTTTTCTTATGTTTTCATCCATTCTCATACATTTTCGATAGCTTTTCTTACGTTTTTGTTCATTTTCTTAGGTTTTTTCCGTTTTCATACGTTTCACCCGTTTTTATAACGGGTGACACGTATGAAAACCGTTTAAAAACGGGTGAAACGTATGAAAACAGAAAAAACGTAAGAGAAACAGACAAAAATGTAAAAAAAACGAGGCGAAAACGTATTAAACGGATGAAAGCGTAAGAAAATGAACAAAAACGTAAGAAAAACGAACGAAAACGTATAAAAACGTATAAAAATGAAAAAAACGTAAGAAAAACGGACGAAAACGTATTAAAACGTATAAAAAACGGACAAAAACGTATGAAAACAAAAAAAAACGTATGAAAACGGAAAAACGTATAACGGAAAACGGACGAAAACGTATAAAAAACGGACGAAAACGTATGAAAACGGAAAAACGTAAGAAAAACGGACAAAAACGTAAAAAGTAGGACAAAACGGACAAAAACGTGAGAAAAATGGACAAAAACGTACGAAAACGGAAAAAACGGACAAAAACGTGAGGAAAACAGACAAAAACGTAAAAAACGAACAAAAACGTAAGAAAAAGGACAAAAACGTATGAAAACGGAAAAAACATGAGGAAAACGGACAAAAACGTAAAAAACGGACGAAAACGTAAAAAAATTAATAATAATATTAATAGTTAATTTAAAAAAAAATAAATGACTAAATTTGCAGAATCTGGCGAAACACAGGGACCATTTGCGCAAGAAACTGAAAAGTAATATAGAGACAAGGGTATTTTAGTCATTTGATCTAGGTCAGGGACGATTTTTGCCTCAAAAGTTTCCCACAAGGACGATCCTTGCACTTTCCAAACGTTTGAGACAAAACGTGCAATTTGGCCAAACTTTAGGGACGATTTTTGCAATTTGCTCCATCTTTAATTTTCACTTTTGAATAACATTTTCAGATAACTTTATTATCCGTATATCCAAAAAAACTAAAGTGGAAACACAGGATTCATTGTACTCAATAATAAATTAAATGCTCCTATGAAATTTGAGAAAACAAATAAATTACATTTTCAGATGCCGCACACATTTGTGGTATGTGGCGATTCGACCACACTCTGACAACTCACGTGCATCCACGCGCCGTCTCACCCCTTCCACGCTTCTCAGTTCTCACCGTCCCCAATGCTTGCCATCTGTCGTACGGATCGTCATATATACTCACAAAGCTTGGAAACAAAAGTGTGACAATTACTACTATTTTAACTCTTTAATATACGGAGTACTTGTTATTTTTAGACTAAAAGTTGTGCTTTCTGTTTTGCAATACAACGAAGTTAAATTACGTGTGCAAAACTTGTTGATATCAATCAATAAGTAAAAGAGTACTGATTGACATGCCTAAATGACATGCTTAATTTCATGCCTAACAACTAGATTACAACAATTGTACTAATCAAAGGCTATCATGAGGAGAGAGAAATATCATACTCCACTTGTCATATGTTGAGTGGATTAGACTTAAAATTAGTCATGCCATTTAGGCATGACAATCATTTTCCTAAGTAAAATAACTTGCGACATTCCCGAATTTCGTTGAAAAAAGTTTAACTGGATATGAAATGTTCATATTAATTTGTTATATATCAAGATAGTGTTGCATTGTGAATTGGTTATAACTTGAAAGTGTAACACAAAGTTTTTAGTTTGTGATACGAGGGAGTGCTTGTTGAATTTCTTTTGCAATTACGCCTTTCTCCTTTCTGTTTAAACTCCAATGAAAAAACAAGACCAACACGAGCTTATCTTTTTGAGCCTCGGTTCAAATCAACCTACTTTGTATTATACATTTTTTGAAGGTTCAAACAAACATACTAGTTTAGTATTGTCTAATACTTTGATTAATTTTGTTTTTCTGTAAATTGGATTTCCTTTTATCTTTTTTTTCTTTTCTTTTTGACTTGAAAGATCATATCATGGTTCTCAAAATTACGTGAACATAAAAGTAAAAAATATATGTAAAGACCTTGATCAATTAATTATTGTATAACTTTACATTGTTATAGACGTGTGTTATGATCGAACTCGAGGGATACCCTCATCCGATCGGCCAAAGGAGAAAAAGAAACAAACCCCAACTTGTTCACCAAGTTTGCTTGGGTATATATACAAGACTAGGGGTCTTGTTTTTGCATATCTTGGATTCATTAGCTAAACCCTAAAACAGTTTTTGTGTGTGTTTTTAAGCTACAAACCGATCGACCATATCCTCTAGGGGATCGATCATCTCTTTTCCACAAACCAAGTTATTTGGTTTAATAAAACTAGAATTACTTTAATTCGGTTTAGTACGTGTGTACAAGAACGTAGTAATAACATACTTTTGTTATTATTCTTTGATTAAATTACAAAACGGTAAGGGGTAATTCTTATAATCCTATAAACCCTAATTAGGGTCCATCCAATTGTTAGTTTGTGGAATTGATTCTTGTTCGGCTAGAATCAAGAAAAGGTACGCATATTCTTTTATGTTAATTAATTGTTCATTAATAAATCATATACGCTTCCGCTTGAATACTTTGATGTTTTGTAGTTATTTATTTGAATGTCATGTTATCTAATTCCAACAGTGGCATCACGAGTCATTGGTTTTTAATGAGTAATTAATTACATAAACGCGTAATAAAACAAATAATTGTATGTTGTTTGATATGTTAATCTAGGGTTTATGTTTATTATTGTTTGGTCGATTTTTTTTATGAATTGGGGCGTACCCCTATTTTTTTTATGTCGACACATACATAAATTTTTTAGGGTTTTGAAAATTGTTTGCTAACCTTATTAAAACCTAGAATTAATATATTAGTTACGTGATTAATTCATGAATAATTTGTTATGTGTCATGGAATTTTTAATATGCGATCTTATGACTATTTGTATAATTGTTATGATATATCCATGATAATATATGCATGTTTGTCATGGATAAGTTACTTTGATATTGTTTAATTGTTAAGATATATTTATTTACGATAAATCTTGAATTGGGGAAGACTCCAATTACATATATTAATGAATCAATTATGTGCAATTTGGTATATTATTAATTATGGGTTTACGCAATCGATTCTTCGATGTATGTGGCTCACTCTCAATTGAGAGAGTGAAAGCCTTAATTAATAGATACATTAATTTAACCTAGACATTGATTATTAATAGGGTTTTATCGAATAAGTTGCATGTGGCTACTTGTTTACACGTATAAATTGTTTATTATGTGCGCATTGTTTTTTAGTAGTTTATTTTTTATTTATTACTTGTTTGTTTATTATGTTAGACAGTTTTAAGCAAAGGGTAATTTTGAATAGAAAAATAATACGGACTAAACAATGGCGAAATTTGATTTGTTTTGGAAGAGTTAAGTTTTCAATAGTTTAATTGATTGTGACTTTGGTACAAATGGTCTGAACGGCTCACCCACTAGAATGAACTGTAAATGGGGTTAATAAAGAAGTGCACACAGTCACACTGAAAGGATGTCTTAGGTTATGCTTTGCGCTTACCTGGTCCTCTGCCCCCTGTAAGTTCGAATGGAGCTACTTAGTAAGCCATAAAATGTGCAAACTCATCTTAAGGGCGAATTAGTTTTAATTCCATGCGCTACTTCGGTGGTAATTACCCGAAACACTAAGTGTTTACACTTATGCAAAAGTACGGTATAATGGATGATAATTAACGCTAAATTCCTTGATTGGTGAACCCAATACCTCAATCAAAACTTTGATAATTTGATCTTTATGAATTGGTAATAAAACGTTTTTTTTATTAAATTTATGCTACAAGATGAATGCATGACATCTTTGTACATATTTGATTTGACCACATAAAATCAAAACTAGAACCCTTTTAAATTAAGTTATATACCATCTAATTAAAAGGAACACTTGAAGTTGCAATTTACGTCATGACAGTACTTGGCGAGATTGTGATGGAAAGGTAAATCTCTATGTAAAGTCAGACCTTACATGGACATATTTGCAGTTCTTTAAGTTAGACACTTAAGTTGAGTAGGAAGTGAGACCTGGACTCAAGGCATAAGATGGGATGAAACATGTTTATATTTGCAATAGCGTTGGAAAATATAAATCCCATAATGATCTAGGAATTGGAAATTGTTTGTCAATTATTGTTCGACAGATTACCTTATTATGTGCTTTCGTTACTAGCAGATCAACTGATGTAATGGAACTACGATAATTTGAATCCTAGTTTTCGAGAAAATTCTATGGTTATATGAATATTACCTTGGGTATTTTATTTTCTTGAAAAGTTTAATTATCGAAAATACTAAAATTGAATTTTGAAAATTCTTTAAATGTATTAATGCAACATTAAACCGTAAACGTAAGTTATTCATATATTGGTAAATTGATCTACACCTGTAAGGGTTTCTAGTAGAGTCAACTTTACTAAGAGAATAAACCTAGTCCTCTTTTCATAAGAAAGAGTGAGATTCAATCCTATTCCTTTTCATGAATGAAGAAAGGTATGATAGGACAATTAGAATTGTCTAAATTCTAAATACATAACTCGTATGAAAATTTCAATAGTTGAGAAAATTGCATATTTTCTGAGTTATTAAATTAGAAGTTAGACTAATTACTGTATAATTGGTAAAAGACAAACTAGCATATTTTATCTAGTTGTTTTGTTTTGACCATTTAAAAGTACTACTTACAATTGTTGGAATAGTAGAACTATTAAGAAAGAAATTGCATGCCCAATTTTTCAAGTTAATAGCATTGATGGATAGTTCATCATCTACATAGTAGAATACACTCCTTAAGTACATAAGTAATTGTTATGTATGGACTTTTTCAAAGGTGTAGGGAAGTAAATAGAACACTATTTTCTTTTACTGGTTAATGAAACACTTTCAATGTTGTCAAATCCAGTGGGAGTGTTGTGTTTTTATTACTGAATAAGGAATTAATGTAATGATCTCTTATTCATTGGGAGTTACAAGCTTTGTCATCTTGGTAGTAACCCAGATTATCTCTAGAATGTCTTACGATAATTACTTTCCACTTGTAGACACTTATGTTTTCAAGGATAGTCATGTACGTTTCCTTATTAGACAATGAAGTGGTTCTACATCTACTAGTTATGCTAATATCAATGACACAATCATATTAGTCACATAAACAAACATATGTCGTGTTGTTTATCTGCTACATGATGTTGTTCCATGCACAAGTGGGAGAAATCTATATTGTGTGCAAGGGACAACATATAGGTATATGATTTAAAGGATTCTCTTGACTGCAAGGTAAGAGACTAACGTTCTAATATAACTTGAACATATCTAATTCAAGAAACACTTGGTGTTGCAATTTACGTCATGTGAGAACTTGGCGAGATTGCAACAACAAAGTAAATCTCTATGTAAAGTCAGACCTTGCATGGACATATTTACAGTTTCTAAATTAGACAAGTATTTAGAACATGTGTCAAAATGATATATAAGACTACTTCAAATTAAATATTTATGTATTATTAGAATGACATAAAATTAAATAAAGTAATCTAATCCTACTTCAATTTGTTTATTTATGTATTTTGGAATAACATAAATGAAAAATAATGTAGTCCTACATTATTGTGAAGTAAAATAAATTAACTTGAAATTACTATTGAAACCAAGAGTTGTGTTCATAATTACTTTAGTTAAACATGTTTATGATTCATTGTAAAGACATAAACATAAAGTCTTTTAAGACTTATAATAAAGTAAGACGTTAACTTGTTATGTTTTTTAATTAAGACATGTACAAGAAGTCATTGAGTTGATCAATGATTTATAACGTATAATGGGATTATAACAGTTTATGTTTCTTGTTGAGACATGGATATGAAGTAACTTGGTTAAAAGGTACTTGTGTTATAAAGCATGTAATTGGCTTGGAAAGTCTATTATACCATTAAGTTGACTTAGTTTGTAAATAGGTAAGCCAAAAGGAATATGTTTATCTTATATATTGTTAGATTGTCTTACAATATTAAATTCTAATGAAATACCACAAGTTGATGGTATGTTCAGTTAGGAGAATCAAACTCTATTTGATTTGTTTGATTCATGATAACCATAACTTCTTTCTTAAAAAGTAACAAGGTTAGAATATTAAGTATGGATTGAATATACTCAATATTACTCCAACCTAGAAGATTAATAAAACACCATTTCATTATGGAATGTGATGAATCACATTAAGTTTTAAAGTTGAAGATTCTGAATTTGTTAAACTACTTATGAATAGGTTATTAACAAACTAATGTCAAGAATTATTAATGTGTATTTGTATTGTCCCAAATAGAGAACAATGTAGTTTTGCTCTAATTGCTAAGTATATATAGATAGTCTATATATTACAAAACGTAAGTGGGAGTTTTTTTATCTTGAAAGATAAAATTACAAGATACATAATCTTCTAAAACACACTAGTAAATATCATGATGAGGTTAGACATGTAATTGATAGACCTCATGATGATAGAATTTTCATTCATAGATCTGCAAGGATATCTCAGATATTTGACTTATATGCTTAGAAATATGAGTTACAGGATTATAGTAAACCTGATAATCATTATGATGGATTACCAAATATTGAATTGAGAAAATTACTCATACTATGAATGTTAAAGATGTTGTCCATAAAGATAATCAATTTTGGAAATTTGGTTTATCTTAATAGTTAGACTAGAGAATGGAAATGAGTTTCTTCAAAGAGATGAAAAACCCTAGTGGTTTGAATTTCTATGTAGAAATCATATGGACAATATTGTACACATATTTAATGCATGTTTCATGACAAGATTATTGATCACACTTAAGCAATTAATTATGATTGAATATTCTTTTCTAGACACATTAAATATATAAAGATGAAAATTGTCATACTTGTTTTCATTAATATGAAATATGACAATGGAATATCAAAACTCTTTCTTGAGAAATTACTTGAGCGAGGACGGTAAGTAATTGAAAGGTTTTTTGAATTCATATAATCTTTGAAAGTGTACGAAGTGCAAATAATTCATGAATGGATAAATGCATGCATCTATGAAATTATTCTTATGTTTAATTATTAAATCTCATTTTCGATTTATAATTAAAATAAGATAAATTTTAAGTATTCCTGAAAGCTAGTGGGAGTATTATGTTAAGTTTCTTAAATCTTATATGTTGTATAACATATAGTAAGTAACATTCCTTGTAAGCTAAATGTTAAGTCTTAGATTGGAATGAAACTTCACTTGTAAGATTTAAGAATTAAAATATACAACCTTGAAATACATGTTTATTGTTAATAAACACGTGCAGTAAAATAAATAATTCTAATAAAACATGATATATCATTTGGGAAATTGATAAATATCTTTTGACAAGATAGAACGTGAATGAATTCTAAGGTTGACCTGTAGATTCATCATGTACATCATGTTGTGTATTAAAATTGTTGTATCATTCTTGAATAAGAAGTGATTTGACAACATTGATATATAACTAAAAGTTATTAGATAACTTGTGTAATGAATATTCTAAAAGAATTACATCCTCAGCCTGGAATTGCTCATAGATTCTATAGATGAACAATATGTCAAATGTTGTGCAAATTGTCATTAGCTTTAAACTTGAAAGTTAGGAAAGCATCAAACATTACACAATAAGATATTAAAGTTTACGGAGTTTTAATGAGCACATTGTTGTTTGTATACAATGATGCTGGTTTAATTGAGATGACACTCAATACTAGTCATGGTAGGATTTCATCCTTGTTAATGGCCATGTGAACTAGTTATGCTACTAAGAGCGCAGTTGCATTATACATTAAAAGAATAAGAATACTTTAAACTTTAAAATGTTTGAAAGTTTAAATTGTCATAAATTGGTGATAGAGGATGTTACACGCTTTATGAATTATTATGTGGATTGGTGAATGCACACATACAAGGACTTCATTAATTGAATAATTGAAATAAGTATTCTCAAAATTACGATAGATCAAGTTGGTTGATTTATGCCTTGTCAACAAGTATGATTGTCCTTACTTGAGGCATAATTCATCAACTGGAATTTTCATGCATTGATCTATTTGATATTTGGATAAGGGATGTTAAACAATTGTTATAATAAATCAAATACTTGGTATGTTTGATTTTATTATATATTGTATCATATATTTGCATGTTTAATCCGTGAATAAATTTATTTATTCTAAATCGTCCGTTGTCGATTAATGATATGGGAGTATCATTAAACTAAGACAAATCTGAGAGATATAGTAGAATATACTTGAAAGTATATTGATGAGAATGCATACCAATTTCCGATGATATTCAATGAATTGAATATAGGACTTATCCCAACTACATAATTTACTTTGTGGATATTGTTATAAGTAAATTATGAATAGTTATCCTCAGACTTGAGATACCAGATAAGTGTCATGAATGTAGTGCACTTCTGTGGAACAACTTAACGCTATACGTAACTGGTAGTCATAATGGTTGTTTCCTGAAGTGTTGCAAAGTTCATGGGTTATTCTCGTAGTCAAGATAGAATTTGTTCCTTCAAATTTATTTTGGAGTTTAATACTGTTGGGCCCCTCGTAGGGTTGACAAGATGTTTGCGTGGCCACGCCCAAAGTTCTCCCCTGAATATGTTCAGAAGATTTGGTAATCTTGCTCAATCTCTTATAACGAGAAACAGAATAGTTGGATAAAAAATGACTTAATTTCATATCTTTATTTAACATGGTATTAGAAACAAAAGGATAATAATAATGAGAAATCATTAAAAGGTTTTCCAAGAGCCTTGCTCGAGTTGTACTAGAGGCATCGAAGTGTTGCTAGACGCTAACCGATGTGATCACTCTATTAAGATATGTCCAAGTGGGAGTTGTTGGTTTTATGGACAATAAATTAATAAAAGTGTGTTAGGATCGAACTCGAGACTACGGGATTGCACACTTTACGTATGAGAATTTAAAGTTAAATACTTAAATATAAACGTTGTATTTATTTATTTATTAAACGAAATAACTAACGAACGTTAAGTAATTAATGTAATGGACTAACGGGCGTTAAAGGTATTTGAAAAAGGACTAGAATGCAAAGTTTGGAAGTTTCCGGAATCCCTTGGGGATACCCTCATCCGATCGGCCAAAGGAGAAAAGGAAACAAACCCAACTTGTTCACCAAGTTTGCTTGGGTATATATACAAGGCTAGGGGTCTTGTTTTTGCATCTCTTGGATTCATTAGCTAAACCCTAAAACAGTTTTTGTGTGTGTTTTTAAGCTACAAACCGATCGACCATATCCTCTAGGGGATCGATCATCTCTTTTCCACAAACCAAGTTATTTGGTTTAATAAAACTAGCATTACTTTAATTCGGTTTAGTACGTGTGTATAAGAACGTAGTAATAACATACTTTTGTTATTATTCTTGGATTAAATTACAAAACGGTAAGGGGTAATTCTTATAATCCTATAAACCTTAATTAGGGTTCATCCAATTGTTAGTTTGTGGAATTGATTCTTGTTCGGCTAGAATTAAGAAAAGGTACGCATATTCTTTTATGTTAATTAATTGTTCATTAATAAATCATATACGCTTCCGTTTGAATACTTTGATTTTTGTAGTTATTTATTTAAATGTCATGTTATCTAATTTCAACAGTTACATCTGCAAATTCACACACTCAATTGTCAACAAGATTTTTCTAGTAATCCAACATATTCTGCTCGATGAAATCAAAACTTCAATTGTTTAATCAACTTACAGTACGCCTGTTGTTCATTGCAAATCGTCAACGCTGTCAAACATTGTCTGGTGTTAGTCAACACTTGTACCTTACTTGTTCACATTTTGTTTTGTAGCTCATCCTCCTTTTTTAACTTAATTAATTATTTACCTTTATGTTTTTATATTTTCTCTTATTTTATTGTTTTACTCCCTGTAAGGTTTTTACTACAATCTCCTGGTTTTAGTAGTTGATCATATTTATGTATATTTATTCCATTTAATTTATCGTGTTCCATGAGATATCTTAGTTATCAAAAAGCAAGTTTTAATTACAAAGAAGATCGACATGTCTACTTTGTCACATCAAAAAAGTTAACTGAACGATTCACCATGGATGTTTTGTTGCAAACAAACAATTTTTCCTTTTTTAAAATTTTTTTACCACAAACATTTATCTATATTCAGACAATAAACTACTTCCACTTGCAAAAATATTCAAAAATGTTTACACCGAGTCAACGACAAACGACTGGTTGCACCAAAGTGAAGAGCTAGTTACGGAGTAAAAATATTGGATTCAGTTTGAAATTTCATCCATGGGACACTGGATTCCGTGTACATAACACTTTATTTTTTGAACAAGTGTTCATCACATTGAAGGAATCACATATAGATAAGTACTCGTGTTTCTATCTCTTCACGATAATAGCAAGTTTGTATACGTCAATCCAAGGTACTGAAAGGTTATATATATATTTTAATATGCGTATCATTGGATTCAAACTCGAGATTTCGGGATTGCACACATTACGTATGAGAATCAAAGTTATATATAATTAATATATAAATGTTATATTTAATTATTATTATTCACAAATAAACACTTAACGAGAGTTATTATTTAACGGTGTTTGGCTAACGGTCGTTAAATATAATGTTAAGGGACTAGAGATGAAAATAGAAGTTGGGAATGTTCTAGAACCCCTTTTGGGTTGGATGGCCGGTCGTGGATGGGCTTCCATAACCCATTCATGCCCTAACTTGGTCATCAAGTTTAGATTAGTATAAATACAAACCCATTGTATTCATTATATCTAATCTTGGTTCACCAAAGAACCCTAACTTCTTCTCCTCTCCTCTCCCTTGAGCCTTGGTCGATCGTACAAACACCCTAACTCCTAGGGATCAATTTTCCATTGCTCAAGAACAAGTGTTTGGTTGTTTGTAATTCAAGAACCTAGCTTTTCTCATTGATTCGCTACTAATACGTGTGTACAAGAACGAAGAGAAAATACACTTGTGTTTGCATATCTTGGGTATTCAACTTTTGGTGTAGTCTAATTTGTTAAACCCTAATTTATTAGGGTCTAGGGTTTCTTGGTTCTTGAGCCTAATTAGGGTTTTTTTTTTCATAAACCCTAATTGCATGAATTGATAAAAGATACGCATTCTATTTTAATTCGGTTAATTAGTTTACATGTATTTAGATCCTACTTGCTTCTGCTATTTGCTTCGATGATGTTTATGTTTTATAATTGTTATGTATTCATAAAATCCAACAGTGGCATCATGAGCCGTTAATACTATGTAATTAATTACCGAAACACATAAAAATTGAACCTTTGTGATTATTACATGCTTTTATGGTTTCTAGGGTTTTGAAAATTGAAACCCTAACTTTTTTAATATATGGGTCGAATACCCTTTTATTTTTTAATTAGGTTTTATTTTTTGTAAAACTTGTAGAAACCCTAGGATTGCATGTATATTTTTATGTGGTTATTATGAATTATTATTATGTGCCATGATAATATGCGTATATTGGATTATAATTGTTATGAGGAATCCATGGTGGAACATGCATGTTTTGCTATTGATTATTGTTTATTGATTGTTTGATTATTGTTAAGTAAAATTCACATGTAATTAGTTTGATAGTTATAAACTTGGGGAAGACCTCAATATATCTAATAATAATTCGTTATGTGCAATATGGTATATCGTTAACTAAGGCTTACGCAATCGACTTGTTGATGTATGTGGCTCACTTACCTTAGTAGGTGAAAGCCCTAGTTAATATATGCATGATTTTTACACCTATAATTGATTATTAGGTTTTTATCGAACAAATTATGCATGTGGCTATTTGTTTTACATATGTTAATTGTTATGATATATGTGCATTATTTGAGTTGGTTAATTGATACTTTTGTTTATAAAATTGTTTGACATGTTTGTAAGCAAACGGGTATTTTTTTATGAAAAGAAAAAAACCGGACTAAATAATGGTGAAATTTGATTTGTTTTTTTTAAGAGTTAAAATTTTCATAAGTTTAATTGAGTGATGAGTTATGGTACAAATAGTGAGAACGGCGCATCCAATTTTGACAAACTATAAGAGGGGTATAAGGAGGGGATCGCATTAAATTGTGACCATAAAGAAGGAGGTTAATTGCTTCGCGCTGACCAATTCTCCGCTTCTTTTTGCGTCAAATTGGAGTTACCAAGTAGGCTATTTATGTACAAAATAATCTTAACGGCGAATTAGCTTTAATTCCATGCGCCACTTTGTGGTAATTATCCGAAACACTAAGTCTGTAGACTTATGCAAAAGTACGATAGAATGAACGATAATTAAAGGTAAATTCTTTTATTGGTGAACCCAATACCTCAATCAAAACTTTGTTAATTTAATCTTTGTATGCATGCTTCTTGGTACATATTTTGATTACACATCAAATTTGTACCCTTAAAATTTAAATTTATGCCATCTAATGATAAGAAACATTTGAAGTTGTAATTTTATGTTATGTGAGAACTTAGCTAGATTGCAATGACAAGGTAAATCTCCATGTTGTGTGAGACCTCAACTGGAAAAAAATTGCAGTTTCTAAATTAGACAACTTAATTAAGTTAGTTAGTGAGATTTATGACTTAAGGCATAAGATGGGGTGAAACATGCTTACATTTGCATAAAGGTTTGGCAAATTGTAATCCCATACTTAGGAATTAAAAATTGTTTGTCAATTATTGCTCGACAATTACCATGTTGAATACTTTCATCACTAGCATATCAACTGATGTGGTGAAACTATGGCAATTTGAGTCCTAGTTTTAAGGGAAATTCTATGGTTAATATGAATATTTACCAAGGGTATTTAATTTTCTTGAAAGATTTAATTATCGAAAATATTAAAATTGAATTTTGTTAATTCTTTTGATTGTATTAATGCAACATTAAACCGTAAATGTGGTTTGGGCTTTGGTAAATTGATCTAGTTCTGTTTTCAAACAAGTGTTTGATCAAGAAAAATTTACTAAAAAGACAAACATAGTCTCTTTTCCTTGGAAGAAGAGAGAGACTCAATCATATTCCTTTTCATTATTGAGAAAGGTATGTTATGAACATTGGAATTGTCTAAATTCTAATATAACTCATAGCAACTTTAATAGTTAAGAAATTGCACACCTTGTTTTCCTTAAGAGATTTCATTACCCTCAGTTGGTGATTGAATTCTTATATGACATTTTGGTCAACTAGAAAACATGTTTGACGTTTTATGAGTTATTAAATTAGAAGCTAGACTAATTACCGCAAAATTGGTAAAAGAAAAACTAGTATATTTTATCTAGTTGTTTTGCTTTGACCAATTAAAGGTGCTACACACCATTATGGAATGTAGACCTATTAAGGAAGAAATTGCATGCTCAATTTTTCAAGTTAATAGCATTGATGAATGACCCATCATCTACAGAGTAGAATACACTCTTTTAGTACCTAAGTAATTGTTACGAATGGTTTTGCAAAGGAGTAACAACGTAATAGTACGCTATTTTCACTGTTAATGAAACACTTGCAATGTTGTCAAATCCAGTGGGAGTATTGTGTTGCTGAATAAGTCATTATTGTAACGTTGTCTAATTCAGTGGG
Organism: Chrysanthemum seticuspe; assembly: GCA_019973895.1. Lineage (NCBI taxonomy): Eukaryota > Viridiplantae > Streptophyta > Magnoliopsida > Asterales > Asteraceae > Chrysanthemum > Chrysanthemum seticuspe. The sequence continues at coordinate 225,799,951 of BPTQ01000004.1, forward strand.
AGTTACAAGCTTTATTATCTTGGTAGTAACTCAGATTATTTATAGATTTTCTTGAAATAATACATTATGTTCAAAAATGTAGACATTCATATTCTCAAGGATAGTTATGAACGTTTCCTTAATAATTAAGTGGTCCTACATCTACTTGTAATGCTTATATATCTATGACACTATTATATTGCTCACATAAACAAACGAATGTCATGGCGTTTATCAACTACATGATGTTGTTCTATGCACAAGTGGAAGAAGTATTTATTGGGTGCAAAGGAACAACACATACAAATATGATTATTGGATTCTCTTAATCACGAGGTAAGAGATTAACGTTCTAATAAGATTGTCTTGTTTAAAACATGTGTCAAGATTATAACATAGACTACTTTTATGTCTTATGTCATTCAAAATATAGAAACACTTGAAGTTACATTTTAGGTTAAGTGGGGTCTTGGCTAGATTGTAATCTCAACGTAAATATCCACTTGTCATGAGATCGAGCGTGGTTGCTTTTGTAGTTTCTTAAGTTGGACACTTCAAGGAATGACATAATTAGAATAAAGTAATCTAATGCTACTTTAAATATTTATGTATTCTTCAGTATATTAACTTGAAAATTAATTAATTGAAACCAAGACGTGGTGTTTATAATTACTTTAAATTATACAGGTTTATTTCGTTGTAAAGTCACAAACATGAAGTCTTTTAATTATTACAAGGCTTATAATATAAAGTAAGATATTATAAATGTTATGTCTTTTGACTTGGTCAAAGAATACTTATGTTATAAAGCATGCAATTGACTTGGATATTCTATTATACCGTTAAGTTGACTTAGTTGGTAAATAGGTAGGCCAAAATGAATAAGTTTATTTTACATATTGTTAGATTGTCTTACAATATTAATTCTAGTGAAATACTATATGTATATGGAATGTTCAGTTAGAAGAATCAAACATTTGTTATATTGTTATATTTGTCCAAAAGTTATCAAGGTTGGAAAATTGAGTATTGATTGAATATACTCAATAAAACTCAAACTTAGAAGACTAATAAGACACCATTTTAGTATGGAATATGATGAATCACATTGAGTCTTATATTGAAGTTCTGATTTGTTAAAACTACTTATGGAGTAGGTTATTACAGAACAAGATTTACGAACTGTCAATGTGTTTTGTAATATCCCCAAAGAAAATAATTTAGTGTTGTTCTACTTGCTAAAGTATTTATAGATAGTCTTTAACTTACAAAAGCAAGTGGGAGTTTGTTTAGATCTTGAAGAGATTAAATTACAATTACAAAACACATAATCTTCTAAAATATACTAGTAAATATCATGATGAGGTCTAATCTTATAGACCTCAAGATGATGGAATTCTCATTCATAGATCCGCAAGGATATCTCAGATATTTGATATGATGAGAAATATGAATTACAGGATGATGGTAAACCTATTAATCATAATGATATATTACCTAATATTGAATTGTGGTAAATTATTCATACTATGAATGTTAAGATGTTGTCCATAAAGATAATCAACTTTGAAACTTGGTTTATCTTAATGAAGATGAGTTTCTTCAAAGGGAAGGAAAACCCTAGTGGTTTAAATTTTTGTGTAGAATTTACATGGACAATATTGTATACATATTTAATGCATGTGACAAAACTGTTAATCACACTTAACCAATTAATTGTGATTAAATATTCTTTTCTTGGCACATTAAATATATAATGATTATAATTGTCATACTTATTTTCATTGATATGAAAAATGACAATGAAATATTAAAACTCTTTCTTGTGTGATTGCTTTTGCTAGGATGATAAGTAATACAAAAGAGTTTTATGAATTCATATAATCTTTGGAAATGTACAAACTGCAAGAATCCATGAATGGATATATGCATGCATCTAGGAGATGATTCTTATGTTTAACTATTAAATCCAAGTTTTGATTTAAAATTAAAATAAGATAATTTCTGCGTATTCCTGAAAGCTAGTGGGAGTATAATGTTTATTTTCTTTAAATCTTATATGTTATGAAGTAACATTCCATCTAAGCTAAATGTTAAGTTTTATTTTGCAATGAAACTTTACTTGAAAGATTTAGAAAATAAGACATACAACCTTGGAGTATATGTTTATTGTTAGTAAACATGTGCGGTATTAAATAAATGAGTCTGATATATGAAATGTTATATCATTTGGAAAATGGATATGTAGAATATGAATGAAATCTTAGTTTTACACAAGGATTTTTCATGTACATCATGTTATTGTTGTATCATGCTTGATGATTTGACAACATTGATATCTAATGAAGTTATCAGATAACTAGTGTAATGAATATATTAGAATATATTTGAACATAGAAATACATTCCTCAACCTGGAATTGCTTCTAGATTCTATGGATGAGCAATACAGCAATTATTGCGTAATTGTCATAGCCAACAAACGTGAAGGTTTTGGAAGGCATCAAACATTACGCTGTAGATATTGAAGTTTGCGGATTTCTTTTAATGAGCATATTGTTGTTTGAATACAATAATGCTGGTTTAATTGAGATGACACTCAATACTAGTCATGGGAGGATTTCATCCTTGTAAATGGCCATGTCAACTAGTTGTACTAAACTAAAAGCATAGTTGCATTATACATTAAAGAATACGAATACTTTAAACTTTAAAGTGTTTGAAAGTTTGATTGTCATAAATTGGTGGTTGAGGATGTCACACACTTTATGAAATATTATGTGAAAATATCAAGTTATTTGAATGCACACATACAAGAACTTCACCAGTTGAATTCTTGAAATAGGTATTCTCAAAATTCCGATAGATCAAAGTTAGTTGAAATTATGCCTTGTCAACAAGTATGATTGTCATTACTTGAGGTATAATTCATTAAGAAAAAGTATTATCATGCATTGATCTATTTAGTATTTGGATAAGGGATGTTTTGAACAAATATTATATAAATGAAATAGAATATTGGTTATGTTTATTTTTCATTTTCTTAATATTATATCCTATATTTGCATGTTTAATCCGTGAATAACTTATGTTATTCTAAAAGTCCGTGGTCAATCAATGATGTGAGAATGTCATTGAATTAAGACAAATATGAGTTTTGGTAGAATATACTTAAAGTATATTGATGCGCAGGACATGCCAGATTCACATGATATTTAATGAATTGAATATAGGACAGATCCTGTAGCCACCTGTAAAATTTCACTATCATTAATTTTCGTATCAATAAACTAGATTGTTTATCAAAACTTATTTGAGCTAAGTTAAGCATTTTAGCATATACGTTTCATTTTTATACATAAAATTTATGCATCTCCGAGTAGTCTTATTTGATCATACCTGATATTTACTGATAACTAAATCACGCTCACAAGAAATTCTCTTGTCTTACGAGTCCGCACGCGTACCGGTATCATAAAAGAAAACATGAAAAATGAAAACGAGCTAATAAAGTCGAAAATTATATCATTGTATCAGTTTCTTTAAAACGTGTCCGGAAATATAAGTATTATATTTTTCCCGTTTGGGATGACACATTTACAAATTAAACAGCGGGACATGAAATACACTTAATACCAAATAAATACCTAAAATGTCTAATATATACATTTTACAAAATAATAAAAACTTAAATCAACTACCCTTATCCCTAAAAACCCACGCCCTTTTTCTACCATCTCTTTCACCCTTTCTGCCTCTCAAAACCCACGACACCCCAAAAGTCTCATCCCCTTCTTTTGGAAAACTTTTACAATACCTTTCCTCATCTCAAAAACCCCATCGCCCCATTCCTCTACATAAGTTGAAGCTGTCATCAATCTTAGGTCAAACCAAAAGATTGTCTCATCACTTTTGACCATCTCATCTTTCAAAGGAGTCACATGGTGCTCTAGAAATCAAAAATTGAAAGAGAGTTTTCCCTAGATGGGGGATTCGCAGTCACCAAGGGAAGAAAGAAGAGTTGGCATCATCCCACAAACTTATCTATTTAACCATGGGTCGGCCACAAGGAAACCATACCCAACCAAAGCTTCATCACACAAAGAGAAGGAAAGAAAGGAGTCTTGGTGCTTGGTTTTCCTCGTGGCTCGAACCTGGTGTGTCGTTCATATTACTCTTCACATCTTAGCGATTCTCTTGTTATTTGTAAGGATTCATTCTGTTTATTATTGATATAATAATTAAGAGTTGGGTTAATTTACTTGTTAATGAATCGATATAAATCTTGTTTTGTTTTTCACTGATTAATATACAAGTTCTGGAAATCGACTTATTGTTGTTGTTGGTTGTCTTGTGTGGTAAAAATAAGAAAAATCATTAATAAGTTTTATATTTTGTTAATGTAGTATTCGGATTATTGATTGGCTGTTCAGTTCTTTTTTCCGAATCAATTGACACCTTGTCCGGATTAGTTCCACTCATTCCCTTGACTTAGTCACTATCCTGATGAAGTTTTTCCTAAATGTATACATTAGCGTTAATGTTCAATCTTTAGTCGTCGTTAGGAACCTGTCACAATTCTTGTTATCGTTTTGAAACCAAAGGGACCCCAAGGAAAGGTGTTGTTTAGCTTCGAATCACTAGGGGAAACCACCCTGAAGAGAGCCGTACCCACGTCTTACCCAAGACCACGAGTGTGGTCAAGTGGGTCTTGAGTATTGGTTCGTCTAAACCAAAGAGACTACTCATCTTATTGTCCGAGTTTCGTTGTTTGGTCACACCTTTTGCTTCCGTTATGTTATCAAATATATGTACCCTATTTCCTTTGTTTCACTCGACTGCCCAATGATTACTAAACACCACTATTTCGTTCTAGGATGCGTTAGCATCATGCTCTCCCCTTATCCCATGATCAAATACCAAAAGAAATGTGTAACTGAGAAAACTTGTTCCTACCATCTCTTTTTCCAAATAGGGTGCGCTTGATTTTGAGTCTGGGCCACACCCCACCCCCTCAACTAGGGCTTGGATAACATGTACTTCAATACCACTCCAAATCCTATGCACTAATAGTGCATACAAAGTATCCTTCCGAAAATATTCTTTTTGCATTGAAGACCAAGTCCTTATTTTTGAGAATCATTCTACTGTAACATCAACATGTATAAGAATGGTCTTGGAGTTGGGCCGCAGCCCACATATCATCATAGGGAGTCCATATGTTACTCACATTAGGCCTCAACACACCTTGTCCAAGCATGTTCGATTGGCCGGCCCAAGCCCAAGCATGCATACCGCTCGGAAACGAGTGTAACATTCAGTCGGGGCCTCGTAAGAGGGTTGAGAGGCCCCGACGCTAGGCGTTGGTCCTTCTTGTGGTCGGTCATGAGTAGATGGAGGTTGGAGGAGGGTACACCGAGTACTGTGGAGCTTGGTGAGCGTTGGTTTGCTTCTGCTAGGATTCTTCCTGTTACGGGAGAACCTCTTCATCACACCATCCCATTGCTAGCGGCACGACTCGTGCGATACGAGGATCAGCTTGGTGAGGCTATGACACACGTCGATGCGATCCCACTGGTCCAGATTGAGAGTATAGAGGAGGAGGTTGAAAACCTCGTGGTTGGGAGGATCGCGATGGAGGAGGTCTTCGATAGGATTGGTACTCAGTCCGAGCAAGCTAGTGAGGCGGTGGCAGCCCTAGAGCGGAGAGTTGAGTCGGAGAGGTTGGAGCTACGAGATAGAGTTGAGATGCTAGAGGAGGTTGTGCAGAGACAGTCTGAGCAGTTGGTGACCATGGCGACACGTACTGCGACTCTTGAACAGAGGTTGGAGGCGAGAGATAGGGAGATGGATGATTTGGCGGAGCTTGTCCGAGACTTGTATCGACGAGTGAGTGGTGCACCCGACAGCCCATAGGTCGGAGACACACCCATTTAGTCTACTAGTACTTTAGCCTGCCGCCTGTGGCATTGATAAGGCTTTGTATCCGTATGTATTGTTAAACTATCGAACAAGCTATTGATGTGACATTGTATGGTTATTGTATCACTATGTATGGATAATGGATCTATGACATTATGGTTGCTTTCGTTAGGTTCTTGTGTATGGTGATCTTTATATGCCTCGATTTATATAAATCGAAGTGATCACTTATATATATATTCTTATGCGATTCTAACATATTGTGATTCTTTCTTATGGTGATTATACTCTATTGATTTAATGTGATGATCTTGACTATTATGAAATTATTTTTGTAATACTTCTCACTTATGTTGAATAATTCTAAAATCCGGGTGTATGTATTTAGAAAAATGGCAAGAACGAGAGCTACACCTACTCCAACTCCTGAGATGACCCCTGATGCAATTCGGAAATTGGTTACTGATGAGGTTGGTGCTGCCTTTGCTGCACGACCTGCTGAAGCAGTTCAAACAAATGAAGCCGCTAACTAAACCAACCGGAATGAAACGGTTGTGAATCGAAAATGTGGGTACAAGGAGTTCATGAATTGCAAACCTACTTTATTCAAAGGAACCGAAGGCGCTGTTGGCCTTATTCATTGGTTCGAAAGGTCCGAAACTGTGTTCCTCCTAAGTGATTGCTCAAAAGATTGCAAGGTGAAATTTGCTATTGGTACTCTACTAGAAGAAGCATTGTCGTGGTGGAAAGCTCATGCCCAACCTATTGGCATGGAAGAAGCTTACAAAACCACTTGGACTTAATTGAAGCAATTGATGATGAAGCAATACTACCCAAGAACCGAGATCAAGAAACTGGAATATGAGTTCTATCATCTAACTACTAAGGGCAATGATTTCAAAACCTACTTCAAGTGTTTCCAAGAACTGAAAGCTTTATGCCCATCCATGGTTTCTAATGATGTTAAATTGCTGAAAAACCTCATAGGGGGATTACCCTGAAGCATTGAGGGAAATGTTACTGCATCGAAGCCCAAGACTGTGGAAGAAGTGATCACAATTTCCCACCAACTCATGGAGCAAGTGCTGAAACATGGGTCTGTGCAAGGTAGTAGTGACAACAAAAGGAAATTTGATGATCGTCGAGGCAACACTTCCAACAACTACCACCAACCTAACAACTCTTTCCATCACAACAATAACCGCAACAACAACAATCAAGGCCGCAACAACCCTAACCAACACCACAATCAACAAAACAGTAGGCAAGAAGCTGCGCGGGCATATGCTGCTACTCCCGCCACTGGGAAAGGCTATGTTGGATCACACCCTTTGTGCCCTCGATGCAACCTGCATCATGTGGGGCTTTGTACTGTTAAGTGTGGAAAGTGTAACAAGGTGGGTCATACACACAAATATTGTCGAAGCCCTGCTACCGGAAATAACCTTCAACCCATGGGAGTAACTTGCTTTGGATGTGGAGAAGTTGGGCATGTCAAGAGTCGATGCCCAAAACTGAAGGAGAATTAAAACAACCCTGCTAGAGCAAGAGTTTATGTGCTAGGAGATGGAGATGCACAAGAAAACCCGGACGTCGTTACGGGTACGTTTTCACTCAACCATCATTTAGCTAAAGTGTTATTTGATTCTGGAGCCTCCAAAAGCTTTGTGTCTTCTAAGTTTGCACCTTTGCTAAAAGTTACACCAACTGCCTTAGATACCACTTATGAAGTAGAGTTAGCCGATGGAAAAATAGTAGGAACTAACACTGTCCTTCGAGGTTGCAATCTATCCTTATCAAACCACCCGTTCAATATAGACCTTATGCCTATCCAACTTGGTAGCTTCGATGTTGTCGTTGGAATGGATTGGCTATCCAAGAATCGTGCAAGAATAATTTGTGACGAGAAGGTCGTTCACATTCCTCTCGATGGAGAAACTCTAACCATTCGAGGTATCGAAGTAAGACCCGATTGAATATCATCTCGTGCGTCAAAACTGCAAAGTACATAGAAAAAGGATGCCACATTTTTCTAGCACAAGTAACGGAGAAGAAGAAAACGGATGAGAAACAACTAAAAGACGTTCCCGTGGCTAGGGACTTTCCTGAAGTATTTCCTGAAGACTTGCCCGGTCTTCCTCCGATTCGGCAAGTAGAGTTTAAAATTGAGTTAGTACCGGGGGCGACACCCGTGGCACGAGCACCTTATAGATTGGCACCCTCCGAACTACAAGAGTTGTCTGACCGACTACAAGAACTGTCCGAAAAAGGGTTCATTCGACCGAGTTCTTCGCCTTGGGGAGCTCTGGTCTTATTTGTCAAAAAGAAGTATGGATCTTTTCGTATGTGTATCGATTACCGAGATTTGAACAAACTAACAGTAAAGAATCGATATCCATTGCCTAGGATTGATAATTTGTTCGACCAACTGCAAGGGTCAAGCGTCTACTCAAAGATTGATCTGAGGTCTGGGTATCATCAGCTGAGAGTTAGAGAAGAAGATATTCCAAACACTGCTTTTCGAACACGATACGGCCACTATGAGTTACAAGTGATGCCATTTGGTTTGACAAATGCACCAGTGGTATTTATGGACCTAATGAACCGAGTGTGCAAACCATTCTTGGACAAATTTGTGATTGTGTTCATTGATGACATTCTCATCTATTCCCGCAATAAGGAAGAGCATACGGAAAACTTGAGAGCCATTCTAGAACTACTCAAGAAAGAAGAACTGTATGCTAAGTTTTCCAAGTGCGACTTCTGGATTCAAAAAGTTCAATTCCTTGGTCACGTGATAGATAGTAATGGTCTTCATGTTGATCCTGCAAAAATTGAAGCTATTAAAGATTGGTCATCCCCCACTATCCCTACCGAAATACGCCAATTTTTGGGTCTTGCGGGTTATTATCGAAGATTTATCGAAGGTTTCTCGAAGATCGCTAAACCTTTAATGGAGTTGACCCAGAAAAAGAAGAAGTTTGACTGGGGTGAAGAACAAGAGTTAGCCTTTCAACTCTTGAAACAAAAGCTTTGTGAAGCTCCTATCTTAGCACTACCCAAAGGAGTAGAAGATTTTGTGGTCTACTGTGATGCATCACACCTAGGGTTAGGTGCGGTATTGATGCAAAGAAACAAGGTGATTGCTTATGCTTCACGACAACTCAAGACTCATGGAAAGAACTACACTACCCATGACTTGGAATTGGGAGCTGTGGTTTTCGCCCTCAAGATATGGAGACATTATCTATATGGAACCAAGTGTAGGGTGTTCACCGACCATAAAAGTCTCCAACACATTCTAGATCAAAAGGAGTTGAACATGCGACAACGCCGATGGCTAGAGTTGCTTAGTGATTACGACTGTGAAATCCGTTATCACCCGGGAAAAGCAAATTTCGTGGCAGATCTTAGTCAAAAGGATCGACCTAAACCTCTTCGAGTAAGATCTTTGGGAATGACGATTAAGTCTCCCCTCCCATCAAAAATCCTTGAAGCTCAAGTTGAAGCTCTCAAACCCGAAAACCGGCCTAACGAGAAAATCTTTGGAATGCCTGAAAACGAGAACGGCTTTGTGGAAAGATCGGATGGAACCTTATGTTTCAACGATAGAAGTTGGATACCACTCTATGGAGGAATACGGGAACTCATTATGCATGAGTCTCACAAGTCTAAATATTCCATTCACCCGGGATCCTACAAAATGCACCAAGATCTTAAGAAGCTTTATTGGTGGCCAAACATGAAGGTCTAGATTGCGACGTATGTGGGAAAATGTCTCACATGTTCTCGAGTCAAAGCCAAATGTCAAAAGCCCTCCGGATTGTTAACTCAACCTGAAGTCCCAGTTTGGAAATGGGAAAGAATCACTATGGATTTCATAACCAAACTGCCAAAAACTGCTAGAGGTTACGACACCATTTGGGTTATCATCGATCGCCTTACCAAATCCGCTCATTTCTTACCCATCAAGGAGACTGACGAAATGGAAACTCTTGCCCAACTATACCTAAAGGAAATTGTATCCCGTCATGGAGTGCCGATTTTCATCATTTCGGACCGTGACAGTCGTTTCACTTCTCAATTCTGGAAATCTCTTCAAAAGGCTTTAGGCACCCGTTTGGATATGAGTACCGATATCATCCTCAAACCGATGGCCAAAGCGAAAGGACTATCCAAACCTTGGAAGACATGCTTCAAGCATGTGTGATCGATTTTGGAAAAAGGTTGGGATAAACACTTGCCTTTAGCGGAATTATCTTACAACAATAGTTACCACGCCAACATCAAAGCAGCTCCATTCGAAGCACTTTATGGTCGAAAGTGTCGATCGCCCGTTTGTTGGGCCGAGGTTGCAGATGTCCAACTCACTGGACCTGAGCTTGTTCAAGAAACAACCGAGAAGATTGTGCAAATCCGTCAACGACTTCAAGCCGCTAGAGATCGACAAAAGAGTTACGCCGACGTTAGAAGAAAACCCATGGAATTTCAAGTTGGTGATCGAGTCATGTTGAAAGTATCACCTTGGAAAGGAAAAGTTCGATTTGGAAAGCGAGGGAAGTTAAATCCTCGATACATTGGGCCTTTCAAGATTCTAGAGAGAATCGGCCCGGTTGCATACAAACTTGAACTCCCGGAAGAACTTAGTAGAATACACCCTACCTTCCACGTCTCAAATCTGAAGAAATGCTTGTCGGATGAATCTCTTGTTGTTTCACTAAAAGAGATTAAGCTCGTTGACAATCTCAACTTTGTCGAAGAACCAATTGAAATCATGGATAGGGAAGTCAAGCGACTTAAGCAAAGTCGTATTCCTATTGTCAAGGTTAGATGGAACTCCAAGAGAGGACCGGAGTACACGTGGGAACGCGAAGACACCATGCGTGTTAAGTATCCACATCTATTTGCAAATTCAACTCCGACAACTACCGTAAACTAAAATTCCGGGACGGAATTCTCTTAAGGGGTAGGTACTGTAGCCACCTGTAAAATTTCACTATCATTAATTTTCGTATCAATAAACTAGATTGTTTATCAAAACTTATTTGAGCTAAGTTAAGCATTTTAGCATATACGTTTCATTTTTATACATAAAATTTATGCATCTTCGAGTAGTCTTATTTGATCATGCCTGATATTTACTGATAACTAAATCACGCTCACAAGAAATTCTCTTGTCTTACGAGTCCGCACGCGTACCGGTATCATAAAAGAAAACATGAAAAATGAAAACGAGCTAATAAAGTCAAAAATTATATCATCGTATCAGTTTCTTTAAAACGTGTCCGGAAATATAAGTATTATATTTTTCCCGTTTGGGATGATACATTTACAAATTAAACAGCGGGACACGAAATACACTTAATACCAAATAAAGACCTAAAATGTCTAATATATACATTTTACAAAATAATAAAAACTTAAATCAACTACCCTTATCCCTAAAAACCCACGCCCCTTTTCTACCATTCTTTCACCCTTTCTGCCTCTCAAAACCCACGACACCCCAAAAGTCTCATTTCCTTATTCTAGAAAACTTTTACAATAACTTTCCACATCTCAAAAACCCCATCACTTTTCACCATCTCATCTTTCAAAATAGTCACATGGTGCTCTAGAAATCAAAAATTGAAAGAGAGTTTTCCCTAGATGGGGGATTCGCAGTCATCAAGGGAAGAAAGAAGAGTTGGCTTCATCCCACAAACTTATCTGTTTAACCATGGGTCGACCACAAGGAAACCATACCCAATCAAAGCTTCATCACACAAAGAGAAGGAAAGAAAAAAGTCTTGGTGCTTGGTTTTCCTGGTGGCTCGAACCTGGTGTGTTGTTCATATTACTCTTCACATCTTAGCGATTCTCTTGTTATTTGTAAGGATTCATTCTGTTTATTATTGATATAATAATTAAGAGCTGGTTTAATTTACTTGTTAATGAATCGATATAAATCTTGTTTTGTTTTTCACCGATTAATATACAAGTTCTGGAAATCGACTTATTGTTGTTGTTGGTTGTCTTGTGTGGTAAAAATAAGAAAAATCATTAAGAAGTTTTATATTTTGTTAATGTAGTATTCGCCTTATTGTTGGTTGTTCAGTTCTTTTTCCGAATCAATTGACACCTTGTCCGGATTAGTTCCACTCATTTCCTTGACTTAGTCACTATCCTGATGAAGTTTTTCCTAAATGTATACATTATCGTTAATGTTCAATCTTTAGTCGTCGTTAGGAACCTGTCACAATTCTTGTTATTATTTTGAAACCAAAAGGACCCCAAGGAAGGGTGTTCTTTAGCTTCGAATCACTAGGGGAAACCACCCCGAAGAGAGCCGTACCCATGTCTTACCCAAGACCACGAGTGTGGTCAAGTGGGTCTTGAGTATTGGTTCGTCTAAACCAAAGAGACTACTCATCTTATTGTCCGAGTGTCGTTGTTTGGTCACACCTTTTGCTTCCGTTATGTTATCAAATATATGTACCCTATTTCCTTTGTTTCACTCGACTGCCCAACGATTACTAAACACCACTATTTCGTTCTAGGAAGCGTTATCATCATGCTTTCCTCTTATCCCATGATCAAGTAACAAAAGAAATGTGTAACCGAGAAAACTTGTTCCTGCCATCTCTTTTTCCAAATAGGGTGCGCTTGATTTTGAGTCTGGGCCACAGCCCACCCCCTCAACGAGGGCTTGGACAACATCTACCTCAATACCACTCCAAAGCCTATGCACTAATAGTGCATACAAAGTATCCTTCCGAAAATATTCTTTTTGCATTGAAGACCAAGTCCTTATTTTTGAGAATCATTCTACTGTAACATCAACATGTATAAGAATGGTCTTGGAGTTGGGCCGCAGCCCACATCTCATCATAGGGAGTCCATATGTTACTCACATTGGGCCTCAACACACCTTGTCCAAGCATGTTCGATTGGCCGGGCCCAAGCCCAATCTATGAAGCATCGCTTCGAGTTCGGGTAGGGGCTTAGTCCGTATAGAAGAAGTTGAAATTGTAAAGTGTCCTTACACGTGCCAAACACCCAAGTCAGCTTATATACCTCATCGTCTCACGACTAAGCATCTCCTTATTCAACACATCCAAATTCATTTTACATCGTCTATATAAATATTAGTACTCAACCAACGTTATTTCAACACGACAAATGTATAAATAAAATTTACACGGTCATACTAGTTTGCGCATATAAAAAATAAACATTCTTTTAATATTTAACGATAACTTTATTTTATTTTTATTTTTATTTAATAAGGGGTAACTCTATTTTAAAACAACGATTTTATAAACTAAACTCACGATAATCAATATAAATGAAACAAAGATTTACGACACTTATTTATATATATACATATACTATATATATAAACGGAGACTATTTTTGCAACGATACTTTATTTTTAAAAACCATATATTAAAACGTAAATGAAACCATGCCGATTTTTCCTAAAATAAAATACTATCCTACTTATAATCACATTTTCATACTCACTATACACGTGTACCTAATCACACATGTTATAAGAGCGATGTTATCATAAAGAGTTTTCCATACAAAGTCTTTGAGCTATTCATAAGTCTTCACCTTATTCGTCTCGACATGTTCTCAACATTCTACCTATTCATTCCCTATAATCAATATCGACCACCACTTAAAACATCATTTAAACTTAAACGCTACCACACAAGCATCAACAACTTAACTTTTGATGTATTTTAAACATTATCGAGTCAAACACAAACGTATTAATTAAAGTATTGTTATACTAATTATAGGTCGCGTGACGGTACTTCGTGCATCTACTACTTGATTTTACACTACTCGGATACAGTTTGCTAAGGTGAGTTCATAGCCTCGCTTTTGCTTGTTTTTCAACCCCCGCGAGGGAGATACATGCTATAAACTAGAACACAAGTCTTTTCATAAAATGTATGCTTGCCTGATTATTATTATAGCCTAAGTTTCTAGCCAAAAGACCCCTTCATCATGAACCATTAATCACTTGAGAGTGAACGCAAATATTATGGATAGTACTATGGGAATTAAGGACCCCGACTCGGTTATCGGACATAACCGGGGCGCACCATATTTGAATCTCTTCGATAATTGGCTATTATCTCTTGGGGGCAAATTTATTACTTACACCAGTAATTAGGTGTATGTAGTTGAGTGTTGGTGTCATGAGCTTAGTGCATAATAATCTCTGATTTTCTATGATTAATTGTCTTCGAAGCAATTATCATCTTTATCTTGTGTTCAACCATTTACTAAACCTATGAACTTCACTCAACATTTTTGTTGATCTTTTTAAGCATGTTTATCTCAGGTACTAACTAGAAAAATCTTGAAGGCACGGAGTGGACGGAATGGGATGCTGGAAGTGGTGTTTAAATAAAGTTATCATTTCTCAAATATTTGAACTATCTTTTGTGTAACTTCAAAACTTGTGGTATTTCTTTTGTGATCGAAACACTGAGTTTTTATGAAATGATAACAATCTTTTATTAAAATGTCTCTTTTAGAGTCGTTTTCTATGACTTATGACTGTGATCATCTAGGTAATACCCCAAATAGTCTTTCGCTGTTACATTATGATTTTGGGGGTGTTACAGATCCCAACTTAACATGATTGTACTTTATGGATCCTTGTCATTAAGTAAATCATGTATATTTATCCTCAGACTTGAGATACCAGATAACTGTTATGAATGTAGCACACTTGTGTGAAATAGTCTAACGCTATCCGTAACAGGTGGTTATAAGGGCTATTTTCAAAAGTGTTGCAAAGTTCATGAGTTATGTCTTGTAGTCAAGAGAATTTGCTCGTTTGAATCAGAAAAGTAAGCAATTAAGTAATGATTTTTATATAAAAACATGGTAAAGGAGAAAAATATGTGGGATAAATGATGCATAAAAACACTACATATTTGATCACATCAAATATCCCCTACTTGACTTCTACTTGTCCTCAAGTATACTCTCGGTTTTAATTTATAAAAAAAATCCCCTAAACAAAGGTCCAGAAAATAAAGTTTAAATAAATTACTCAATCAAGAGTACGCACAACTAAACACCTCGCGAATTGGAAATGAAAACACTCAAATCACCCAACTAATGTATGTGGTAACATTTAGTGAATCGTTTAATTGCTCTATCGTGATGAGTATTCTATCATAAGCTTGTCAAGGATACACATATCCACCACTAGAGTCTCCATGTAACTAATATAAAAGGCAAACGGGTTTAAACAATGAAAGGCTTACTGGTTAAAAGGGTAGGATTAAAGACATGGAAAATTTAGTTATCAGACCAAAATGATGTATACATTCCACTATGACTTTTCTTACCATTAGATTATTAAACGAGGGATCAAGACGTTCAAACCCCAACAAAAATCAACAATTTTTCTTCATGTACATTTTTTGACCTTGAAGACCCATGTGAATCAAAGCCACCATTTGATCCATGAATCTCGGTGATAACTTTTCTCCAAAGAGCATTCGTCTCATTAGAAAAACCACATTTCCGTTTTCCCATAAGACCCATGTTTTGTTCTTTGATATTTCTAGTACCTAAGCCACCGTATTTTTTAGAAGATAAGATCTTTTACCAACGAATCCAAACCATCATGTTCTCATCATCTTTCATGCTCCAGAAGAAACGTCTTCTTATTGATTCATGATGAAATATAACCGCTTCGGGAGCTTTAAAAATTGAGAGAAAATATATTTGGAGACTACCGAGGACTGATTTAACGAGAGTAAGTCTACCTCTAAGAGCTTTTAAAATTGAATGACTAGCCTAAACATCAATAACTCTAAGCTTGATATGAGTGATCTTCTCTTGACAAGAAGCTTTCAATGGATGAAGATAACAAGACCTTTAATCTTGTTGCGGTGGATCTTCATATGCAAGTGTGCTTTTGGTGAATGAGGATGACAGGAGCTCTAGATTTGTTTTGATGGATATTCATGTGATAACGTGCTTTCAACAAATGAGAGTTAGAAGCATTGTGATCAAGAGTTAAAAGGGTTTTAAGGACTATAGAATATGTTAAGTTACATTTCAAAATCTTAGTTTGAGTGTGGACAAAATGATGGCTTAAATAGGCAAAATGGGACAACTCACAACATACCACAGATCCTCTAAGGGATCCGTGCTTAAAAAAGGATCCGTCGAGGTTTTTTCTAACCGTTTTAAAGTTAGTTTAATCACATGTTTCTATTCTTTCCACAAATGTACACTTATTTAAAATGCTCCTAAAAGTGTGTTTTGACTAACTAATAATGTTTGAATTTGTAAGTGTTTATGGAAGTTTCCTTAATAAAAAAAGTTATTTGGTTTTTTCTCAAAATAAAATATGATTTCCCTTAACGGGAGGTTTACGTAAACTAGGTGACTTCAAATTTGAATTTAATCCAAAATAGATTTAACATTTTTAACATTTGTTAATTTAACAAAGTGTGTTTAATTAACAAACTTTATTTGTTAAAAATGGATTATGAAATATTTAATGCAAGAACACATTTAAATGATTTTATCTTTGGTCTTGGTTTATTATAATCAAGGTTCGTCCATCTTTCTATGTAAGATGAGATTTGAAAATCTATTCCCAAATTAGAATATTCTTGCTAGTTGTCAAATTCATTTTTATAAATCATTTAAAGAGTTTTTACAAAAATGGTGCAAGTCTTAAGTATGCAATTTATAAAATGATGCAAGAGATTTTTACAAGATTATGAAAGTCTTTTGATGCAATGTTTAAGAAATAAATACAACTTTGATCATTATGCTAGTTTGTAAAATTGTGTCCATACCTCGTATGAAATGTAAAATGAGGTTCGAAAAGAATGATTGAATACTTAATGACTCCAAATTATGTTTTAAACATTCTCGATGGTTTGTTAGATGCTTTGATCATGATGCAACATAACAAACATATTCGAACTTGTGTTGAAGCATTAGAAGAATTGAGATGTCGAGAAGTGTTGAAGAATGTATGCTTTGACAATTTATGGTTACGAGTAACTTGAGCATTTTATGTTATACATCACAGGTTATATGCTTGCCATTATTAAATATAAGAGACCGTTTAGTTTAGATATCTTCATATTTGCACTAACAATCTCCCCTTTTTTATGATGACAAACTATGTAAATCATAACACATAGTAAAAAGACTAAAATGTAAGAGTTACTCGTTTACACTTCCTTCTCCCCCTTTTTGTCAAACAAAAAGGTAGGAATTCCGAGCTCTCTACTAAATACCCGTTTAAACTTCCTTCTCCCCAAAAGGCGGGCACTCTAAGCTTTTCACGATGCTGCCCATTTAAACTTCCTTTTTCTCAAAAGTTAGGCACTCTAAGCTTTCTACAACTCTACCCATTTAAACTTCCTTCTCCTAAAAAGGTGAGCATGCTACTATACTATGGTTTAGACTTCCATCTTCCCCATTTAAACAACTCTGAGCTTTCTACGCCCTTTAGCTTATTACTACCATATGATTATTGCTCCTTTTGTTTATTGCCCTCTATTGTTAGTGAAGCCAAAGATCAAATTCTTACAAAGGCTTATCCTAAATTGAGGGTTAGTTTTGTGCGACATAATATATTAATAATGAAGGAATTAGAGCAACATTATATGAAGGAGAAACGCTTAGCAAGAGACATTTGGGAATTAATCTATGGTAGTCTTAAACTCGTATAGAGCATAAGTAATGGGAAGAACTATAATATACAAATATTGGAAAGTCGTTAGGATTCATATACTAAGTTAAGCTATTAAAGAGAATGAATGCTATGGAGTATGATTATTTCAAGGTATGTTAGAAACTAGCCACATGCAATCCTTGTTTTAAATCCAAAACCTAAAGGATCAAACAAAGGAAAACGAAAAAGTGTGTTATGAATAGATATTACTATTCAAAGTTGCTCAAGTGGTACAACTCGACCGACATCCTAAGTTATATTTTTTAATGATTCACACCAACTAAAAAAACAATAACGAAATTTGTTCGTTTGACATATCATTATTATAGGAATTACTTCTTCCAAGTTGTCATTGGGAGAGGGAGTTCTAACATGATTTTGAACGATATGTTCATTTATGACATCATCATCTACCAAGGATGATTTTTTGGATTCGGGTAGACTTTCGTCTAGGATTATATTGAGAGATTCCTTAATACTCAAGATTTCTTTAAGCACTTTGTATGTTTTTCTTTGTTTGAGAATATCCTAAGAAGACATCTTTGTAAGACTTTGGGTCGAACTTGATGATGTTTTATTTGGTGTTGAGGATAATATGTTAATAAGAGATATTATAAGCATTGTTCTTAGAAGAAAAGTTTCACATCATATTATGCGTAAGAGTAGACACGTGTCTTTAATAGCTCGACAAGTCATGCCATAATATAGACTCAACGGAAAAATAATAATAAAAATAAGGAAACCAATAAACACCTAGGTGTGATTAAAAATGGTTCCATATATAATGGGCATTTGTTGGATTAACACTGGAGTTGAGTTCAAGTTAGCAAGGATGTTTTAGCTTAATATATCGTTTGCACTGACAATGATATATGGTATGTTTCAGAAGATTAATATATGGTATCTTTCATAAGAAAAGAAATGTGCATGTCAACCTATAATGGAGTGAATTTCTTAGACGTTTTTGTAACTAAGGAGTTTAAAGTTCTAGTTTATCTTAGACTCCATTTAGTTAATGCCTAGTATCCACATAGTGGTAAGATACAAGAGATTATTCTATGGATAATGAAATCAATTTTAATCTCAAATTTGAGATAATGTGATAAGTTGCATTATTCTAATTGTGAATGAATGATAGGCCTTATGATCATATTCGCGTGTTTGAGATAATTGATAAGTGAAGGGTTTTATTGTGTGCGATTATGTAGTCATAAACTTTGAGCATAGTGGTTGTTAGGATTGATGTTTATTGAACTAACTATCACTATTAAAAATAAAGTATACTTATAAGATTTGAGTGCAATGTTGATGTGTTACTTATGTAACCACTGAACTCTTTAATTAAACACATATAATCTCTATATACTAAATTATCTTTTAATCGATTAAATTAAGAGATAGGAAAATTTAGAGACGAGGAGTATCATGTTATTTATTGTTAGGAACACTATGAAGTGTCAGTCATTACATTTGTAATAGGTTGTTAGATATTATGGTTTATAATAGTTTGTATTTAAATATTTGGCTCATGTACTAAGCCCATGAGCCGTGATGAAAGGTTCTTCTAGAACCTAGGGTAAACACCCTTATCATGTAAACACTATAAATACCCCCTCCCTTGAAGGGAGAGGGTGTTGGTTCTTAATGAAATAATAATTCCTTAATCATTCTTAAGATCATTCCACTTTCTCTCTCTAAAATATATGTTGTTATGTGATAGAATGGTAACCTAATAAGTGGTATCAGAGCCAAGGATAGCTTAGGTTGCGCTTTGATAAAGTTTAAATCATTTTCACTTTAATACAAAACTTGCAAGTAAGAAAAAATTTAAAATTTATAAAATGGTGTTAAAACTGAAAAATATTGCTACTTTATGATAGTTTAGGTAATATTAGATTAGATCTAGTAGAAATCATGGATTAAAAACTCGTTTTAGGCTAAATTTTTAGAGATTTTTGAGTTTAGAAACGGTATTCTGCGAGTAAGCTTGAAGATCATCGAGTAAGGAACTTTGATGTTTTGCGAGTTAGAATTGACTTTCTACTAGTAAGAAATATTGGCGAGTTAGCCTGCGAGTAAGCAATTTCTTACGAGTAACAATTTTTTCTTTGAGTTCTGAGTTGCTTTCCGAGTTAGGAAATCCGAATTTATCTCTTATAACCCTTTCCACTAAGGGTTATCTATATTTCTTAAAGTCCAAGTTTGCAAGTAAGGAAATTTTGTGAGTAAGCTTGTGAGTAAGGAACACTAAGCGAGTAAGAAATTTCTGATACATCTTTCGAGTTAGGAAAGCATAATTTCAAGGTTAAAATTTCTCTAACTGCGAAAACTTCTTTCTGCGAGTAAGGTTTTCTGCTAGTAAGGTTCTGTGAGTAAGGATTTTGCTACTAAAGATTCTGTGAGTAAGGGCTGTTACTTCTACTTAAGAACTTCTAATCTACCTAAACCTAAACAACACCAACCTTAATTATCTTTAAAGATCCACATCATTCATCTAAAAACAATCATGTGTCAACCACCATATCCGTATTATCCTCATTACCCCTATTATCCTTATCAACCACAACACTTCCCTCCTCAACAACCCACACAACAAGCTCCTCAGCAACTATCAACTGTTCAACAATTCCGGCAACAAAAACACTGGTTTTTTCAAATGTGTGAAGCTGTTACAAGTCAACAATCCATTCATGAAGTTGGTTCGGATACTTGTCCTCCAATGCTTACACCTGGAAACTATGTGTAATGGGCAAGTAGATTTCAAGGTACATGGAACTCAAGAAACCTCATGGTAAGTATCTTAAAAAGGTGATACTAGAAGGACCCTTTCAGATGCCAACTGAAACTGTTCCAGGAGATCCCACAACTGTTCCACCAAGACCCGAAACTATAACAATTGTTCCACTCAGCCGTTTAACACCTGAACAACTACTTCATCTTGAAGCTGATGAGATTGCTATGCAACAAATACTTCTTGGAATTCCTAATCCGATATACAAAAGTATTGATCCACAGACAACTACAAAAGCTATGTGGGAACATGTACATCTCTTGATGGAAGGCACTGAACTTAACAAGATCGACATGGAGTCTAAAATGTATCATAACTTTGATGTGTTTACCATTGAACCTGGGGAATCACTAGAATCATACTATCATCGCTTCACAAATGTTGTCAATGATTTGGAAAAAAACATAATTCAATTACTTACCATTGCAATCAACACAGAGTTTCTGAATTCCTTAGAACCCGATTGGCACAAGTATGTAACCTTTGTTCGACAAGTCAAGGATCTTCATGGTGTCAAGCATGGACTGCTTTACGATTCTCTGAAACATCATCAGTATGAGGTTATCAAAGACAAGGAAGCTCGTGGTACCAATGGTTTACCACCGCCACCAATTACTGATCCGATTGCTCTCATGGCACATGGATATCCTACCCATTATCCCAAGTCAAACCATGCTTTTGATCAACAACAACGTCATTTTACTTATGATCCACCCACACCATTTCATCAAGATCTTCTAGATGGCGATTCTGATACCTTGTACTATGCACAAACAGATGATGGTCTAGATGATGCTTTTGAAGCTTTGAATCACAGAATGGCATTTCTTGCAAAAGCCTTCTCTAAGTTCTCTACTCAGTCAAACAATCGTCTTCGCTCCTCATCTAATCCCAAGAGTCACGCAGTTGTACAAGGTAGCAGAGTTGAAGTTCATAACAGAACTAGTGGTCGTCAGATGATAACAGTGGTCGTCAGATGATAACGAGTGGTTATGCTAGAAATTCAGGAAATGGTCAAACATCAGCAGGGGGTTCAGGTAATAATTTCAAGAGGAATGTTCAAGCTGTGGATACAGGAAATTCAACAGTTTCAGGGACTACTCTTCGTTGTTATAACAGCAAAAAGCAAGGACATTTTGTTAATGCTTTTCCTAAACCACAAACCAGAGGGGGTGATTACTACAAACAAGTCATGCTAATGGCATACAAGGATGAAGCAGGAGGAGAACTCAATGAAACTCAACAAGGTTTTATGGCAGATAATCTATCAGATGATGAATATAAAGATCTGGAAGCAAATGCTGCAGTTATTTTGATGGCAAATATGTAGGAACATCACATGAGTCAAACAAAGAATGGACATGTTTATGATACAGACGGTCTATCTCAGATACCTGAATCTGATATATGTCTCATAAATGCAATTGTATATGCATCTGCACATAAAGAGAAACAATTTGTTCCACGTGAATCATTACTTAATCCTACTGAAGTTGATCAAATTAACCCTGTGGTTACATTTGATGAACAAAATGACGATGAAAATAATGAGCATATTGAACAGAGTGAAGCTTTGCATGGTCTATATTCAGAATATATTAAATCATTACTTCTGCCTATGCAACCCAAACTGCAAAATGTATTGAGATAAACCAAAACCTTAGAGTAGAGATTATCTCCTTAACTGCTGAACTTGAGAGTTGTCGAAAACGGATAACTGATTTTGAAACAAAAACCAAAAAAGAATAAAGTTTTGAAGTTTCTTTTCAAAATTCTTACGTTAATGAACAAAACCTTCAACATCAAATGCATGAACTTGTTGCTTCAAATAATGCAAAGATTTCAAAATTGAACAAGAAAAATCTGAACTTTAGAAACATATTGAAAATCTTCAAATGGAACTTTCAAACACTAAACAAGATTTTTCGAAAAGTCAGTCAAATTTTTCTGAATTCAAAAAGAAATCTAAGAAACGCATTGATGATCAAATCGAGGAAATCCTTCGATTGGAAAAGCGGTTAAAAGATTTTGGTACTATTGTATATAAGATTGGCCACTCAGTGAAACAAATTGAAATGACAACTTTACAACCGAGTCCTGATGACTCAAAACAATTTGCTCTTGCTTACAATCACCCACATTTTCTCAACAAAGCTCTCAAGGATATACCAAAATTCTATAGTGCTCAATGTCTTTTTGATCCAAGCATGCATCTTGTTGTATTTGATTGTGAGGAACAATGGGCACAAGAAGATCAAACTCGATTAAAATTGCGTCAAAATGGTATTTTACCATATGATTACACAAATGAGCAACTTCATACCATTTCAACAACATCGTATAATCTTTCCGAAATAACTGAGCCATCTTACGTGGAAGGTCCTGTTCACATTGTTGTACAAATAAATGGTCATTTACCGTCCTCTTGCAAAAGTGACTCTTTGCCAAAAACTTCTAAACCTTGTTTAGTACTACGGTACTTTCAAATGTTTATGGAAGACATTTCTTTTTTAGAAACAGCATGTAGGATATTGGATTTCACAAACACACTAAACCATAAGCACAAGTAGGCGTATCATATGTTTTAGAGAGAGAAAGTTAGAGGTTTAGGGAACTTTAGTGAGAGAAAGAAAATTCTTATTATGAGCTCTAACTCTCTACCTTGGGAGGTAGAGAGTATTTATAGTCTTACATAAAACGCCACACAACGGGCTGTGGATCAGGCATACAGTGGGTAAAGACCCGTCCGTCCTCCACGGTGTTACTTAACTAAATACTACTTAACTTAAAATAACTACGACTACGAGCTTTCTAACGATTACATATACTTGAGGTGACCGACTCTTTAATACCTGGATTTTCTAATTCCTAACAATCTCCCCCTAAGGGAGGTCACCTCAAACATATACTAAAATTACATTGAATACAAACAGATATTACATTAACAATTGTTCTTGCATTCTTGATGTAGTACTTTGCTCCGAAGCTCGTAGTCATTGATTCTTCTCATTGCATGTTTGGTTACTCCAGGTGGAGGTCTTTTACTGATCCACGTGATAATAAACTTGAGCCAGCTTTTGAGACCATCAGCTAACAAAAATCTCTGAGACATCCATTGTGGTGTTGGAATTTTGTGATGTTGTGACATTCGGACCGACATGCTCACATTCTGGATCATGATATCTTCTCATCAGAGTAGCGAAAGCTTTCGTTGATTCATGATATTGGCAGCAACGTAGCAGAAGCATTGAGTGAAAATATCAGAGTCATTGAAGCACAGATCATGATTTCTTTCGAGATGAATGTGTGGTGTGAGCACGCGGTTAAGGATTGACCGCATCATTCTGATCGGCTGCAAACGTAGAGCGTACCTGCATACAATAGTTAGCAATAAAGCGTACGAAAGTGTCTTTGATCACTTTCGTTGAATTGAGGTACACGGCCCACGGTTCCCCGTTGATCAGTACATGTACTGCCTGTGATCATGTAAAATTCCTAAGAATTTCCTTGACAGGGTTTCGCAGCTACTCTAGCTGTTCTCAAACCGGAACGTCTCAAAGAAGACAACACGGAGTGAGTGAACTAGCGAATTTAAGTCCACTGATTGATGAAAAGAGATTTGAAAAACAATCGTGTATTACTCAATAGAAATTGTTTTTGCAATACAACGAAGGTTTTATTGAAAATCAATTATCAATCATAAAATCACCTTTTGATTTGAAAAATTAGTACAAAGTCGACGTGCTAAAGAAAAGAGTTTTTAAGCACAAAGACCGATTTTTCAAAGGTATCCGTCAATCCATAACCTGAACCAGGATTGATTCAAACGATTGAATTGCCCCATTGTTTCTGTTCAGTTGTCACATGGTTGATCTATTTGATAGATCTCACATGCCACCCACCAGGAGCTTGTTTGATGTTGGCTCCAGAAGGCTTTCCATCTTCATTGTGAGTATGTTTGCATATCACTCAGATGTTCTGGCAATACCACAAGGATAATGCGTAGGACTTAAGATAAAATTTCTCTTTCCACATTGTGTGAAACAGAGAGTCTTCAATGAAAGTGTCCTAATGAGATTTATTGATGATCTCGTGGCTCTAGACTCAACATGTGCATATTAGGTTCCTGTGTCGGAGACTAGGGAGAGGGTCTCCTTCTTCAATATCAACAATCTCTAAGAGAAAGTCGATAGATTATGTAGGTTCCCCGTGAGAATGAAACAAGCCCTTTTAAGAGGAACTTGAGTAGCTTGGGAAGTTAGTGCAGTGCGTCACTGGGTCCATGACGTCTTGTCTTCAATATCGATGTTACCATCAGTAGCATATGAATTGAACCCGGTTTCTGCCCTAAGGTTGAAAATATGGAGGGCTATTTGTTTTCACCCTTTTCTCATTTAATTCTTTTTAATTCTTCAACCCCTTCAGTGCTTACCGAGACTTCATAGCAAGAACCTTGTTGGGTTTGTTCCAGTACTCGCTCTGTCTCAGTCCACACTCTTCCCATATCTCACTTTTCTCCTTTTATCATCATACCTAAGGACTTCTACACTAACTAGTGGATTGTCCCTGGGAAGATCCCTCCGGTTCTGGCGGATCATGCGAACCAATACCTAACCTTATCATCCTTATATCACCGTACATAAAGTAAATTTGGTCGGTCTATTTGGTATTGTTCATCTGCCATTTGAACCAATTGAAAACCATTTGAAAATCAATCCAGATACTTGTGATATATTATCAAAACATTTTGTACCTGAATTGTTTTTGATATTTTTAGAACAAGTGCTCCCCCTCAACATGTGCATCAAATGTTTGAATCGTTTTGCACACGGAGGCAAGAGGAAGAATTAACTTCTTTGATTACCATTTTCTAAAAGATATCAACATCACTTCCCTAATCAAGACAAGTAGATAAAGCATTTTTGGGAAGGATGAGGTTTTCATAAGTTTGCTCCCCCTCAGTATGTGCCTCGAGATTTGAAAAGAGTTTTGCACATACTAGAGGGAACCTGCACATTGAGATAAGTGATCACGTTTCAAATCATAGGTTTAAGATAGATGCTCCCCCTCAACATGTGCATGGAAAATTTGAAATCGTTTGTCACATGTGGGAAGGATAGCATGTACATCCTTGTAAAACCATTTACCGAATTATCAGTTTAAATCCAATTTAAATCACACATTCTCCCCCGATCACAATTATCAAATCATTTGAGATTTGTGATCTCTTATTGATTTAAATTGATTTTGAAAGCTTTTAAGGGGAATTGTGACTTGATTATGAAAGCGTTTTAACTGATAAGGATCGGATTTTAAGACTTTAAACTCCATTGATAAAACATGCATGTATATCTTTTGAAAACAATTGAATGCCAAATAACTTTTTAATTTAATTGAAATCATTCTCCCCCTCAATCAATGACATAGGTTGTTGATTGAGAGATATATATTTTGACAAATAAGTCCAGATGATTATCAAAAATAGAGTCCGAGTTATTTTTCAAAGCAGTTAGTTTTCAGCAGATAAATGTTTATAGAATCTGAGCATGGAATTTTTAAAACATGAAAAAGAATGGCTCTGTTCTTTCTTTGAAAAGCGGGTTACTGCCTGAACTGACAATAAACCATTTATTCTCTTTCTCCCAAAAATATTTTTTGATTTTTTTTTTAAATAAAAATTCGAGCAATATCTAAAGTCCCGTGTCATTCTTTGAATGAAAGCACAAAGACCGTAGATATTATTGAATCGAGAAAGACATGACAAAATGACAATATTTTTTGAAGATTTTTCGAATTTTTAAAATTTTTATGGATTTTGAGAGTTTTATATTTTTCTATTTTGTTTTTCGAATAGATATATACAAGAGATAGATGAAGGAAACCTTTTACTCCTCGTCTTCCTCCTGAAGACGTTTGAGTGTTTCTGGTTGAAGGCTTTTCAAGCCAAGTCGTGGAAGAATAAACTCAAAACGTTCTCTTGGAAGAGCTTTGGTGAAGATGTCTGCTAACTGGTAATCAGTCCTCACAAAATTGAGTTCCACCACACCATTTTCAACTTGCTCCCTGATGAAATGATGTCGAATGTCGATGTGCTTTGCTCTTAAGTGTTGTACGTTGTTGCATGAGAGAGCAATAGCACTTTTATTATCACAGTACAGAGGGATTTTGTTAAATTCAAAGCCATAGTCAGATAATTGGGATCTCATCCATAGGATTTGAGCACAACAAGATGACATGGCTATGTATTCAGCCTCTGTAGAGGAAATAGAAGTACTCATTTGCTTCTTTGAAGACCAGCTCACAAGCTTATCACCCAAAAACTGAGCACCTCCAGACGTACTTCGACGAGTATCTTGACATCCTGCATGATCAGCATCTGCATAGGCTGTTAGTGACATACCGGTGTCCTTCGGGTACCAAAGTCCCATATTGATGGTTCCTTGGAGATACCGAAAGACCCGTTTAACCACTTCAAGGTGCTTTTTAGTAGGCTTAGCCTGGTATCTAGCACACATGCAAACAGCGAACAAGATGTCTGGTCTACTAGCTGTGAGGTACATCAGGGATCCAATCATACTACGATATTTCGTTTGGTCTACCATGATCCCTGAGTGGTCCTCATCTAGTTTGGTTCGATCAATCATGGGAGTGTCAACAGGGCCACTTGAATCAAATCCAAATTTCTTTAAGATCTCAGTTGCATATTTAGATTGATTTATGAAAATGCCTCCGGGACTTTGTGAAATTTGTAATCCCAAGAAAAATGACATTTGTCCCATCATTGACATTTGAAATTTTGAACTCATTTCATTTGAAAAACGATCACACTCATTGGGGCCAGTCGAGGCAAAGATGATATCATCAACATAAATTTGAACGTGAATTAAATGTATGCCTGACTTCCTGGTGAACAATGTTGGATCAACTGCTCATTTGCTGAATCCAGTAGATAGAAGAAACTTTGATAGCGTATCATACCATGCCCTTGGAGCTTGCTTTAAACCGTATAGAGCCTTCTTCAAACGATAAACGTGAGTAGGATGCTCGGGATTCACAAAGCCTTCAGGTTGGCTGACATAGACGACTTCTTTAAGATCTCCATTCAGAAATGCCGTCTTTACATCCATCTGATAGACTATCATGTTCTTACTAGCAGCATTAGCCAAAAAGATTCTGATTGCCTCGATTCGAGCAACAGGAGCAAAAGATTCCTCAAAGTCAATACCTTCCTCTTGACGGTATCCTTTAGCAACTAATCGAGCCTTGTTCTTCAAAACATCACCATGCTCATCAAGTTTCACTTTGAAGATCCATTTTAGAGCAATAATCATAGCACAATCTGGAGCAGGTACTAACTCCCATACATCAAGTCGATCAAACTCATGAATTTCTTCTTGCATGGCATTGAACCAGCTATCTTCATTCATGGCGGTTTTAACATCTTTTGGTTCGATCTTAGAGAGTACGGAGTTGAAGAAGCACCATAAGGCATCGGTTGCAAGTTGTTTCCGTGTGGATACTGGACGAGAGGGATTTCCAATGATGTTGTCTAATGGATGATCGTGAGTCCATTTTCTGAGGTGTTCATGTGGTAGTTGTTGAGGGACTGAAGTAGCAGAGTCGATGTCTCCTGAAGAAGATGATTCTGATGAAGATTCAGGAGCAAATATATTTTCAAATGGAGCATCTTCAGGAGTAGCAAAGGGATTAACTTCATCATTGATGCCAGACACAGTTCCATGATGTACATTTGAAGAATGATGATTTGTTGATGAGACTGAAGGATCAGCAGCAGGCGCTTCTTGACGTAATGATATTGAGACTGAAGGATTGACTTCATTTACAGGAATATGAGCAGACTCTGTTGTAGGAATCGACACCTCACTAGTACTTGGCTCATACAGTTCATCAAACATAGGATCAAACAATTTCTTTAAATCATCTTCAGATGGAGGTACATATGGAGTTGCTGGAGAAGAATTAGGTACAAGGGATGAACCAATGGGACTGTTTTGAAGAGCGGGTCCTGTACTGGATTGTCCAGGAGCCATTTGGCCGGTCAGCTCATCGACCGTAACGTGAATTGTTTCTATGATATTACGGGTTCTCTTGTTGTAGATTCGGTAACCCTTCTAGTTTGGTGCATAACCAACAAAAACTCCAATATCTGCCTTTGCTCTTAATTTACCTAAATCTTGACTGTCATTTGTTGGATAGCACAAAGCTCCAAACACACGAAGGTAGGAGAGATCAGGTTTTCGTTTATGAACAAGTTCATATGGAGTTTTTCCATGAGAGGTGTGTATAAGGGAACGATTTTTGGTGTAGCATGCAGTGGCAATGGCTTCAGCCCATAGAAACATTGGAACCTTCGGATAAATAAGCATTGTTCTTGCGGCTTCTACAAGAGTTCGATTTCGTCTTTCAACTACACCGTTCTGTTGAGGAGTTCGTGGAACACTTCTTTGATGACTGATTCCAACACTTTCATAAAACTGAATTAAGTCTTTGTTGACAAACTCTGTGCCATTGTCTGTTCGAACAATTCTGACTGTATTGTTGAGTCGAACCTGAAGCTGTTTGATTAGTTTGATGATGACATCTGGAGTTTCATCCTTTGTCCTCAAAAACTTTACCCAAGTAAATCAAGAGTAGTCATCAACAACTACTAGAATGTATTTCTTCCCATTTATCGTTTGCACTCTCATTGGTCCGCACATATCCATATGTAGGGTATGAAGAACTTCCATTACAGAATTTTTGGGTTTTGGTTTGTGGGCATATTTCGTGCTTTTACCCAATTGGCAAGCTGAACAAAGATGATCTTTTTCATATTTTAATCTGGGTAAGCCTCTGACAAGATCCTTTCTGGAAAGGTTGTTTATGGTGCCGAAGTTCAAGTGATTGAGACGACGATGCCATAACCAAGACTTTGTTTTAGAAGCCTTTGACAGCAAGCAGATAGGAGAGGACTTCATCATGTCATCGATAGAGATGGTGTATAGGTTAGAACCTCGAGTACCTCTTAAAAATTCTACACCATCAAGTTCTCTAACGAAGCAAGTATGTTTTCTAAAAGCCACTTCTAGATCGGAATCACATAATTGACCAACAAAGAACAGATTGTGACCAAGACCTTCCACATAATATACCCATAAACTTGAAATCTTGTTAGAAGAACTCAAATAGCCCAAATGAATCCTGTGAGAATCAATTGCTACAAAAACACTCTCTGACTATCTTTATCAACCCATATGTAGACAATTTGAAGTGACCACTGATGAAGAAAACCTGATATACCAAACTTGAAACTGAAGAAGAATTCCCTGCATTTGCATCTTAAGCTTGCACTAATGTTGGAAGAACAGTGTCGAGAATTTATGCTTCAAGCAAATCTCTAAGTACTCAATACTCAACCAAAGTATGAGACTTTAACACCTCTTGCGATTATCCACAACGTCATTTTCGTGTGTCACTGAGTAAAACTACGTAACTCCTTAAAGTGATAGTTAACCAGATCTTCAACCATCCATCCCGACAGCTGGTAACTAGATAAACCAATTCTTCAACTTAAAATTCTTAGACCCGAGCAAGTTATCAAATAAGAACACGCCTTTGAAATTTAACTTCAATCTCAAATAAGTGATAATTGATTAACTCCGAAGTAATCAGCTTGTGTCAAATGCCCAACACGTGAATAAACGTACAACCGGATGTACGTCGATCCACTGAATGAACCGGAACAAATGATTTCTTGACATTAATGCATTCTTCCTAAAGGTATACATGTAGAGACTGATCTGGAAGATTCACCACAAATGTCTTCGAGCGAATGAGGTAGTCATTTTCCTTAATGTTCATGTGGTTGATTTATAGCGTGCACAATGAGAGGAACAATAATCCGTAAAGATTTGGCAAAGGAATACCAAAGAGCGGATCATTATCCATGAACAACAATCCGTGAAGATTTGGCACAGGAATACCAAAGAGCGGATCATTATTCAATAGTGCAACTTACAATATCATGATAGTCATTATAAACGCCTTGTGAAATAACTGGAGATAAGGTTTTTTGAGAATTCCAAGAAGTACTTCTTAGATGGTGAACGAGTTGGGTCAATAGAAACCGGAGCATGAGCTTCAGAAGCTGGATGATCAACATTCGTCGGAGGTTGAAAGTACTCATCAAACATATCTTTGAAAAACAATGAATCCCAAACATTGATTCCCATTTATCCTTAGTATATTCACTCTTCATCAAAAAGAATATACACTCATCATCATCAAAAATTAAGTCGTATAACCATTATTCAAACATCCATCATCATGTAGTATATTCACTCTTCTCCCCCTCAAAAATTGCTTCCGAAGTTGCCATTTTTGATTTAACAAGTGAATAAGAGTATACACCAATGAACGTAGATCCACTTGATGACTGAATGAGCGTGGAAAAACATGAAGCTTGTTGATGAAGAATGTAGATGAGTATGGCCATTTACGAGAGAATTTCTCATTAGCTGAAGATAAAGCGCACAGAAGAGCGTACAATTTTCTTTTCTATGAGGAACGGGGTCTGAAGTGTTATCTGCAGACGCCATAATGATGAAGTACGAGGCCTGAACTGATTTGAACAGACGTCATTGCTGATTGAATATCAATGTTGAGTAACTTGAACCCGTGAGTTATGAGATATCAATCCTTTTGTTATCCATATTTTAAGCCAGTCCATGTATTGAAGGATCGAAGTATCTGCAACTGAGTAAGGACTACCTGCACTAATATTACAAACTTGATTGCATATATTTTGGTTAGTGACATCAGTATCCAAACCCTTTGGGGTTTCACGGTCAACATTGAGATTGCCATCGGTAAACATCTTTCCGGTAGGAATCCACTTAAGTCCAGCTGATGAGTGTGTAAATACTCATCATTTTTGGTTAAATCTGAACTGCAAAACGTTTAAAAATGCTCAGAAATGCATCAAAATACTGAAAATATTCCAAAATTGCATTTTATATGTTTCAGATGCAAAATGTTTAAAATCGGATGAAAAATGAGCTAAGTTTGCATAATTGGCAGTTTCAGTCCCCCAAATTTCAAAAGTTGTCAGAAATAGTCCCTGAGCACTTAATTTCAAAAGTAAAATCACCAAAGGTCCTTTTAAAATCATAAGTTGTCAAAACTAGTCCTTTGGTGAAAAATGTCAAAATTTTTGAGAAATTACAAGTTTGGTCCTCCAAGTTTAAAAATTGGCAAAAATGGCCCTTGGAAATTTAAAAATGTCAAGTTTGGTCCTTATATTATTAAAACTTGTCACTTGTGGTCCCTTGAAAGTTGAAACAACTTTGTAATTTGGCAGCATTGGTCCTTGATATTTCAGAAATTACAAATTGGTCCTTGTTATTTAAGCCTAAGCCTTTTTGGACCTTGACCCCTTTGTGACCATTGGACCCCTGCCATAACCTTTTTGAACCCCAGCCAATAACCCTTTTGGACCCCCTGCTTATTAATACCCCAAGTCAAACCCACCAGTCAACCCAACCCCCTTCCCTCCTTTTTTTTTCTTCTGTCTTCCTTCACCCACCATGCCTGCAACTCAGACAATCCCACACCTCCAGCTCACCTTATCCCCCCTATCACTCCACCTCCACCAAACTACAAAAAACATTAAATGCCTTCCCCCTCTTTGCACTCAAACTCTCCAACAGGTCAAAAATCCTTTTCCCGCCAAAACATGATCAAACGGCCAAATATGGTTCAAGCTATCCAATGGCCCCAATGAAAGGTGGGAACTGCTCAGAAGAATGGGAGAAGACTTTTGGTGTATAAAAAGGAAGAAAGAGAGAAGGAAGGGGGGGGGGTAGTTAGTTTTCATTTTTCAAATATATGTCGTTTTTTATTAAATTAGCTTAATTAGTGTTTTAATATGTAATCCTAAGTTTTATTGTATTCAAACTAAGCAACCGAGTCATTGTAATTCATTTCCAGTCTTAATTCAAGGTTTCACTTAAATTTCATGTTTTGATGTTCACTGTTGAAAAGTTTAATTTCAACCTCTCACATTCAAGCTTCAAATAGCTTATTGTAAGTTCACACAAGTTAACTTAAGCTTATTATAGCTTTTGATGAGCTTGGAAAACAGTTTCAAGCAATTTTCATGTTTGGTCAACATAAGTCAACTTGCAGTTATTAAACTCATTAGGTTCTCAATTGCTGGACTAAGCATGGATTTGGTTTCATTGATTTGATATGGGTTGAGAATTGGTTTTATAACAGTGGCTATTTGATTTATTTGTCAAACCATTATGGTTGGATTATTGTAAGTACCTTTACCACTTCACTTTTGTATCTGTCATTAGATTAGTTAACATTGCTCCATTTAGCTTGCATATCTTCATTTGTACCTGTTCCAGTTTGATTCATGGTGTAGATCTCCATTTAGCAGTGTTAAACTTGCATACAAGTCCAATAAGGGGTGTTTGGTTTAGAGAGTTTTGCTTCCTTTGAGTTGGTTTCAGGAGATAGCATGTGCTTAGTTAGTTTACTTTTAGGCTAGGATAAGCAGTTTAAGCATAATTTCAATAGCCATTTCATTAAAAAGTCAAAATTCCATTTTATGCTCAATAATTGTTTACTGTTAAGGATTTATAAGTCCAAAACTTTCATTTAGGTGTAGAATCATTTAAGATAGCTTATTTCAGTTTCATTTCATCTTAAAACATCATAATCATTCCATTTCTTAAGCTCAAAAGTTCAATTTGGTCAAAATCTCAAAAACAGTTAAAAAGTCAAAACTGAAAAACCAGTTTTCAGCCCACCTAGGATGATTTTTCATGGACTCATTTCTGGGTCTATTCAAGTGAAACTTTGGGTCTTATAATTTCAGTTGGTCTAATTTCTTATTATCATTTTTGAAGATTTTTGTGAATTTTGTATAAGCCTCAAACTGGCTTGTCAAATGGGCTTAAACTGCCCTGTGCACTGACTCAGTATTCACTGAGTCTGCATAGGGTCTTGCAGGGTTTGCCACAAGCTCAGTTGAGCTTATCTAGGTCCCATCTTTGGTTTACTAGTTCTTGGCCAGGTCTATTTCAAGTTCCAACTTCTGTTTTTCATTTTCAGCTAGTTGGGTAGCTTGTGCCTAAGCTCAAAGTAGTGGCCTCAAACCTGTTTTTAGCACTTTAACTCAAATAATCAAATCTGTTCAAGTTTGCAATTCAGAGGTTAAGAGTAGTTGTAGTTAGTTGCTTTTAAGTAGTTTTAGCTTATTGCAGCTTCTGTAATCAGTTGGTAGCTTATTTGTGACTTTTGGCTTTTCTCAAGTGCTTATTTATAAGCAGTTTTCATAGCAGTTTCATTTTCTTGCACACAACCCCCTGTTTTTATATTTTTCCTAGATTCTTAATATTATTTTAGGCTTATCTTGAATTTTTCAGATTTTTCTAAGTCTGTTTGGTATTTTTCTTGATTTAAATCAGTTTTTAAGCCTTTTTAATTAGCATTTAATACTATTAATTCAGAAAAGTTTCAAAAAAATAATTTTTCATTTTTCCTAGATTAAGATAAATATAAAAAGTCAAAAAAATATTTTTCCAGATTTTTCTTAGTTAAATTTGTATTTTTAAGCAATTTAAGTAGTTTTAAATAGTTTTTAATTCATAGAAAATACAAAAATAATCAGAAAAATACAAAAATAGTTTTGAAAATTCTCTTTTGTTATTTTAGATTTTTCCAAGTCAAATTTTATTTTTCTAGCTTTATTTCATATTTTCTTGTATTTTAGGTTATTATTTAATAGTTAAAAATAGTTTTTAATTAATAATAATTAGATAAATAGTTTTAAAAATAATTTTCTTTTTCTAAATATTTTCTCTTATCATTAGGTTTGTAAAAATGTCATTTTCATATTTTAAGGATTAATATTGTGTAAGTTTCATATTTTCTTTTGTACGTCACGTAGTTTTTAATTTAAGTTTTATAAAAGAAAAAAATCAAAAACATCATTTTAAAAATAGTGATAGCATTTATTTAATATATTTTATCTTTTTAATTTTCTTTAATTTGCATTTAAGCCCCTGTAGTTTATGTACTTTTTCTGTAGTTATAATAATTCAAAAACTCTTTTCCGTTCAAATCTCTCGATCACTATTCGTTTGGTGATTCATCGCATAGCTCGCTGGGACATAACGACCCGGGGAAACCCTATACTCTCCTGATCTTCATTGCATTTGTTTCCGGACTGTTTTAAGTTTCTTACGGTTAGCCATTCACAAGTGGCCAGCTTGTGTGAGAAAACTTGACGGTTTGGCACAGATCAAATTTTTGGCGCCGCTGCCGGGGAGTTGTGCTGATTATCTTCCGTTTAGCAGATTAGTGATTTGAATATTCACTCCTTGTTTATACCATCTGTATGTATTTATATTTTCTTATAAAAATCAAAAACCCAAAAAGATTTTCATTCTTTGTCTTTACATCATGTTTTTCAAAAATACCAAAAATATTCCTCTATACCCTCTTACCCTTTTTGATTCTTTATCCCTTTACCCTCTATCCATTTGATTCTAACTTCTTCTATTCTCATGGAATCTCTCGACTACGACGAATTCTGGGACGAAGTTGAAAAACTTCAGACTTTATCACGAATGTCAAGAATTCGTGTTGTTCGTGATGATCCATTAATTCTGCGTAGGGAAATGGAATGGGAAACCGGGGTGACAAAGGACCAGGTACTTCCCTCTGATAATGGAAGTGCTAAAAACGTCCAACCTACGGTTATCCAAAGATCTAACCCCTCGATTGCTCCTAAGCCGTCTAAAATTGATCCTAAACTTTCACGATTTACGGTTAAAAGCAAACATGCAGAATTTAGACCGGTGACTAGCAAGAATGACTTGCCTAATCTTCACGTTTCTCAAGAACCAGAACCGGAGACCATAACGGAAGTGGTGGAAATTGCTAGCTCTCAGAGCACACCACTTGTCCCACCTCCGGATTTTTCAAAATGTTCTTCAAGACTTGATAATCATTCGGATCACCATGTTGGTTTTGATGATTCTTTGAATAAGCTGATTCCTTCTCATAACTCTCAAATGAAATCGTTTATTCCTTGTGTCGGTTGTGGTGAGCCTCTTTTTGGTTCACCCTGTCGTTGGTGTACGTGTGTACAATGTGGTAATGATATTCATAACGGAAGTTGTTTGTTTTGTGGTTCGAGGAATTCATTTGATTATGATCCTAATCCGAACTCATTTAACGACCCCTCAAACTTTTCCAATTACCCACCACAGCCCGACTTATCTTCATATAATCAACTTAACTGCTGTGAATTTTGTGGAGGTCCTCACCAAGGATTTGAGTGTCAATCCGGAAACACGTTTGTCTATGAACAGTTTTCCTGTGATGCTCAGAACTTTGGTTATGACCAATATCCATATAATTCACCAGACCAGACTCAACAGTTTTACTGTTGTGAGAACTGTGGAGGTCCCCACTTCAGCTCTGATTGTCAAATAGGGAATCCATTTCCTTGTAACAATCATGACTCTCACAGATTTGACAATTTCCAACCTCCACAGCACCATACGGTTCAAACTCCACCTGAGCCGTTGTCTCAAGAAATCTCCCAAAATTTTGAAACCGCAATGAAAACACTTGATGATATGATTAGTAACTTTAAGAATCAAGTGAGTGGTGAAAAGACCATGGGAGAATTGCTAGCCGAAGAACGAGAGGCCCGCCAATCTAGGGAAGAATTATTAGTCCTAGAGCATGCAGCTCTAAGGCGTTCCCAATTTCTTAAGGCAGCTCTATATGATGATGACGAGGAGAGTTTTTATCCTTTTAATATTATTTCTCAACTCC
Source organism: Chrysanthemum seticuspe (assembly GCA_019973895.1). NCBI lineage: Eukaryota > Viridiplantae > Streptophyta > Magnoliopsida > Asterales > Asteraceae > Chrysanthemum > Chrysanthemum seticuspe. The sequence goes on from BPTQ01000004.1 coordinate 225,836,225, forward strand.
CTCAGTCAGTTGATATCCCAGCAGTTGAGATTCATTCTCATGAAACTGCTATCACACCCGAAGCTCCCACTCACTCTCTGAACATGGGGGACGAGCATCTTGACACTGTTCCTGAAAAGGAATCGGACGAATTCATAAAGTCTAGTGTTGAGAACCTTGTCCCAATCCCGAGAGAGTCACAGGGAACTTCTGATCATATGTGTGATTCTCTTTCCCCTCTTGAGTGTTCAAAAGATCATTTTGAAACTTTCTCTGATCTTAGCGACGATTGTGCTTCCTATGGAAACATCGAGTATGTTGAGGCATCACTCCCACAGTCTGATCATCTTCTTGAGGAGTTCACCGATGAACTCACTTACATCAATCCACTTTCATCGGGAAGTGATGATGGTCTCTTTGATTTCGAAGCCGATCTGGGAGAGACTGAAAGTCTCCTTGATAATGATCGTTCACTCACTTCTTATCCCAACAGTCCAATAGAGAATGTTGATCACTTTGTTCCCGAAACATTCAAAGCTACTTTCACCAATCCTCTATTTGAATTCGACTCTGAATTCACTTTAATTTATGAGAATCCACTCTTTGATACTCAGACCGAGGATAGTGATGAGCCCACAATGGAACAAGAGTTCACAAATTCACGTCATGTGAATGATTCTCTTCATGAGGAGTTCTCCGGTGAACTCTCTCATGACATATCTCCTCCGGAACATGATCATTTCTATTTTGATCTTGAGGATGATATTGGCTCAGAGGAAGGTGTACTCTATCATACGAGTTTGCCTATTAATGATACTACCCTCACCCTTCCTCCCGATATGTCTACATTTGAGGATGAAGAATGGATCTTGATTGTTATCAGAATCTTTCTTCCTTTCCTCAAATATCTTGTGATTTCTCTTCATCTTCACTCGTTCGGGAATGAAGATACTATCTTTGACCCCGGCATTTTCATTTATCATTTTTTGAGCCGATTCTATGTATATCTCATCGGTGTGGAACTTTCACGTGCTTCAAATGTTTGTCCAAACATTTTGAATGAAAGTCCGATGGAGATTGTTTCTTCCACTTTGCTTCCCCATGAACCAATGAATTCGGGGTCGAGTCAAACTAGCGACTCGGTAATCAAAAACAGTAGTTAAACATGGGTTTTCACCCATGTGTGCCACCATAGTGTGGGGGAGTTGCCCCACATGTTGTGTATATATATAAGTTTTCTAAAAAAAAAAAAAAAAATCTTTCAAAATAATGGCCGTAGTATTTCCCTTTTACGTTCTCAGTTTCGGCATAACAGCCGGTACTTTGAATATTGAGGGCAATATTCATTTCTAGTGTGGGGGGAATTCTCACGAATTTTATCATGTAAATATACCACCCAATTCCCCCATTTTTGGCCAAAATTTTTTTTTGGAGTAAGTGTTTTACACTTACTCAGCTTATGGTTATCAGTCCGCCATGTCTAATAAACTAAAGGATTGGCTAATCCAGGAGCAAACGGCTCTTGGTAAAGATATCTCAAATCCGTTGACGGCTTGCAATTTGCCCAAAATTGTATGGTATTCAGCTCACCATATCTTTAATTAGTGAAGAGTTGGCTAGCCCGCAAGTTTATGGCTTGTGGTAAAGGCAGTGGAAAAACCATAATTGGTAATCAGCTCACCAAAGATAATATTGATAATTTATCTAAGAGTTGGCTAGTCCAGAGCAAACGGCTTCTGGTAAAGACAAATCAAATCCGTTGGAAGCTGGTGGTTTGCTCAAAATCACATGGTCATCAGTGTACCATAGTTCTTACTTGAACTGAAACATTTGGCTACTCCAGAAGTAATGGCTTTTGGTAAAGAGATTCAAATCCATTAATTTTTTCTCAAAATATTGCTAGGGACTAGCAATAGTTTAGTGTGGGGGATTGATGAGTGTGTAACTCATCATTTTTGGTTAAATCTGAACTGCAAAATGTTTTAAAATGCTCAGAAATGCATCAAAATACTGAAAATATTCCAAAATTGCATTTTATATGTTTCAGATGCAAAATGTTTAAAATCAGATGAAAAATGAGCTAAGTTTTCATAATTGGCAGTTTCAGTCCCCCAAATTTCAAAAGTTGTCAGAAATAGTCCCTGAGCACTTAATTTCAAAAGTAAAATCACCAAAGGTCCTTTTAAAATCATAAGTTGTCAAAACTAGTCCTTTGGTGAAAAATGTCAAAAGTTTTGAGAAATTACAAGTTTGGTCCTCCAAGTTTAAAAATTGGCAAAAATGGCCCTTGGAAATTTAAAAATGTCAAGTTTGGTCCTTATATTATTAAAACTTGTCACTTGTGGTCCCTTGAAACAACTTTGTAATTTGGCAGCATTGGTCCTTGATATTTCAGAAATTACAAATTGGTCCTTGTTATTTAAGCCTAAGCCTTTTTGGACCTTGACCCCTTTGTGACCATTGGACCCCTGCCATAACCTTTTTGAACCCCAGCCAATAACCCTTTTGGACCCCCTGCTTATTAATACCCCAAGTCAAACCCACCAGTCAACCCAACCCCCTTCCCTCCTTTTTTTTCTTCTGTCTTCCTTCACCCACCATGCCTGCAACTCAGACAATCCCACACCTCCAGCTCACCTTATCCCCCCCTTATCACTCCACCTCCACCAAACTACAAAAAAATTAAATGCCTTCCCCCTCTTTGCACTCAAACTCTCCAACAGGTCAAAAATCCTTTTCCCGCCAAAACATGATCAAACGGCCAAATATGGTTCAAGCTATCCAATGGCCCCAATGAAAGGTGGGAACTGCTCAGAAGAATGGGAGAAGACTTTTGGTGTATAAAAAGGAAGAAAGAGAGAAGGAAGGGGGGGGGGGTAGTTAGTTTTCATTTTTCAAATATATGTCGTTTTTTATTAAATTAGCTTAATTAGTGTTTTAATATGTAATCCTAAGTTTTATTGTATTCAAACTAAGCAACCGAGTCATTGTAATTCATTTCCAGTCTTAATTCAAGGTTTCACTTAAATTTCATGTTTTGATGTTCACTGTTGAAAAGTTTAATTTCAACCTCTCACATTCAAGCTTCAAATAGCTTATTGTAAGTTCACACAAGTTAACTTAAGCTTATTATAGCTTTTGATGAGCTTGGAAAACAGTTTCAAGCAATTTTCATGTTTGGTCAACATAAGTCAACTTGCAGTTATTAAACTCATTAGGTTCTCAATTGCTGGACTAAGCATGGATTTGGTTTCATTGATTTGATATGGGTTGAGAATTGGTTTTATAACAGTGGCTATTTGATTTATTTGTCAAACCATTGTGGTTGGATTATTGTAAGTACCTTTACCACTTCACTTTTGTATCTGTCATTAGATTAGTTAACATTGCTCCATTTAGCTTGCATATCTTCATTTGTACCTGTTCCAGTTTGATTCATGGTGTAGATCTCCATTTAGCAGTGTTAAACTTGCATACAAGTCCAATAAGGGGTGTTTGGTTTAGAGAGTTTTGCTTCCTTTGAGTTGGTTTCAGGAGATAGCATGTGCTTAGTTAGTTTACTTTTAGGCTAGGATAAGCAGTTTAAGCATAATTTCAATAGCCATTTCATTAAAAAGTCAAAATTCCATTTTATGCTCAATAATTGTTTACTGTTAAGGATTTATAAGTCCAAAACTTTCATTTAGGTGTAGAATCATTTAAGCTAGCTTATTTCAGTTTCATTTCATCTTAAAACATCATAATCATTCCATTTCTTAAGCTCAAAAGTTCAATTTGGTCAAAATCTCAAAAACAGTTAAAAAGTCAAAACTAAAAAACCAGTTTTCAGCCCACCTAGGATGATTTTTCATGGACTCATTTCTGGGTCTATTCAAGTGAAACTTTGGGTCTTATAATTTCATTTGGTCTAATTTCTTATTATCATTTTTGAAGATTTTTGTGAATTTTGTATAAGCCTCAAACTGGCTTGTCAAATGGGCTTAAACTGCCCTGTGCACTGACTCAGTATTCACTGAGTCTGCATAGGGTCTTGCAGGGTTTGCCACAAGCTCAGTTGAGCTTATCTAGGTCCCATCTTTGGTTTACTAGTTCTTGGCCAGGTCTATTTCAAGTTCCAACTTCTGTTTTTCATTTTCAGCTAGTTGGGTAGCTTGTGCCTAAGCTCAAAGTAGTGGCCTCAAACCTGTTTTTAGCACTTTAACTCAAATAATCAAATCTGTTCAAGTTTGCAATTCAGAGGTTAAGAGTAGTTGTAGTTAGTTGATTTTAAGTAGTTTTAGCTTATTGCAGCTTCTGTAATCAGTTGGTAGCTTATTTGTGACTTTTGGCTTTTCTCAAGTGCTTATTTATAAGCAGTTTTCATAGCAGTTTCATTTTCTTGCACACAACCCCCTGTTTTTATATTTTTCCTAGATTCTTAATATTATTTTAGGCTTATCTTGAAATTTTTAGATTTTTCTAAGTCTGTTTGGTATTTTTTCTTGATTTAAATCAGTTTTTAAGCCTTTTTAATTAGCATTTAATACTATTAATTCAGAAAAGTTTCAAAAAAATAATTTTTCATTTTTCCTAGATTAAGATAAATATAAAAAGTCAAAAAAAAAATTTCCAGATTTTTCTTAGTTAAATTTGTATTTTTAAGCAATTTAAGTAGTTTTAAATAGTTTTTAATTCATAGAAAATACAAAAATAATCATAAAAATACAAAAATAGTTTTGAAAATTCTCTTTTGTTATTTTAGATTTTTCCAAGTCAAAATTTTATTTTTCTAGCTTTTTTTCATATTTTCTTGTATTTTAGGTTATTATTTAATAGTTAAAAATAGTTTTTAATTAATAATAATTAGATAAATAGTTTTAAAAATAATTTTATTTTTCTAAATATTTTCTCTTATCATTAGGTTTGTAAAAATGTCATTTTCATATTTTTAGGATTAATATTGTGTAAGTTTCACATTTTCTTTTGTACGTCACGTAGTTTTTAATTTAAGTTTTATAAAAGAAAAAAATCAAAAACATCATTTTAAAAATAGTGATAGAATTTATTTAATATATTTTATCTTTTTAATTTTCTTTAATTTGCATTTAAGCCCCTGTAGTTTATGTACTTTTTCTGTAGTTATAATAATTCAAAAACTCTTTTCCGTTCAAATCTCTCGATCACTATTCGTTTGGTGATTCATCGCATAGCTCGCTGGGACATAACGACCCGGGGAAACCCTATACTCTCCTGATCTTCATTGCATTAGTTTTCGGACTGTTTTAAGTTTCTTACGGTTAGTCATTCACAAGTGGCCAGCTTGTGTGAGAAAACTTGACGGTTTGGCACAGATCACCAGCATTCTTAAACATTCTACCAGACGGTATCCACTTATGGCAAGGTCTAGGAGTGTTAAGCTTCTTATGCACAGTGGAAGACTTATCGATATTCCTAGACTCCAAAGATTTAGCAGTTGGTATCCATCTAGGTGAAGATTTATGTATGTTTTGCTTCTTATGCACAGAAGATGACTTACTGAAAGTCCTAGACTTAACAGGTAGAACCTTTGCATGAGCATTTACATTCTTCAGGGATTTTGTAAAACAGTTATCATGATTTGCATTAAAGATACATTTCAGACAATTCGAGCAGACAGCTTGTTTGGATTCAGAAATAGATCTAGATTTCTTAGAGTGATCTGCTATGGGAATAGCTTTAATTGAAACGCAACTACTCTCAGATCCAAGCCTATCCCTAGTTTTTAGTTTAGTGTTCCTAGGTAATGGTTTACTACTACTAGCAGTGCCTTGAAATCTCGAAGTATTCATTACCCTAGGTTTTGCACCTAAAATTCCGTCTTTTCGAATCTGTGCCTTCTTTCTAGCCATTTCTAGATAAGAGTTCTTATACAAATCATTCACAACATTTTTCCTAGGCAAGTAAGGTGAAGTGACTGGTTTTGTCAAAACTTGTTTTGCATCAACTTGGGAGGCAAACCGCGTTTTTTAAAATTTTGGTCGTTCAGATCTAAACGCATTCGGTTGTCTAATAACTGGTTTCCCCAAGATTGATGGTTTTGCAAACTTAGTGTTCACACTATTCCCTGTTGTTTTTCTGAGCTCATTTTTTAAGGCAACAATTGCGAAACTCTTTTCCTGAAGTTGAGCTTTGAGATCATCAATTTTGGCTATCAAATAGTTTGTTTGTTCCAAAGACTTAGTTCTAGTATGATTGACAGAGTCACTTGGGTCTATGTGATGCTTTCTCAAAGACTCATTTTCCTTAAGTAATTTAGCCACATAAATTGACAGTTCATTATTTCTTGTTATAATAGCATCAATGTCTTGTGTAGTCTTTACTAAATTACTTTTCTCATGCATACCAGAAATATGTTTCTTCAAATTGTTGATAGTCGAGTTTTTGTCCTGAAGTTGAGCTTTTAAATCATTTATTTCAAAAAACTCACGAAATTCAGGGAATTCCGGATTGTTACAAGGTTTCACAGTTTGAAAACTTTCTTCTTTTCTTTGGATTGCAATTTCAAGTGAAATGCAATGTTTTTCAAGTTCTGAGAATTTATTTGAAAGTTCATCAAAAGTTTTCTTATCAACCATATCATTAGTTTTGAAACACTTTATCTCAGAATCAGCTTCAGTTACAGAACATGTATCAAGAACATGTTATGTGATGTGATCAGTTTGCTCAAGAGTATTTTCAGATGTATTATGTTGAACAGTTAAGGGTACCTCATCACTTGACACATGTTCAATTTCTCGTCTGATATCTGCATCCACATCATGTGTAACAAAAGTCACTGAACCGCTGGCTGTTTCAAGCTTATCTGTCTCTGAGCCTCTGTATTCAGTGTCAACTGATCCAACATCTGGTGCCATACCGGTCTCAACACAACAATTTATTGATTGTACCCGAGATTCATTCGCCTTTCTGATCACAACATCCACTTCTTGTGTGACAGGAGTTACTGAGCAGCTGGTTGCATCATTCTTTGTTGTTTCTGATATTCTGCATTCAGCAACACCCGACCTTTCTGATACATTACCCGACTTATCACAAATATCTCTCAACTGTACCCGACTCTCATCTACTTTTGCATCATTCTGAGTAACTTCCTCAATATACTTCTCCACATTATCCATGAGATGGATAAGTGTCTCCGTGAACACGCTAATTTCCATTCCAGTGTGTCTCTTGAAGGACATTTCAGTCATGTCTTGATCATAATCAGATGTGAATTCCCTTCTAATGAATGACTGAAAGTGTTTGTAGATCACTTGAAGTGCAGCGCTGGAACTATCCTTATGAACCTTCTCTTTGTCAAGTTGTAGCTCCAATTGCTCTAGGTTTAACAGCAGAGTTCCTGTTAATGTGGATAAGTCCTGACGGAAGAGGGCAATACATGTTCGTTCCATTGATGTGGGTAGAAGTAACATGAGGTGAGAGTGAAGTTGTTGATAAGGTTTAATGCTGCTTTCCTTTTGCATGGCATTCTGTAGCATTAGCAGGTGCAATTCATTCTCATTGTACTCAGAACATGAAGATCTCACATCCTCATTGTTTAATTCAAACATCTTTAGTCGTTCTGTGTAGCAATCATTATCATTATTGTCCACAGCATCATACAATTTAAGCACTTCTGAAATCACTGGGTCAGTAGAGTAAGACATGATGTGGTAGAATGCACGGGATTTTACAAGTCTATGATTTAAACCGAGAAATAGAATCTTTCGCGGGATTTTACTAAAATCAAGACCAAACCGTTAAGAAATTACCAATGGAATGTGTTAAGATGACTGATGGATCGACACAATGATAGAAGATTGTGTGATAGGACTTTAGATTGTTCATAGGAAAAGCTAAAATGTTGTTTGGTTGAGATTTGGATTGGTTGATGCACGTTTTTACGGAGAATTTTTAGGTCTAAAAACTTAAAACCTCAATAACTTCCTTTCGGAGGGGATTTGGGCCTCGAAAAATTCGTTTCACGACTTTGTCGTGAACCCTCACAATATTCAGCCTGTTCCGCTCGTTTTGACAGGTATTTCGCTGAAAACGGAGTTACGGATCAAAAGTTATGGCCGTTTGAAGTTTTGACGTAAAAAGTCAACTTTGGTCAAACCTCTTCTTTGTAAAAGTCAACCAAGTCGCTATAACCCTTGAACCAAGTCGCTAAGCACCAAGTCGCTAAGTAGCAACTCGCTAAATCACCAAATCGCTAAGCACCAAGTCGCTACACAGTCAAGTTGCTAAAGAGCAACTCGCTAAATCACCAAATCGCTAAGCACCAAGTCGCTACACAGTCAAGTCGCTAAACAGCAACTCGCTAAGGTCCAAGTCGCTAAGAATACTAAGTCGCTAAAAATTTGCACTGCAACTCACTAACACTTTCTGAAGCAAGTCGCTAACCTCACTAAGTCGCTAGCCGTAGTGGAGAATCCACTAACTTGTACTATTTGTCGGCTTGTCTCAAAAGACAAGTCGCTAGGACCAAGTCGCTACCACTTAAACTGCAACTCGCTACCAACTTACAAAGCAAGTTGCTACCAAGAATAACTTATCCGTGGCTTAAGTCGCTAGCAAGAAAAACACATAAACACCACTTTTCAATCCAAAAATAACCCAACCACGATGATTCAAGCTTAACAAATCAAAACCTAAACACTTGTGATGATTCTAAACACAAAAGTACTATCAAAATTCAAACTTTAACACTAGATGTAGGACCTTAGATATATCAACCTTATCACTTTACCAAGCAAATACGTTAAACCAACACAAACTATGCGTAAAGATGGAGAAGAAAAGATAGAGATTAGATGGTGACTTGAATATAAATTCGTGTATATGTTTAGAGAGGTAGAGAGAAGAAAGATGAAAACAATAAAGTTGTATATTGCTTCAAAGGAAAAACACACACACACACACTCAAGCACACCCCTCAAATGACATACTTGAGGGGTATTTATAGTAAGAGAGGATGATGCCCTAAGGCTTGGCCATGGGCCTTGAGATGGACTTGGATTGGGCTTGGGTTACACGAACTAGACAAGGCTAGCTTATCTTAACTAATGCCCAATTAGCTTAGCCCAATCCACGAGCCCGATGACTATTCTATCACGATATCTAACACACATTACAAAGTTCCTAATCGTGAATGACCATCACTTCTAATAAAAATAATCAAGGCTAACAATCTCCCCCTAAGGGGTGGTCATTCAAAAGATGCTCCACTTGAATGGGTCTTTAATCTTTTTGAGCTTGAACTTTGTGAGTAGATATAGAATAGTCTTAATTCTTTGTTCCTTCATGCTTTGTGATCAGTTAATGTGGTTGTCTGCCGTTGTCAACTTCATTGGTTAGGTGTCTCCATGCCTTTCTCCACCATGCTCACACTTCTATTTGACTTTGAGTTTCCAATGATGAAGTTCTCGAGTCTTTACACTTTGTAGATTCTTTGACATTGACGAAGAATCATCTCCTTTGATTATGATGAGAACTTTCATGTGTTGTTGGTATGAGCATGTGGCGAGTCTGCACGATCCATCCGCTCTGGAGCTTCCATAAGAAGAAAACATAAAACAGGTTAGTAATAAGCGGATTCCGGCACTTACAAGTTTGAATTTCGAGGGTGTTAACAGCATAGTGTGAAAACACGTCTCTAATTCTTACAAAGGCCGTTCCTGAACTGGAGTCCCACAAGTGAGATAACACGATATACCGAAGTACACCTACAGTTCAGATGAGTCGCTGAGGTACACCGAAGCATCACCCCACGACTGTAGACCGTTTGAGACACACTAAGCGTAATCCACGAGGAGTTACCGAAGTGACCTGCTGTCAGGGCTGCTTGATGTTGACCCTGGCAGGAGTTTCCATTCAATCACTGAGGATCACAATTGTGAAACCTCTCATAAATGTTCTGGCAGATTGCTAAGACCTACGTAGGACTCTAGAATATATCACTTGTGCCCTTATCGATGAACAACAAGCGATGTCATGTCAAGTGTTCCTATGAGATCTTTTGATGAATCTCGTGGCTCTAGACTCAATAGTGCATTTTGGTTTTCCTGAGCAGAGACTAGGGAGAGGGTCTCCTTCTCCAATACCAACGATCTCTAAGAGAAAGTCGATAGATTATGCAGGGTTCCCAGTGAGAATGAAACAAATCCTTTTAAGAGGAATTGAGTGGCTAGAAGGTTTAGTGCAGTGCGTCACTGGGTCCATGACGTCTTTGTCTTCAATACCAGTGTCATCTAGTGACAACTAGTAGCAAATGAATTGAACCCGGTTTCTGCCCTAAGGTTGAATATGGAGGGCTATTTCTTTTCACCCTTTCTCATTATATTTCTTTTTAATTCTTCAACCCCTTCTTTCTCCTTTCTCACATTACTCCTTTTTTCAATCATACCTAAGGACTTCTAATACTAACTATTTGTGATGTCCTTGGGTAGATCCCTCCGGCTCTGGCGGATCATAGGACGAATTTCCTATCCTTAGTCACCTTATAACTCCATGACTGTCCTATTGTTGCCATAAAACCATTTTTCTTGAAAATCTCTCAGAGTGTTTTTGATAGAAAACATGTTTGGAACGTTCTGAGAGTTTTATATTTTCAGAAACACTCCCCCTTCACATGTGCTTATATGTTTTGACAGAAATCTGCACATAGAGGGTAGAGATCGCACTTTTTGAATTGATCGACTTTAAATGAACAAGACCGATTCGAGACACGTTTACATCACTAGAGAACTAGCTTGAAATTATTACCCGTCCTGGTCAAGTCCATAGAAAGTTTCTCGAGATGGTACATTATTCCTCGTCAATTCATTGGTTACGACTGAGTCGAGCTCTTTTGAGATTCAAACAACGAACATTAAACTTTTTGATCACATTTTAATCACGTCTCCTCCCCCTCAAAAATAGCATATTCGTGATATTTTTGATATCAACGGATTAAACAACATTTTAGAATCTTTTTGGAGAGACAAACGGATTTGATTTAAGCATGAATTTTGGAACAATTTTGGTTTTATACTCCCCCTTAACGAAAGCATATTTTTCATACAGAAAATTTAGAATCAATTAAGGGTTTAGAGGGAGTTATCTTGGTACCAAATGTGAGAGATTTTGAAAAATCTTTTTGAAAAATTTCGAATCAATGGTACGCAAGATGATGAAGATTTTGAAAATCTTTTGAAGATATTCGAGAAGAATAATCTTCATTTGTTTTAGGATAAGTGCTCGATATTTATGAAAATCGATTTTGCGTAGCACTTTCCTTTCTTTAAAGATCGGGTTGCAAGCGGAAATACTTACAAGCCATTGTTTTTAGGAATAGTGCTTGAAAAAAGTATTTAAAACCTTTGTTTTGAAAAGCACTTTCCTTTCTTTGAAGAGCGGGTCCTGAACTGATGTGTTCAGAAGCCATTATTTTGAAGTCCGGGTTTCGTACTGAAGTACACGAAAGCCATTATTTTGAAGTCCGGGTTTCGTACTGAAGTATACGAAAGCCATTTATTGAAGAAATTTTGAGAAACGACATGTTTTAGAAAACATATAAAGAACTCTCGCTCAAGCATCTGTACATGCCCGTATCATTGTTGAATGACATTTCTAGAAACGTACAGAATATTGATTATACAAGAGACATGTCGTGAGAAGAATATTTTTGGATTTTTGATTTTATATTGTTTTTGAATTTTTTGAAAGATTTTTTATTTTTGTATTTTTCTTTTGTTGGTTTTATAAAAGAAATGGAAAATCAAAAATAGAAGATAGAGAAAATGAAGAAGATGATTTTACAGAATTAGAACCCTCTGATGAGCTGGGTTCAGAGATATTTGATTCACCTGCAACCAAAGAAGAATTTTCACAAATAACAGTGTTAGAAGTACAAGATTCCTCACGGTGAGGGTGATCACTATCAACGGTTGTAGTGGTTTCTACTTCCTTAACTTGATGAGTTTCACTATTATCTGTGTTGGAGCAAGTATCAAAAATCTTTCCTGTGGGAATCCATCTAAGACCTATTTGGTTGAAAACTTTGCCCGTGGGTATCCACCTAAGGTAAGATCGAGGAGTTGTTTTCTTATCAGATGCAGCGGAAGACTCATTTTTGGAAAAACTACGTCCTGAAAAGATCCACCTATTAGGTTTCTTTTTGTTTGACATTTTATCAACGGGCTTGTTTCTATTTGGTGTCTTAGTGGATTGTGCCTTGGCACGAGGATTTTCTTTCTTGAGATATTGTAAGGCACATGCTTCATGATTAGCTGAAAAGACACATTTTTTACATGTAGTACAGACAAATTCAATATTTTTGTTTAAAACAGCAGCATTAACTTTGTCACTACAGTCTTTTGAAAATTGATTCTTGTTCGAGAAAGACTTAGAATTCATAGTGTTGTTTTCTAAGGGCATAGCATTTTCTTTTGCGCAACTACTCTTAGATGCAAGCCAATCCCTAGTCTTTTGAAGAGTGTTCCTAGGTAATGGTTTACTACTACTAGCAGTGCCTTGAAATCTTGTAGAATTCATCACCCTAGATGTTGCACCTAGAATTCCATCTTTTCGAGTCTGTGCCTTTTTCCTAGCTTCTTCTAGATAGTGATTGTTGACCATGTCGTTAGAACCAACAGATTCTTTAACTAGTTTTTTGGTCACATTCCGTGTACTATTCTTAGAAATGCCAGGTGTAATCACTTTTTCTTTCTCAAAAACAGGTTTTTCAAAACCTTTGATAATTCTCTTTTTAATAGGCAGGGACTGTGGAGTGACTGTTTTTGACAAATCATTTTTCTCATTGACTTTTGGAGGAAACTGAGAAATAGACATTTTTGGTTTGAAAATCGGTTTGGGAACATTTGTTTTCTCCTCAGTCAATGGTTTTGCAAACTTAGTATCCACAGCCTTTCCTTTTAGACATCCCAGCTGAGCTCTCAAAAGATCATTTTGCTCTTGCATGTCCTTGTAGGCACGCTCATACGACAGTTTGTCATACTTGCATTCCTCTGTTTTTCGATCAAGCTGTTTAAAATAGGACACGTTTTCTTTTTCAAGTTTCATAAGAGCTTTTTCGTATTTTGAAACAATTTCGGAGGTCTCATCCTGGAGTCTTTCATGATCTTCAACAGAATATGTTTGTAAGATAATGGACATGATATCGGTAGTCATAACATCTTCGAAGAGAGAATCATTCAAATTTTCCAAAACTTTGATGTGTTCAAAACATTCATTAGCTTGCTTTACCAGGGATTTATGGTCCTTGACAAAGTCAGCTGTTTCTTTCAAAAGTGCTTGTTCAACATGAATTACCCTTGAGTTGATGTTATTCAGCTGAGGGGCAATTTGAGTTTCAAAAAACTTTCTCTGTTCGATATCAAAAGTAGAGAACCAGTTGTTAGGTGTCATAGTGGTTTTAGTTTTAACAGTCTCTTGAAGACTCCCAATTCTAGTTTTAACATCGTCTAAAATGCTTCTAGTATCACTTGTGTTAAAAGGATTGTTTGAAGACATTTGTTCGATTTTCGAAAGAGATTTGGAAACTACAACTGGTTTTGAAACTGGTTTTGAAACTGGTGTTGACACTTTGTTTGAAACACTTGGTGTGATGGAAAACTTTGACGTTTCTTTTTGATTAACAAAAGTAATCCCATTAATTTTGTTCCATTTGTTATAATCAATCGGTTTAAGATCTGGATTCTTTTGTTTCATTTTTGATCTACTCTCCTCAGCTAGTTCCAACGTTTCAAGAGAATCACGAACAAGTATGGGTTCATGCAAAGGTTGTCCATTGTTCAACACATTCCGTTCTTTCTGAGCTTTCTTGAGGAAAGAAGGAGGTGAGTTACCAAGAGCCATTTTATGTGAAGTATGAAAAATCGGATTTACTTGATTAGAAAGCATCTTGTTTGATTTAGCGGAATGACCCGTTGTAAGAAGCAAATTATCCAATTTCTTTATAGTTTCATTTTTATCCAGAATTTCATCAAGAAGAGAATCTTCTCGTTTTGAAAAATCAGCAATCAACTGTTTCTTCTCTTTTTCAAGATCAGAAAACATTGCTTTTTGTTTAGAAAGTTGGTCATTTAGATCAGAAATTTCCTTGTTTAAAGATTTGATTTTCAAGTTCAGATTCACATCAAGTGTATCATACTTGAGTTGCAATTGTTTTTCTCTTAAAACAGAATCTCGATAACCAATTTCTAATTCTGAGAGTTTGTTTGTATGAAATTCATAGGCTTTGGCGTGCTCCTTGTAACTCTCAAGCTCAGCGGTCAATTTTTTATTCGCGGCCTTAACCTCGCGATTGACCGTTCTTACTTTTTCAACTTCAATGCCACATTGATTGATTAATGATTCAAAATAAGCACGAATTTCCTCATCATTAGCACCATTCTGTATCACTTGACCTCCATTAGGATCCATATATGGAGTTTCAGAGTTAACATTGCTGTTAAATTGCTCTCCCACATATGTGTCATAATAAGGTTCGGGAGACACAGAATGTGGCTTCTCATGAGTAAACGAATGTGGTACCTCATTGAGTGAATCTGTGTCGTAGACAGGAGTTGTGTTATAAGTACCGTTTGATGTTGTGGCCTGTTGATTGATTGTGTGACTGGAGGTTGCAGTATCGTTTGCTTTATCTTCCCATTTTGGGTACCTGAATTTTATTTCCTCAGCAGTCAACTCAATTCCCAACTCTTCTTTTTCTGCCAACATCAACATGTACTGGATCTTTTCAAGCTTTGTCATTGGTATGACACTAGATCCTGAATCTTGTCTTTGAGGTTCGGAGGTAGCATTCTGAACAGAAGTCATAAAACAGTTATTCCCATTTTGATATCCCATATTTTGATTCACAATCTGACCCCCTTGATGTCCATCTCCATAATTCCCAACGACTGGAGCTGCAACATTGCCATTCTGATTACCCACTGCTCTATTCCCAACATTCTGTCCCATCTGATTTCCAACATTCTGACCCAACTGATTACCCTGATACGGAACCGCCTGATTACCCATGCGACTGCTAAATGCTTTATCCAATAAAGAAAATATCTGTTGCAAGGTCGCTTCTACTTCAGCTTCAGGATCAGTGATTCCTTGTTCCTGGTATTGTGGATACGGTTGTTGAATGACTTGTTGTTCTTGTGGATAGAATTGTTGTTGAGGTTGTGGAATGTATAGCTGCAAGTTGTTGTTGGTGGAAGATGATGAAGCTTGTTGTTGTGTATTAACTGAAGGTTGAGTCTTTGCAATAAGTGCCAATGGATCACGATTCTTTGCCAATCTTTCTTTCCTGACTTCATTCGCTTCAGCTTGGTTTTGTTTCAGAAAATCGTTTAGTTGATCAAAGTTCACCTGATATAAGTCTTTTGTTTGGTTGACAATAGTGACATATCGTCCCCATTCTTCTGGAAGATTATTCAGGAACTTGATGTTTTGAACGATTGTTCTGGGTGCCAACTTGTTTCTGATAAGCTCATTCATCAAAGTGCAAAACCTTCCATAGTAGGATTCAATGGATTCTCCTGGTGTAGATGTAAACTTCTCCCATTCAGTTAGCAGCTTGTTCTCCATATCTTGTTTACCAATTTCTGTTCCAAAACATAGCCGTCTAACACGTTCCCACATATCAAAAGCAGTTTCACAACTGTCTACCGCAGCAAAGATGTCTATTGGTAAACCCAGTTGGATAATATGAATTGCCATGTCATCTGCATCGACTTGTTTCTGATCCTCTTCAGTGTATTCTGATTCAGTTTGAAGATGAGAGGATGGTGGGATGGGAGGTGTTGCGTCTGCATTTCCAGGTACATGAACTTGTCGAGGCTGGAAGGGTCCATCCTGAATGGATTTAATCATGAGTTTTCCATTCGGTTTGGTCTTGATGTAACGGAGCATACGACTTGTCCATTGAAGATAACCACCTTTTGCCAACATAGGAGGTCGGTTTTCGGCACCGGCTGCATGAATGTCTTGTTGAGTTGCCATTGATGAAGGTATGATCTGATAAAGTTGATGTAGGATCGATTCAACGATAAAGGAGTTGTGGTTGATGAGGATTAAGCTTGGTTGAGGTATTTCCGAAAGTCGTACTCGTAAACTCGGTTCTTAAAAAATTTTCGCCCAAAATTTGAAATTCACTATAAAAATCAATTCTAAGGTCGTATGAAAAATTTGAGTTATGACAATTTTGACGCAAAATTTGACCCGAAAAATTTGAATTTAGGCCCAAAAATTTGAATTTTTGACCAAAATTTTCACAGTTAAACCAAAATTTGAATCTCGCGTAAAAATTGAACGTTTAGTCTCCTCAAAATTTTTTTTTTTTTTTTTTTTTTTTTTTTTTTTTTTTGAAGAGCTTAGGCGTAGACTTAGAAAGAAGTTACGAGTAGGATATGGGCTTAGGCGTAGAGAACAAAAGTTACGAGTAGGATATGGGCTTAGGCGTAGAGAACAAAAGTTACGAGTAGGATATGGTTACGAGTAGGATATGGTTACGAGTAGGATGTAGTTACGAGTAGGATGTGGTTACGAGTAGGATCTTATGCGTAGGAAGCTTAGGCGTAGGATTCCTTAGGCGTAGGATCTTATGCGTAGAAAGTATCTTACGCGTAACCTTAAGCTTATGCGTAGACAAAAAGTTACTCGTAAACCTTACGCGTAATTGTGAAGTTATGCGTAGAGTTACTCGTAAGCTTTTAGCTTATGCGTAAACTATGGTTAAGAACCAAAAATCCTTTACACTGTCACAGCGTAAGGGATATCCAAAAGTCGAAGTGTTCCACACACTTATCCAAGTGAGGGAAGCACTGAGTAACCGTTATAGCACGAAGATTCTTCACCAAAAAGTTACGAGTAGAAAACTTATGAGTAGTTGACTTTCTTACGAGTAGAACTAGGGTTTTGACCTACTCGTAAAAAAATTTCAATGATTCAACCAATTTCTCTTGCACAGATAGTCTTAAAAACACTCAAATAACCCAAAAATGTTAACCTTTTTCACCCAAAGTGCTTAGAAAAGTTACGAGTAGAAAACTAGGGTTTTGACTTTTTGACTTCTACTCGTAAGAAATTTCCAACGATTCAAATGATTTCGCTTGCACAGATATCCTTAAAAACACTCCAATAACAAAAAAATGTTGACCTTTGTCACCCAAAGTGCTTAGAAAAGTTACGAGTAGAAATGACCAATAACCAAATACGAGCTTAAAAATGAAGAAAAACACGTAAAGCTTCGAACTTTTTGCAAAAAACTGAAACTTTAGCACCAAATAAACCTTAAACCACAAGAATCTTGAATTTTTGAGTGCAAAAATTAAAGCTTGATGCGTGACAAATATGAATAACGAGCCTTATGTGTAACCCTTCAAAACAAACACAAACACTCCTAAACCATTGTTAGGCGATTGATACCAATTGTAGGACCTTAGATATATCAACCTTATCACTTTACCAAGCAAATACGTTAAACCAACACAAACTATGCGTAAAGATGGAGAAGAAAAGATAGAGATTAGATGGTGACTTGAATATAAATTCGTGTATATGTTTAGAGAGGTAGAGAGAAGAAAGATGAAAACAATAAAGTTGTATATTGCTTCAAAGGAAAAACACACACACACACACACTCAAGCACACCCCTCAAATGACATACTTGAGGGGTATTTATAGTAAGAGAGGATGATGCCCTAAGGCTTGGCCATGGGCCTTGAGATGGACTTGGATTGGGCTTGGGTTACACGAACTAGACAAGGCTAGCTTATCTTAACTAATGCCCAATTAGCTTAGCCCAATCCACGAGCCCGATGACTATTCTATCACGATATCTAACACACATTACAAAGTTCCTAATCGTGAATGACCATCACTTCTAATAAAAATAATCAAGGCTAACACTAGAAATCACCCAAATGGTGCAAAAACCACTAAACTTTTTCAAACTCAAAAACCACTAGAAATCCAAAGATATGTAAGAGATGATCTAACCATGGCTCTTGATACCAATTGTAGGATATTGGATTTCACAAACACACTAAACCATAAGCACAAGTAGGCGTATCATATGTTTTAGAGAGAGAAAGTTAGAGGTATAGGGAACTTTAGTGAGAGAAAGAAAATTCTTATTATGAGCTCCAACTCTCTACCTTGGGAGGTAGAGAGTATTTATGGTCTTACATAAAACGCCACACAACGGGCTGTGGATCAGGCATACAGTGGGTAAAGACCCGTCCGTCCTCCACGGTGTTACTTAACTAAATACTACTTAACTTAAAATAACTACGACTACGAGCTTTCTAACGATTACATATACTTGAGGTGACCGACTCTTTAATACCTGGAATTTCTAATTCCTAACACAGCAATTGAGAAAAATTCTGAATTAAAAGCATCAAATTTTCAATCAGCTTATCCAAGAGAGCAAAGACAAATATTTCAAACTCAAATTTTACGTCACGTCGCACATTTTCGTTTATGTGTAACACACTGGGAAAGGGAACTTCAACAAGAGGTGACCTCAATTATTGAAGCTTTTAACACACTTTAAAATCTAGTTTCACAAAAAAAATGCAAAAAAAAGATCTTCAAAATGCCCTTGATCAATTGTTGGAAGATGCTCTTTCTGCTAATATTGCATATGTGGTTATATATTGTGAATGTTCTTCTGTGAATGATAATGTGTTAACTGTTGAGAATCACACTATGGTACAACCGTTAGAAATGGAAAATCAAATGTTAACACATGACATTGAGAAGTTAAAGAGGAGAACGCGAAATTTTTTTTTCACAAAATGATGATGTTCAATAAAAAAATTCTATGGAAATTTCTGAACTTAAACGCAGACTTCAATGGTGTCAATATTTAATTTTGAGATTGCTTTGCAAAACCAAAAGGAAACATTGTCTTTGGAAAAGTCACACACACCAAAAGTCGAAATTCTTGATGGTGAAAACACGTCTTTAAAGTGTCAACTTTTCAAATATAAACAAGAGATTGAACAAGTCAAGATGGAATACCAAACAATTTTTGATACTCTTAAAAAGACACGTAATCAAGCATCAAAACAACTCGATCAACATGTTGAATACACCTGTAATATGATGCGTGAGAATGGAAATTTAAAATCCAAAATTCAGGACCAAAATCACATCATCATTGAGATTAAAGAGAAACTGGTTAATTTAGAGAAAGGAAAGTCTAGTAACACAAACGTGATTGCACCAGGAATGTATACCATTGACACATCCCCCAAAAAACATACTTCTGTACAAACTCAAGAAACTAATTTGATTCCTTCCACTTCTACAGGAATAATTTCATCTACTAGCATTAGAAGATCCGAGAATAAAAGACCAAAAGAAAACACTAGGATCTCGCAACATAGGAGACACACTCATCCAACATCAGAAGTAGAAGTTCATCTTAAGAAATTGAATAAAACTCATGTTGCACCTGCTTTAGATTCAAATTTGGCAACTTGTAATTCTAATGTAAGTGTAATGAATGATAAGTCTGTAAACGTTTCAAACGTTAATGCATCTTGTGTCTTTTGTCGAAAAAGTATGATGTATGGTAATCATGAAAAATGTGATGCAAATTCTTTGTTAGCTCGTTCTAGGAAACCTATTACTGGCCCTCCATCTAGGTCCACTATAGTTGCTAAATCTATTTTAGGGAAGGCGCCCAGTGTAGTTTCTGAGGAAACTGTAGAAAATCCCATAACTGCAAAAACATATCCTAAGAAAGTGTCATCACCTAATGACTTCACTAAGACCAAAGCGAAAAGTAGTTGGATATGGAAAAAATGGTTGCAGCGCACATCTAGTTTCATATGGATTCCTAAATGTGCAAATATGTGTAACTCTAACATAATGGAACCCACTAACTCTTCGGATTCCACTGCTACCATCATTCCACCCTCGATGTCTTCGTGTGTTGCAGGTGGTTCAACTGGTTCTATGGATTGTTGATAGCGGATGTACCCGACATATGACAAGCAATCTCAAGTTGTTAGTAAACTTTGTTTCAAAGTTCATCGGTACTGTCAGATTCGGGAATGATCATTTTGCTGCTATCAGGGGCTATGGATATTATGTCAATGGAAACATCAAAATTAGTCGGGTTTATTATGTCGAAGGTCTTGGATACAACCTTTTCTCAGCTGGAAAATTCTGTGATGATGATTTGGAAGTCGCGTTTCGCTCCAAAACATGTTATGTATGTGATTTAGAAGGACATGATTTACTCACCGGCAATCGGGGCACAAACCTTTATACAATTCCTATGTCAGATATGATTGCATCTTCACCGATTTGTCTTCTCTCAAAAGCAACTTCGACAAAATCATGGTTATGGCACAAACAACTTTCTCATTTAAACTTCAAAACCATGATTGAAATCGTACGATATAAGTTAGTTGACGGTCTTCCAAGATTCAGATACATCAAAGATCACTTATGTTCGGCTTGTGAACAAGGCAAAAGCAAAAGAACTAACTTTCCCTTGAAACCAGATGCAAGTTCTCAACCTGTTCTTCATTTGCTTCATATGGATTTATATGGTCCCATGCGTGTACAAAGTATGAATGGAAAACACTACATTTTGGTCATTGTGGATGATCCCTATCACCCTATGTCACTAAGTCATACATTTATAATAACTATTAGGGTACCCGCGCAATGCGACGACGGGTATCTTGTCATTCTTGTGACTAAATATTACTACACTTGGCCTTATTGTTGATGTTTTAGATGTGGTGAGAGATATATGAAATGATCTGTGTGTATTATTGTGGATTCAGTTATATGTTTTTAATAATCATTATTGATAATAATGATTTTTAACGGTTACACGTTTTTAATAATTGGATGATCTGAAAACTATGTTTAATTTAAGGTGTCGGATCCTTTAAAAAGTGGAATAATTTTGCAAAGTCTAAAAAGTAACGTAGAGCGTTGGATCATAATATAATTTGATCAAATTAAAGAGGTACATATAAACATAGGGGCATAATGGTCATCCGACTTCTTTATCTCTCATCTTCTTTCCACTCTTTATTTCTCATCAAATCCTCCATCTCAAATCCAAAATTGAAAAGATCTCCGATCTGTCAAAATCACAACCACCGATCAAACCGTCACCAACGGCCACACCTCTGACCACCACTATCAGACTGCCGTCATTCCGGTCACCACACCAGTTGCTTCTTCTCCGGTGCCGGTAACGTTGCCTTCACCGACGCCGTCACGGTCACCGACGGTGGCAGCACCGGACGATTTGTGTGTGATTGTCTTAGTTGAGGTGTGTTTGAAGCCTTCTAGCATGTACGAGAATCGAGGACGCGAAATACAACATAAAGTTAATGAGTATAATACATTTTGTATATGTTAGCCAATCATGAGAAGGTACAAAGCGGTTTTACTATGTGGCTCTCGATTTATGATTTTATTCTATTTTTTTGTAATTGAAGGCACAAAATGAGTATTCGAAAGCTGGTAAAATGTATAGAGAATCAATGAAAGTCAAACATGCAGAAAGTGAAATATGTAACGGGTTGAGTTATGTTTGCATATGTATGAATGTATGATGTCAGTAGTTATTAAATGAGTATATTTTGATATTGGTGTATTTGGTGATCTAAAAGAAGGCTAAAATGATGCATAAAATCTGATTTTGTGTTTTGTTCAATTAATAAAAATAGTTGTTCATTTGTTCATAAATAAAAGTATTGTTCATCAATAAAAAGTTTGTTCACCAATTGTATAAAAGAAATCGCAATGTTCATCTGTTAGAGTCACAGTGTTTATCAGTTCATCAATTTTTTTTAATTTTATATTACATTATAATATTCATCAGTTTTCTTTGATGTTACAGTATAATGTTCATCAGTTACATCACTTGTTCATCGGGTTTTTTTTAAACAAATAGTGTTGTTCATCAGTTTTCCGAATAAAAAAATCACGTTATTCATCAGTTAGGTCACAATCAGTCTCGTTCATCAGTTAGTTTTTTTTTATCAGTATTCAAAAAAAAAAAAAATAGTAATGTTCATTAGTCATTAGTTATTTTTGATATTGTTCATCAGTTATTTTTTATAACGTTCATCAGTTGTTTTTTATAATGTCTAGCAGTTTTCGAAAAAATAACGTTCATCAGTTATTTTTTATATTTTTCATCAGTTGTCTAAAAGAAATCGCTATGTAAATTTGTTAGTTGTTCATCAGTTCATCGATTAGTCTTGTTCATCAGTTCATCGATTAGTCTTGTTCATCAGTTAGTATTGTCCATCAATAAAAAAAGTTCTTCAACAGTTCTCTTAAATTTTGTTCAACAGTTTATCAATATTCAAAAAAATCATAATGTTCATAAGTTGTCGAAAAAATCATAATGTTCATCAGTTATGGTCACAATGTTTATCAGTTTATCATTTGGTTGTTCATCAGTTAAAAATAAACCAAAAATAACAAAAATAATAAAAGATATATTTTGGTATACTAATTAGTGCATTTGAATGTATCTTTATAAGAAAAATCTCTTTTACGCATATTATCAAACATTTTGTATGCATTAAATATGACTAAGACGTCATCATTAACGTGCAATACCTCACTCATTTCATATCATATTTGAGTGATCAAATTTCTGGGTTAAGAATGGTTGAAAGCCTACAATTTTCATGTTTTAAGTTTTTTAAAATTCGGCTTTTAAACTAGTAAAAATTAAAATCGAAAATGCCGAACATTTCAAGAAAATCAACATCCACTTAAAAAGTTGGAAAAAAAAGTTGATATTCATATATCATAATGCATGCTAAATTAAAGAGAAATAAATTTAAAAAATATGATGAAATCGGTTTTTTTATAAAAGTTTGTCGTTTAAAAGTTATTTACGTTTGAAATTTTGGAAGGAATAAAAAAATGAGTTAAAAGGATCAAAATGACCCCTAACCGAATTTAATAAGATAAAAGGAAGAAATTAAGTGTGAACACATGACACTGAATGATATGCTTTATAGATTTTTTAATTTTTTTTAATTTGCAAATGATCTCAACCCTTTAATTTAATCGAAACGTCTATATTTAAACTTTAATAATGAGGTGTATTGAATTTTAAGTCTTTTTTTTTTTTTTTTTTAATTTTTAAAGTAAGTATGTAGATTTATTTTTTATAATTTAGTTAAGATTTATATTTTGTTTAATGTTTTGGTACTATATTTTGAATAAATAATATTTGGATATATGGGCATTGAATTGGAAGATATGGACAAGAATTTGTCATATTTCTAACTAAACCATTTTTAATAGTCAAGCACTACTGTTTTTTCAAAGTAACTTCAAATTGAAGAAACTTTAATATTGTGATTAGTTTGGAGGTCTTAAAATCAAAGTTATATTATATCCATTAGTAACTTTCCTAACAAAAAACACTTGCAATGCCTGCTTATATAAATCGACTAGCAATTAAACATACTTCTTATATAATATTTTGTTAAAAAAAATCGTATTTTTTTATGTAAAAACTAGAAACATTTTGTCATAAGAATTGACGAACAAGTAGAACCACGCGCCAACTTGAGAGTATTAAACTATTAATTCCATCAACTTTGAAAAACAAATGGACGCATGTTTTTGTATCACAACACCGACACCTAAACCCTCCTACGTACTTCCACGAATATGGAAAAAACACACAAAAACACACTCAATACCATTAAACCATTTTACCATTCTTTTTGGAATAGATCATACTATCTAAAACAGCTGCACAACTTTCTTTTAAACCAACTAGCTCATGTCCTCCACGTATCTTACATCACACACCGTCTAACCCCCACTATAAATATATCCACCATACACACTTTCTCTCTTTAAAAAACACACATACAAAATATAAGATTAAAAATGAGGATGAGTTGTAATGGATGTCGTGTGCTTCGAAAAGGGTGTAGTGAGAATTGCAGTATTAGGCCTTGTTTGCAATGGATCAAGTCACCTGAGTCTCAAGCTAATGCTACTGTTTTTTTGGCTAAGTTTTATGGTCGTGCTGGACTTATGAATCTTATTAACGCTGGTCCTGAACACCTTCGCCCTGGTATGTCATGTGTTCACTTTTTGTACGAGATTTGAGTAATAATTATGAGGGTTGATGATGATAAAGTTTTTGTTTTGCTAGTTTAAATGCTTTATTTGTTACATGCAAACTAAATATAGGTGTATTTTTATCATCAATTTTATATTTAATATTTTCAAAAAAGAAAAAGAAAATGAAAATGAAAAGTCTGCAGATATTTAAATCCGATCCCATTTTTATACCCCACTTTTTATGTTATACGGAGTATATCTTACTCATTCAAACAAATTTTTAACAAAAAGATGTTGTCAAGAGTAGTTTTATGGGTTAATAACCTATTAAAGCATCATACTTGTCACAAAAAGCAGTTTGACGTAGCGAACAAAAAAAATAGCCCTTTTGGCTACTAAACTTAAATTCTTGTCTTCCTTTGAGTATTATGACCATTTTACCCTTCCAAATTACAGAAATGGTCCCTGTGAGTTTGCAAAAATTGCATCCATTGTCCCTAAGCAAAATTACAAAAATAGTCCCTTTTGCACAAGATCAACCCACTAATTTGCAGCTGTGAGAAAGAATGAAAGTTGAATCATTTTGTCTGGTTGTAATTTCTGAGATCCCAATGAATTTTCGACTTTTCAATAGATCCAAAGTTAGCAACAGTAATAGGTTTCAATATATAAAGTGATATTGACATTAATATAAACAAGCACTTAAGCAAAATCATTAATATAAACAAGCACTCCATCACAACATAAGCTTATCAGTTACAATATCCAAATAACAATTACCACATTTATCCAAAATCCCAAATAACAATTACCACCTTTATCCAAATATCAAACTCCCAACTCTAGTAACACCACCGTGAATCCCAAATAACAATTACCACCTTTATCCAAAATCCCAAATAACAACTACCACCGTGAATCTCTAATTGAGATCATTTCAATCAACTGTGTCAATTTAATTAGATTTTGGTTGGGTAATTTGGCTGATTGTTGAAATTAGGGCTTGTAAAATTGGGGGTTTTTTATCAAGTGGTTGTGTCAGTATGAAGCATGTTCCAGGCTTCGTGTGGGTCTCGGCTGGTTATGTTATACTGTATTTTCTGTCTTTCTGGTATCTTGGGGTCTCGTGTGGGTCTCGGCTGTTTCATTCAATAATTTTTTTTTCTTCTTCCATTTATGCAACCTTGTAGCAAGTCTGCCTGATGCTTGGTTCTTAGGGGTTTACAATGGTTCAGAACCGGGTCAGATTTAAATGTATACAGTGGTTTGGTGTTGGTTTAGAACTGGCTTATAGTTTGATCTTGTGCAAGATCACAGTGGTTTTGAAGGTAAATTACAATGGTTCAGAAAGAATGATGAAAGATTTTTAAAAGATTGTTTACAATGATGAAAGATTTTTAAAAGGTAAATTACAGTGGTTTTGAAGGTAAACAAAAAGCTATGAGAAAGAATGAAAGCAAGAAACTAGTGATAAAAGATTGTTGGTATAATATATAATAACATAGAGGGATCATTTATGTAATTTACCTTTTGGACAATGAATGCAATTTTTAAAAATTCAAGGGTAAAATGGTCATCACAATTTTGTATTTTGTCTTTATTACTCAATTGAAGACAACAATGTCAAGTTTAATGGCCAAAAGGGCTATTTTTTTTGTTCGCTACGTCAAACTGCTTTTGTGACAAATATGATGCTTTAATAGGTTATTAACCCTAGTTTTATTTATCAATAAAATAAGTATGTATTTGTTATAAAATTGATGATAAAAATATAGTATATTTTGACTCGCACACAACATTTTATATGTATAAATACAAAATAAATGTGGAAAATCGATCATTTAGTATATTGTTTATTGATGATTTTTATGTTTTTGTGAATACAGCAATATTCAGGTCACTTTTATACGAGGCATGCGGTCGTATCGTGAACCCAATCTACGGTTCAGTCGGGTTACTATGGTCGGGCAGTTGGCAGTTATGTCAAACAGCAGTAGAAGCAGTTCTACAAGGTTCCCCAATAACCCAAATAACCTCCGACACAGCCGAAACAAACAACGGTCCACCTTTTAAAGCCTACGACATTCGTCACATATCAAAAGACGAAAACTCACCCCGGTCCAGTGACCTGCACCGGGTCATTAAAACCCGGGGCAGGTTCAAAAGGACGGGTTCTAAAACAAAAGTGCTAAAAGAAAATGTGCCTAGTAGGGTTTGTATAGGGTCAAGTGAAGATGAGTCGGGTCATGAGAGTCATGAGTCGGGTATGAGTCATCAGTCTGAGGTGGTGCATGTTGAAGGTGAGTGTCATGATGATGTGGAGGAGAGTTTGGGTTCGGCTGAGACGCCTAGTGCTGACGTGGATGAGAAGCTCGAGCTGGAGCTGGAGCTTACGCTGGGGCATGAAGTGGTTGATAGGAGTATTAATAAAGGGAAAGAAGTGGCTAAAGAAGTGGCTTTTGATGGGTGTGATGATGGAGCTGGTGTGGAACTTAGACTCGATTATTCGGTGTAAGGGTTCGGTTATGATCACTCAGTTTTGATGGTTAAGACTTTGGTTTTTTTTTCTTTCTTTCGAGCTTTTTAGTTTTTAGCCTTTTTAAGGGTTTTTTTTTGTTAGCTCTATGTTTTTTTTGCCCGAGTTGAGAAAGTTATGTACAATTGTGAATTGTGAATGGAGAATGAAATGGTAGATGGCTTTTGGGGTATCTGTTGTTCTTTTTTACTTGCAGCAATGTTTGATATTATCAGATCAAAAACTGTGTGATAATGGGATCCGGTTCATTAGTTCAATATTAGAAATATGCTTGACAATGAGACATCTTATATAATCTTCTCTATCGAGCAACTTCAGGTACGCTTAGATGTCGTGTGGTGCATACAACTTATAATTTTGCTTTATCGAAACAAGGTTATTTTTAGCTTTAGAAGAGCTAACAAGCGACATTGTGTCACACGTATGGTCGAGTTGAATTGAACGGCTTAATAGTCTAATTACCATGTTAATCTAATTACTTCATTGTTTTCACGACACGTACCATTATTAAAACAACAACAGCGAGTAAGATGCTTGGCAAAGAGTATTACAATATATGCTTTTACAAGCTAGAATCGGATCCTTGATCCTATCAAGGGTTTGGCAATTCTATACCTCTTCGCTGAATCAAATGTGTGTTCAAAGGACTTGGTGCCATAACAATCATGCATGGTCTGGTATCTGTAAATGCCCCATGTCGTGGTTTGAATGATTATACCAAACCACACCTTTTCAAGATTTGGAGAAGCCGTGAGAGTATCCCCATTTTATGATGCTTTTCGGATAATCATCCATTCCCCCAATTTCTGATCAAATTTAATAGGTTATTGGCGATTGGACAATCGATAAAAAGAGAGGTGGGAGTTTTCAAGAGGCAAGTTACATACCGGACACCATGTCAAGTCGTTTTTTTTAATCACATGCAGCTGCCATACCAGATTACTTAGTTCAGCCTACACGGAATGAACCCCAACCTAAGTGAGAATTCCTCTGTACTAGCATTCAAAATTTACGTGTTAACTATCATCAGGAATAATGAAAGTCTTATATTTGAAGTGGCCTTCTGAAAAAAGAATCTTGAGTTTGTTTTAGAAGGTAAGCGTGTTTTAAGGGGTTAGTGAGTTGAAAATAATCATTATATTAAACCGATCCAAAATGGATAAGAAGAAGAAGAAGTCCAATACGGCCCATAAAATAAAACATAAACTGACCCAACCCAACCCAATCATAAGAAAAGGATCAAAGTACACATTAACAAGCCCTAACTAACTTCATCTTGTTTAGTTTATTCGGATCTTGTTTGTTACTATCAAATTCAGAGACCTCATCATTCAGATTATTATTTAACCTGACGATTCTTCTTCTTTTGGTACGTATTTAATTCATTCGTATAATGTTTGTGTTGAATGCTGATTCAGATTTTAATTTTTAAATTCGTAATTATTATTATGATTAGTTACATAAATAAATGTTGAAATTTGAGCTCAATCTGTATCCTAACAAACATATTTTCAGCAGTTATTCTATTTGAAGTAATATTGGACTCCAACCCGGTAATTAGGTAGTACCTTAAAAGCTGTTACTTTTCTATCCACTACCAATCGCAATTGCTAATTACATTCAATGTGTAGGGAATCCTTAAACCATTTTTAGGGGATGTTTGTTTCGGCATATGGCTTATTTCGTTATGGACTTATGTTTCCTAAGCTCACTTTTTGTGCCTTATTTTGCTACTTTTTGGCTTATTTAGTTATAGACATGATAAATATATATAAGTTGAAAAGTTTCAAAATAAGCCACAAAAAGTGAGCTTATGAAACATAAGCCCATAACCATATAAGCCATAAGCCGGCTATATCAGCCGAAACAAACACCCAATGTCAAGCCAAGCATCAACAGTTGACTCTCGTCATGTTATTTTGATATACAAGTTCTTTGATAGAAGGAAAAAAAAAATACATTTTTATTGGGAAGGCACGAGGATCAAATATGCATATGGATACACCCTCTTTCCTTTAGTATGGCCAGTATGCATGCTTCTAACTTTTGATGTTTTTTAGTACATATAGAGAGCTTATTGCTACCGAGTACACGGTATACAAGTTGAAATTTTGTTGCCATATCTTCACACTTTTCAAAAGGGCACTAAGCATTCTATTAAGTGACACATATGTATTGATGTTTGATTACGGCTT
Organism: Chrysanthemum seticuspe; assembly: GCA_019973895.1. Classification (NCBI taxonomy): domain Eukaryota; kingdom Viridiplantae; phylum Streptophyta; class Magnoliopsida; order Asterales; family Asteraceae; genus Chrysanthemum; species Chrysanthemum seticuspe. Next base: position 225,865,022 of record BPTQ01000004.1, read on the forward strand.
TTAGATTGGACATTCTCTGTTATATTTTTATTTTATGCATAGTCAAGTCTAGAATATAATTTGTGGCAATACAGTCCGCCTTACGCTTCTGTAGTAGAGGCTAATTAATTTGGAATTTTCCAATACCATATTGAGCTATAACGTCTTGTTTGTTGCATTTTTGGTTCAGTTGTAGATTTTTTGGCAATATGGAAAGGCGACCCTCCTTCAAGAAACGCCCGAATCCTCAATTTAAGAAGGGTGGTGGTGGTGGTGGCGGTGGTGGTAATAAAAGAGGGAGGTTTGGTGAACAATCTTTATCAAGCTCTCCGGGCACATCAGAGACCGTGTACCGAATACTATGTCCGTCTAGAAAAATTGGTAGTGTACTTGGAAAAGGTGGTGAAATTATCAAAGCCTTGCGGGAAGAAACCCAATCTAAGATTACAGTTGCTGAGTCAGTTCCTGGCTCAGAGGAGCGAGTAGTAATGGTATATAGTCCTTCTGCAAAGCTTCCGGCAACACAGAGTGATTTGGAGCTGCATTGTGCCGCCCAAGACGCTTTATTGAAAGTCCATGATAAGATTGTTGCGGAGGACTTAATTGGTGGAACTCATAATGCTGATGGTAGTGAAATTGCCGTAGTTACACGCCTGCTTGTTCCAAACAATACAGTTGGGTGCATTATAGGGAAAAAAGGTGATGTCATTACGAGATTGAGGAGGGAGACTGGTGCAAGTATACGGGTTATGCCTACAGATCAGCTTCCTGCATGTGCTATGAGTACTGATGAATTGGTGCAGGTAGTGCTCTAACTTCGCGTGCTAACAAGTTTTTAACATCTCATAAAAATTATCGAACAGATATCTTACTTATTAGTATTATGCAGATATCAGCCGCACCAGCTGTTGCAAAAGGAGCTCTGCATGTAATATCTACATTGTTGCATCAGAATCCACGCAAAGACAAAGCCCCAGCCGTTGGGGGGCAAGGAATGTTTCGTCCTGGTCCCACCAGTGATAATTTTCCTCCTACAAATTTAATGCGGCCAGGGCGTGGCTCAAATGGTCTTGGTGCACCACCATTGCCGTGGTTGAGCGAATATGCTACCGAGCCTCCCAGATTTCGACATGATGGTTTTAATGATTTCAACGGTGGCCCTCCTGCTGTTACACAGGGTCAGGATCCCCCAATGGATTTTTCAATGAAAATTCTGTGCTCTTCAGCGAAAATTGGAGCTGTGATCGGTACGGCGGGATCTAATGTGAGGCAATTGCAGCAAGAGACTGGAACCAACATACATGTCGGTGATGCATCTGCAGATTCGGATGAGCGAGTGATTTGTGTGTCTTCATTTGAGGTCAGGAACCTATGATCTCTAATCATGTTGCATCTACATTATGAGTAAGGGGTGTTTTATATGGGCTTATTAGCTTTTATAATTGCGGCTTATATTTCATAAGCACATATTATCTGGTTTATATTCTGGCTTATGAACTTATTATAATTTAAAGATGAAAAATAAGTTCATAAACTGGAAAATAAGCCCAATTGGTATGGCGTATGAAATATAATCCGAAATCGTATAAGCTCGTAAGCCATATATAAGCTTAAGCAAACACCCCATAAATATTTTTTGTTAATCTAACACCTAAAATGGATCATCAATCAGCCTTTATCAAACCCAAGGTCACGAACAATTGATGCAATTCTTCTTCTTCAAGATAAAACGAGTGACTACAATGAAAAAGGAATAGTTACTACGAGAATACTTATTCCATCTAGTAAGGTCGGTTGCATCATTGGACAAGGAGGCCAGGTCATCAATGAGATGAGGAGAAGAACAAAAGCAGACATTCGTGTGAACTCTAAAGAAGAAAAGCCCCTATGCGCTGGTGAAGATGAAGAGCTTGTGCAGGTGATTTTACCTCATTTTTTTCTCAAGTAAGAGGCCTACAATTTACCGTTTTGATCTTTTTAGGTGTCTGGGAGTTATGGTGTTGCTAAAGAAGTTTTGGGTGAGATTGCATCAAGATTTAGAGCAAGGTGTCTCCGAGATGGAAAACCTGGAGCAGATTCTGGTCCAGGTCCAGGATTCCTTCCACGAGGGAACTTTCCTAGTGGAGGACCACCTCCTTTTGGCACCGTACAAGGTGGTCACCCAGGAGGCTATGGATCATCTAAGGTTTGTTTAATATGCTTCTTTAGCCTTATACATTTTCCCCCCGAAATATTAGGTTTATATTGAGTGATAAACCCTCTCTTCCCACGATTAAATTTTTTATATATACCGTCTATTCTCTCAAATCTAGAGTACTAATCTACTTTTCCTATGCCCTAAAAGGTTTTTTTTAACAAAAGTCACAATGCTTAAAAAAACTACCAATTCCAGAATCTATCTACGACTAATGCCTATCGAAAGATAAAATATCAATAAGGAAATACTACTTATTCAAGAGATATTAATCATATTCATTGTCTAACAATTTCATTTAATAACGATGCAAGGAAAACAATCAATAGCAGCTTTCACTGCCAGGAATTTGACTAATTGCCTATGTTTACACCCAATCAGAGATTTCTAAATGTATACATTTATTATTATGTATAACCTTGTCTTTGCTGTTAATTTTTTCAAAAGATACACTCTTTTCATTGATTAATATGATTCTTATAAGAGCTCTCTTCACTTTATTTGGCTAAATTGTTGCTTGTATTCTTATGAAGGGTGGTGGAAGAGATTATGGACCTAATAGTTATCCGGTTCCTCCAACGAACTACGATCATCGTAGCTTTGCACCTCCTCCAAGGGACTACGAACCTTATGGTTACCCAGCTCCTCCACCTGCCTCTGGGTAATATACAATTCATTCATCTCGCTGTACTGATTAGCTATCTACTTACCATTCTTACCTTTTGGTTTTGTGCAACTTGCGTCATTATATCATGTTTTATCTCAGATACCCAGGTGCAATGGATGTGAATATATCAAACAGTGGACGAGTTTCTGGTATGGGACCTGGAGCCCACAATGTGAGTGAGGTCAGTTACTTCAGCTTTCAAAGTTGTTTTTTTTCCAAATTCCTAACATAAACTCTTAATTCTCAGTCTAAATTTTTATTACATACATCACCTTGCTGGGTATGTAGCTTGTCTATTCTGCTATAATTTATCTACTTGAAAGTTTAGGAATTGATGAAGCTAGTAATCGTTAATGATAGGTTTTCCCTTAGATATTAGGTTGAAATGAGTACACTTAATTGGGCTTTGAAGCTCATTTCGTTCTTCCAGCATGTATGTATCTGTTCAGGTGTCAATTTTTATCGCATTGACATTTTGGGGGAATTTTAAAGTCATAAAAGGCCCACATATCATTTTTGTAAAGTAGTTTGGCACTATAGATGTTTTTTTTTGTATGTACAGTAACATGCTTGGACAGAATCTTTTTCAACGATCACTTAGTGTTGATTACTAGGGTATAAATTGGTCAAGTCAATCCTCTTATTCCGCAAAAAACACATTAGGACTGATGGCACGAGCAAAAGGGGCAAATTATTAACTTTTATAGTTTAGTGGTGGTAGCTTATATTTGCTTAAGGGAGGGTGTTAAAATATATTATTTATTGTTAAATACAGGTACCAGGAACAAGGCTAAAACCCCAAGATCAATATGCTGCTGGTGCAGAACCTGCTGCTGAAATGCCTGGTTCTAATGCCACCCGTGGTGTCGATGTCTATCAAGGATATGCTGGTCCGGGTGGACAAAATCATACTCTACAGACTGCTTACCATAACTACGGTACTCAGCAAGGTCCCTTTTCCGATATGAACTCTTCTGTACACACATCATATCATAGCACCACGACCAGTACGACCAGCACTGACCCTCAACACCCGCCCTACCCTCCTCAACAAGGCCATTACCCAGAGACTTCCTATCAGTATGGACAATAGACGTTGGGGCATTGTTCTTGTACCATGATTTACCACACCTTTTGCAAGACATGCCAACTTCATATCTATTGTTTGACCGACTCTTCAGAATGTTGACCAGATTATTGTAAAATTTTGCACAATCTTGACCCTTTTCATGCCTAGAACTTGAGACTTATTTTGCTGTCGTTGGACCGGTATGAGACTTGTAGTTTCAACCTTACTTTGATAATGTCCACAACACTTTCAGACTTGATTGGTGCTCAGAATTATTATTAAACAAACAAGCCTAAGTTGGAATTGTGGCGTATATAAGCCACACGGGTTCAAGCTTGCTTGAGTCTTGGAAAAAGAATGCCGGCCAGGTCTTGACTTGTGTTATAACAACACCTGGAAAGTCCGAAGGTTGGGTATGTATAAGGTTGGTTTTTATGGGTTTGTAGAGTCTTGAACCTTGGCTCGGTTACATAGAATTAATTAAAGAAATCAGTCGAGTAAAATCATATATAAACTATATTTTACATCGACTTACACTGGGTCCCAAAACGAGACTAGCATGCTGAATTTGAACCACATTAAAGGCTATATATATAGACTAGGATAATTAAACAATTTGACTTGTAACAGTGACTTTTTAATGGGTCAGATCATGCACTCTCATATACGTGTTTTAGCGTTGCCATTGGCAAAGGTGCAAATGCCCTTGCCTTGCCGCTAATATCACGTCACACCCTCCAACCTTAAATTATATATTTTTTTCTAGATTCAATTTATAACTACTTGTGTTAGATCTGCGTTTGTTGCTTGTACATCATTGAGGCCGTATTTTCTTTGATAGTAGTAGTGATGTTTTGGAATGTCTTAAGAAAACATTTTGGATGTAAATGATCATTCATATATCTATAGTTGTAACTTGTATCCGTCTATCATGTATCCATCAATCATGTTTACAATACTCATAAGAAAACATTCTGGATGTAAATGATCATTCATATATCTATAGTTGTAACTTGTATCCATCTATCATGTTTACAATACGAAAATGGGATTTTTATTTATGAACATATTGTAAATGATCATTCATGTATGTTTACATTATAGTCATCCTATATATGGGTCCATACAAAATGAGGGATGGTTTGGGTCTAAGAACACTCAAGGTTGTAAAAATCGCTTGGCGGTATTGTGGCGGTTGACCCTCGCCAAGTGCCATAGCCGACATGGCGGAGACCATAAATTATAAAGGAATTTATCTAAAAAATAAATATTAGCAATATTAATTATAAAAACTAGATCAAATTAAAACAAAATCAATAAAATCAAAGTTAACCACCGTATAAAAAAAAAAAAAAAAAAAAAAAAAAAAAAAAAAAAAAAAAAACCTTAGATCTGTAGTTGACCGGCGTTGACCAGCCGCCGCCTAGGCCGATTTTGACCGCCAAGCTCTGATTTTGACCGATTTTGACCAAACCGATAAGTTAGACCGATATGGTAAATATCGTGGCGGTGGACCACCGCCATGGCCGATTTTTACTACACTGAGAACGCTCCATCTTCATTTCTTCATCATTCATGTTTGTATCATCAAGAGTATCCAAGCTCTACACTAGTCATCGAGACCATTGCCTATTTAGTGGTCGAAGCATTCATGAAATATTAACCTCATGATCAGGTTGTAAATATCGCTCGGTGGTATCGTGGCGGTCGACCCCGCCAAGCGTCATATCGGTCTTGGCGGCGATATGGCGGCGCCATGACGGAGATCATAAATTATAAAAGAATTTATTTAAAAATAAATAAATATTAGCAATATTAATGTTTTTATTATTTTTAATTATATATCTTTCGTTATATATTTATAAATCTTCATGATTTGTTCCCCAAATTAAAGAAATAATAAAATCGAAGTTGACCGGCGTGAATCTGAAAAAAAAACCCCTAAATCTGAAGTTGACCGGCGTTGACCGACCCGCCGATTTTGACCGCCATTGACCCAAACCGATAAGTTAGACCGATATGGGAAATATCGTAGCGATGGACCACCGCCATACCGACCGCCATGGCCGATTTTTACAACACTGCTCATGATGTTGCTAACACTTTGTTGGTTGTATATGTAGTGATATATGTTACAATCTATTGTTTAGGCATACAAAACGTACCAATAGATCATTTTTGACGATATGTGCTTGGACAGTTTATTACTAGACGTTGTGCTAGTCGTCACATATATTCTATTGACATATATAAGTCTAATAGGTTTGTTCTCTATTTATTTTTGTCTAATTTGCGGGAAAGCAACTTTTGATTCTAGTTTTTTGTCTTATTTTTGTCTAGTTTTTTTTCTTTTCTTTTTTTTTTTTTTTTTGGGGGTATATTAAAGGGCACAACAATTGAAAGTATCTTTCATATGTAATAAAAAAAGTTGAATACCTAAAATTGAAATAAGAAGCGAGTTGAGTATATAGCTCGGTTATATATAAGCAAATTTATAAATTCGAAGCATGTATCTTACATTCCTCATGTAGAATAATAGAACCATGTACGATTATATAACATATGCGTACATGACAAACAATATTACATTTTGTTTAAACAAACAACGGTTATCATATTCCAACATGGCAACAAATAACTATTTGCGTAAGTATATACTAAGCAACAGAAACCCAAAATAAAAACCCAGTTGAATTAGAGACAGTTGAATAATAGACCACTCTGCAATGACCCCTGAAGTTGTTTTCAGTAAGGAATCGAAACCGCCATTAAAATGGGTTGGCACTTCAAGGAGTGTGTAGTAATGATGCAGTTTTACTACTTCGACACATGAACTGCCAGCTGAAGCTGCCTTGACTGGCATAATTTTTCCAGATCTTTATAAGTAGTAATCTTAGGCGGTTTACCATCTAATAAAACAACACGTGCAATGCTAAAAGATTCGCCTTTTTCAACAGCTAACTTCCATTCGTTTACACTTATTTCAAACGAGTCCTTCTTTGCCTTTGAGGTTGACTTAACTTCTATATATTCCATGCTATTATCCTTACCTTCAACAACAATATCATATGGTAGTCCGGACTCTTTAACCTTATTCACCCATTTCACTTTTTTGTCACTATGTTCTGCAGAAAAGTGTCTGAAAGCCTCACGTTCTCCGTCCCTCCCAGTTTTGACATTTTTCGGGATAACTGAAACTATATTCTTTCCATTATCTAATCCTTGAGGCTGGATTACTAAGGGTATCGCTGATGCTGGATCTTCATCGATGATCCCGTCACCCTCACTCTCAAATAATCCTTCTGCAACATCCAGTTTCATTTTATCAAACCCGGGTGTGGTTTTCCAATGGACAGGTGGCCAACTTGAGTTTTTTCCCAACTTCTTAGTGGTGGTAGATTCCACTTCTGGTGATGATGTGGACGCTAACGACCACCGTAGTTCTTCACATGGGAGATTTGGCAGCTTTTGGCTATTTGTAATGAATAACTCCATCTTCTCCTCTGTGAAACCTGACTGTGCCTTAGTTGTAATCACGTAAAGGAAATTTGCTAAATGAAATTCGGGAATTCCAGAAAGTAGAAAGCGAGAAAGCTCCATAAAAAGTAAATGGGAATCAACTTTACGAGTTGCATACAAGATGTTGTCGTGTAATAGACAAGTGCACTCAGATAGGTTATTAGTTTTAATCCCAAATCTCTTGATGACGTACTTGTAGAACAGCTTATCAACCACAACAATTTTCAACGAGTTTAGGTTTTTGAACCCAGACAGCTTGAGTTGGGAATATTCATTCGGATGCATGCTATAAATGTAACGCTGAGCATATGGGAGAGCCCATCTCACCAATGAATTCATATAACTGCTATCTGTCGGGCCATAGCGTGTAACTTCACGAGTCACAACCTGCGAAGTGACATAATATTAGAAATGTACCCGCCTTATCTGGAAACCTTTAGTGTGAGGTTTTTGTTCGAGTGAGAATAAAAGAGAGTACCTCAGAAAGACACGGGATTCCTAGTCTGCGCAATAGAACAGAAACCTTATCCTGAAGCATCTGTTTTTCTTCATTAGTAAGATCCCCCAAGCATAAAAAATCAATATTGTTCAAGTTCATGAATTCCCTTCTTAGCTGCTCATCATCGCACCAACATATGTGACCAAAGGATTGATGCAACGAAACCCATTTATCTTGCACAGTTGGAAGGATCCTCATTTCCTTTTCCTTCATACTCTTCTTCAAGTAGTCGATATCACCAGAACTCAAAACCTTCGAGTCCAATCCATCACTCCATTGTTTAAAAACTTGGAAGACCTAACACATGAAACAAAAGAAGTGTGGACAAAGTTACATATGTATATGAATACGGGTCATTCCGACTATGGTCAATTAATGGTTAAAGTCAAAAAATTTTAGCAAAAACGGAAGGTGGAAACAAGTTGGATGACTTGTAAGTTTCCTATAGTTAAATAAACTAAAATTACAATTAACTATAAAATAGTACTCACTGTTTTAGCTGCCAGCAATGGCAAATTCTCAGTGGATAATTGTAGCAAAGACCGAACGTAGCTGAGAAGAGGAGGACTCTCAGCTACTCCAAACTCATTTACAAAGAAACTACGGAGGCCGGGATAAACACTGGACAACATCTTGCTGAAAACACGATGAGTCATGTATTCATACAACTGGGCCTGGGTTAACGTTTTCTGATCCATTGAACCGGTAGAATCATGCCAATATACTTCACTGGGAGTTAATAATAATCCAGATACCACTTCATTTGTAGAATCAAACGAGTGTGGAACAAATATAAAAGCTTGAGAATGCAAAGTCGCCACTATCTTATGCTTTGAAATGCTCATCTCACTCCATAAGTATGTGTAGAACTTGGTCATTTGAGATATCCTAGTAGATGTAAAATTTAAAAATGGTTCAAGAGATCAAAACAAACTATAGTATAAGTAACGAAATAACACGTAAAATAGTACTCAAGTTTTGAACCAGCTATACCTGGCCCTAAAAGGTTTCATAGATCCTCTCCAAACATCCAGAATTGATAAAGCAACATCAAGAGTGATTGTTTTCTTCAAGCCAATATCATTTAAAAACTTCACGTTTTTGACCTATTTAACAACAAAAGAATCGGGGTTTTGAGTTTCATATAATTATAATTGATCATACAAAAAACTCTAAAATTACTAACCTTTGGAACAGTGTATGGTGCCCTGTGACCAAGAACTTCACGCACTGTTTCACAGTTATGAAACAAATCTTTAGGATAGTGAAGTTGATCATCCATACTAGAAGCCAACCATCGAACACTGTGAAGGATTCTTATAACATAAGATTTAAAAGGCTTGTCACTAAAAGAATCGTCCCATAGTGTATCAAGTACCTTTAAAAGGTACACACCCTTTTCCTTACAACCATTCGAGGAAATATGTGACAACAGATGCATTAACTCTTCAGAATCCCAATCATCATCTAACGGCACATGCTTACGAGTGGTGTGACATATGTCCTCAACACTCTTCTCAACCTTAACTATTTGCACAAAATCGGTGACTCCTAATTCCTGCAAGAATTTTCTCCATTTCAACGTTCATCCAGGTAATACTTTGTAAACCGGGTGTTTCAGATAGCTGATATCGATCTCGAACCACTTCATATCAGTGCCACCAACCAACTTACTCATATCAATAGGATTCCCAAATTCTTTACAGAAATGAATTGGCACATCAACAAGTCGCTTGAACCCATGATTTGTGGAAATAAAAGCTTTGTTACGTAGCCGTGAGAGAACATGCTCCTTTTCTACAAGACACTCAGAACAACAAGACGATTCTAAGTGAAACATTATAAAAGAGAGGTACTCAGTCATCAACTCTGTACTTTCCGCTATAACTTTTTCATCACAAATAGCAGGTAAGATGTGCACTTTCAAAGCATCGTGTGCAGATAGCCGTTGGACACCAATTTTGTAAAGCATTTGAGTTATATTTTCAGCATGATCATTGAGAAGTTCAGGATTAACAATTCGAAGTTTCGAATACAACTTCCTAAAAGTTTCAAGACCATGCTCGGGATCAGTATGCAACCAAATTGCACGTTCATTAATTGATGCATAGCTACCATCTAAAAGTGGTATAATTGGTAACTGGCTAAAGGAACTAATGAAATCTTGCTCGGTTGCATTAACCAACATCAAGAACAAAACATTTAGCCAAGAGGATAGCCAACGGAGGCCCATTAATTTAAGCGAATCATCCCGACACAAAGATGCCATAACTTGAATAAGAACTTTGGGTCCACATTCTACAATGCCTAAAGCTTGTGCCAAGGAATCGGTTAGAAGCGTATCTTTATGCAAGTATCCAACATCAAGATGCTCCCTTATCAAACTATCAGGCAATAAAGAACGGGTTTGTTCTGTCCAGTTACGAAGTACTTTGCATGGCGCGACCCACTCATTGTCCTCCCCTTGTAATAGCAGACAGCTAGAACTACACAGCTTAGAAATAATCATATGTGGAAGCTGTGAAAAAAAACCATGCACTTCCCCTTCAAGAGGAATAAAGCTCATAAAGACTGAAACGCCCTTCCCCGGGTTCTTATTAAAACAAGGAAGGTTACAGAATGACAACCCGGCGTTAACGAACAAATTTGAAAACTCCAGTAACAACCATTGGTTCCATGGACTATGTTCATCAACTTCTTCTCTTGACGAGGAAACAACAAAATCCGCTTGGATGATAAATTTTAAACCGTAACTTCTAGAGGGAAATAAAGCAGAAACAGGTTGTTGTTCTAGCTTCGGGATGTCGTTTCCATTACCTAAATCCTCCAACATAAGTGCCACCGATATTTCAGTTGTTTGGACATCATGGCGGATATGACACGCTTGTAGTGTACGAGATTTGACAAACCAAGTACATTTTTCTTTTCCAAGAAAAACATGTACAATACCGTCTTTATCAACTTGCTTCCTCATGACAATGAGCGAATCATTTACAATATTTCTGAACTTGATACATTTAAGGCGGTGAAAGAATAACAAGAAGGATGGATGAAAGCTAGAAAACATGGAGATAAACTTCTCGACAGGAAAAGCTTCATCTTCCTTTGATCTGAATGGAAGCACAATGCATGTTTTCCAACATGTCTCATCCGTTGGATCGTTATCCCCAGAACCCAACTTGCTAAACAAATCAACGTCACAAGGTGGAACAACTGTTGGCAAAACAAAACCAATTTGACCGTCGCTTATGTCAAACTTGATATGGAACCCGTTAGAATGGATTTCCGGAGCATCTGTCACCTGGTCGTACATCAAATTATTAGAATTCTTTTCAGAAAAAACATCAAAGATCAGAAGCTAAAATAAGAGATGGAACATATGCTTCGAGAAATTAAAGAGTATACTATACCCGGAATACCGATTTGAAGCCAATGCCCTTTTTGCTAATATATCCAGTACTAGGTACCGTCTTTGATGAATTGCCTACCTTACAAAGTGCTTTTATGGTTTCGACAGAAAATCCTTGATCATTATTCAAGACTATAACTCCTGTTTCTTGAAGAATGAAAGTTAAAGTTGGCTCAACATCACACGGGTACATATTTTCATCAGCATTCCGAACCTATATATTAGCAAAAAACGGTGTAACATAACATAACCAAAGAAGCAACATGAAATAGTGTAAATAGATGCACTTACGAGTTCGAGTAGAAAATGTGAGTCCTGAGAATATAACTCATGAGAAAGACAATGTAGTGCTTCGCCTAAACGACTATGTTGCTTCTTCAGAATGCTATTTTTCTCCGTAGCTGAGATATCTGAACCCAACCCAAATTCTTCTCGCCTGATACACTCAATAATCTTCTCTGCTGATTCCTCTTGATTACTACTATCCTTACCTTCAGTAATAAAATCAGACGCTAATCCAAATTCTTTAACCTTTTTCACCCATCTCTCAGCACGTTTTTCAGAATTTAAAGCGACAAGTTCTCTCTCGTTTGAAATAAATCCATAATTCATATCAGAAGAGACTGTATCCGTATAAGTTCTGGAACCTGATCGCTCTTTCAAAGCTTCATCTTCTTTTCTGATGACTGAAGCTTCATCATGTCTCGTTTGATCACTATTGGCTTCTTTTGTCTTTGATGCATATTCTAAACATGATGCAGGTTTCCTTCTTGATATTCTTCGGAGCTTCTTAGATGTAGACTTTGTGGGACTTAAAACATCCAATGACGAACCAGAACTTGTGGTTGCTTCACGAGTCACAACCTGCAAAAGCCATAAAATAGACAAATTAAACAAAGTACTTTATGAAGCTTTATATAGTAAATGTGTTAAACATACAGGTTAGGTTGACCTGCAATCAGCTTTTGGAAAGATAACGCGTTAATAACGATTACAAAAACAATCTAATATTATATGAAGTAAAATCATGTAAGAGGCTGTAAGCATTGAAGATACACTTTGGGTGACCTTCAACCCATTTAACCCTTCAACCTAATTGACATGTTTCCCTTTTAGCTAACTTTTTTGATTTCACCTATTTGACGCGTTAGGCAAATGATGTAACACAAATCAACCCATTTATAAGTAAATGGGTTGAAATTGCTACCTCTAGTTTCGTTCTAGTACTATAGGCAAACAAAAGATCACACAATGTCTTCATAAGTTATAAGTTGAACCAAGAAAAACCAATATAGAAATTTTATGTTGATACAGAAGTCCTTTCTAATTCGTTCTCATAAATTTTACATTTGAATATTTGGCAAGTGTTAGTATGTGTGTGAGAAGAGCGAATGTGAATACCTCAGAAAGAGAAGGGATTCCCAGTCTCCGTAATAAAACAGAAACCTTATCCCGAAGCATTTGCTTTTCTTTAATACTAAGCTGCCCAAAACACAAAAAATGAACATTTTTCAAGTTCATGGATTCTTTTCTTAGCTGCTCATCGTCACACCAACATACGAGACCAAATGATCGATGCAGGGATACCCATTTATTTTGCACAGTCGGAAAGATCCTCGTTTTCCTTTCCCCCATACTCTTCTTCATGTAATCAATATCTTCAGAACTTAGAACCCACGAGTCTAATCCATCACTCCATTTCTTGAGAATATGGAAAAACTGACATATGAAACAAAATAACGATGAGAAAAAGCTCCCTGTACGTATGAAATTGGCCAATTCAGATATTGTTCATTAGTATATGAAATGGGTCACGTGGTTTGACAGTCACCCAACCTATATTTAAGAATAAAAATGCGTATTTTAGCTGAAGTAGAAATGGGTCACAGGGTTTGAAAGTCGTATATTTAAGTGCTTGCAGCTTCCTGAAAGCAACTGGTCAACCCATTTAGACACGCCTACTTTGCCACCAAGAGTATACGCATAAACAAATGACTATATTACTGTACTCACTGTTTTAGCTGCCTGTGATGGCAAACTCTCTGTTGATAACTGTCGCAGAGACTGCAGATAGCTAAGGAGAGGAGGATTTTCAGCTACTCCAAACTCATTCACAAAGAAATTATGGAGGCCGGGATAAACATTGCATAACATCTTATTGATGAGAGGATGAATTGACTTTGTTTGTTCTATTGAACTGAAAGAATCATGCCAATATACTTCACTCGGAGATAAAAATGAACCAGATACCACTTCATCTGCGGAACCAAACGAGTAAGGAACAAATATGAAGGCTTGTGAACGCAAGTTCTCCACTATCTTTTGCTTTGAGGTGCTCATTTCATTCCATAAGTATGTGTAGAACTTGGACATCTGTGATATGCTGGTAAAGGCAAATTTATAAACGGTTAACAAGCAAGCCAAAGGAAAAGAAAAGACAAGAAAACAAATATAGAAAAAAAGAATTGCCCATTCATACACCCGCACAAAAACATATACTTCTGAAAAACTGAAATATTAATACCTTGCCCCAAGAGGTATCTTAGATCCTCTCCAAACTTCCAGAATTGATAACGCATCATCAAGAGTGACTGTTTTCTTCAAGCCAATATCATTTAAGAACTTTACAGAGCTCGCCTATTTAGCAACAAAAGTATAGGATATTATAGACTTATAGATCCGTAGAGTTGCAACTTTTCATACGAAATAAAATTAAAGTACTAACCTTTGGAACAGTGTATGGTGCCCTGTGACCAAGAACCCTACGCACCACTTCACAGTTATGGAACAAATCTTTAGGGAAGTGAAGTCGATCATCCATACTAGAAGCCATCCATGGACCACCATGGAGCATTCTTATAACATAAGATTTATAAGGCTTGTTACTAAAATGACCATCCCATAGTGTACTAAGTACCTTTAACAGGTACTTACTCTTTTCCCTATCACCATGCGTGGTCAGATGTGACAACAAATGCATTAACTCCGGAGAATTATATTTTATGTCCTCAGCACGCTTTTCAACTTCAACTACCTGCACAAAATCAGTGACTCCTAATTTCTGCAGAAACTTTCTCCATTTCAATGTTCCTTTAGGCGTGGATCTGTAAATCGGGTGTTTCAGATAGCCGGTATCAATCTCACACCATTTCATATTGGTCCCACCAACCAACTTGTTCATATCAACCGGATTCCCAAATTCTTTACTGAAATGAATTGGCACATCAACAGGTCGTTTGCACCCAGAATTTGTGGAAATATAAGCATTGTTACTTAACTGTGAGAATATGTGCTCCTTTTCCACACGACATTTGGAGCACCTTGATTCTAGATGATACATTATAAATGATAGGTACTCAATCATCAACTCCGTACTTTCCGTCAACACTTTTTCATCACATATTGACGGTAAGATGTGCAAATTAAAAACTTCATGAGCAGATAACCTCTGGACCCCAAATTTGTAAAGCATTTCGGTTATGTTTTCACGATGATCACTAAAAAGGTCCGGATCAACTATTCTGAGTTTTGGACTCTGATACAACTTCCCAAACATTTCAAAACCAGGCTCATCAGTAAGCAACCAGATTCCACCTTCATTAATTGATGCATAATTGCCATCTAAAAGAGGAATAAATGGTAATTGTCTGAGGGGACTTATAACATCATACTCGGTTTCATCAACCAACATCAAAAACAAAACATTCAGCCAAGAGGATAGCCAACTGAGGCCCAATGATTTAAGAGAATCGGCCCACCATAAAGATATCATAATTTGAACAATAAATTTGGGTCCACATTCTTCAACACCTAAAGCTTGTGCCAATGAATCTGATAGAATCACATCTTTATTTAAGTAGCCGACATCGAGATGATCCCTTATCAAACTATCAGGCAACAAAGAACGGATTTGTTCTGTCCAGTTTCTCACTGCTTTACATGGGCGGACCCACTCATTGCAGCCCCCTTCTAGAAGCAGACAGTTAGACACACGCAACTTGGAGATAATCATATGTGGAAGGGAAGAAAAAAACCCGCAAACTTCCTCTCCAAGAGGAACAAAGCTCAAAAAGATGGAAACACCCCTTGCTGGATTCTCTTTAAAACATGGAAGGCTACAGAATGATAGTTCAGCACTCATGAACACATTTGGAAACTCAGATAGTAACCATTGGTTCCATGGACTATCCGCACCAACTTCTTCCAATGACGAGGAAACAATAAAATCCGCTTGGATGATAAAATTAAAACCGTAAGACCCTATTGGACGAAGAAAAGCAAAAACAAGTTGTGGGTATAGATGCGGGGTGTAGTTTCCATTATTTGAATCTTCTAACATAAGTGCCATTGATATTTCAGTTGTTTGGACATCCTGTCGGACATGATCCGCTTGTAGTCTAAACTTTTTGATAAACCAGGTTGTTTTTTCGTTATTAGAATATATATTAACCATACCGTCTCCAAAAACTTCTTTTCTCGTCACAATGAATGAATCATGTACAAGATTTACATACTTGATACATTTAAGCCGGTGAAGGAATAGCATTACGTACGGATGGAGTTTACGAAATATGAAAATTATATCCTTGACTGCAAGCTCTTCATTTTTCTTTGGAAGTACCATGCACGTGTTCCAACGTTTTTCATCCTCTGGATCACTATCCGAAGTAACCATCTTGGTAAACAGACTGACATCACGAGGTGGAACAGATGTGGCCAAACCGTCACTTATGTTAAACTTGATATTGAACTCATTAGAATGTATTTCCGGAGCATCACTAACACGAAATACAGATTTGAAACCAATGCCTTTGTTATCAATATAGCTATCACCACTAGGTTCCTTCTTTTTGATATTGCAAACATCATCACAAAGTGCTTTAATGCTTTCAGCAGAAAATCCTACATCATTATTCAACACTATAACACCTTTTTCTTGAAAAATGAAGGTCAGAGTCGCCTCCACCTCACATGGGTACACATTTTCGTCAGCATTTTGAACCTAAATATTACATATAACACACATTATTAGAATTACTGAAAGAAACGAGAAAAATGTAAAAATGTAACAAAATTTTGTTTTGTTATCACCTGATGCAAGAACTCAAGTTATGTCCTGGGATTTTTTTACCGTGTGATATGACAAACTTTCGTTATTTAACCGATTAACTTATTTTTATCTTTTTACCATTTGATGTAATATACTTCTGCCAATATATAAGAATGAGCTGGTAACTTGTTACAAACTCACAATACAAGCTACTAAGATAAAAAAAATCCGTTACATCAAATGCTAGAAAAGTTAAATATTGTTACATACAATCACAAAAACAATAAAGTTTGTTACTTTTCTTGCAATTTCTCTGTAACTGATGCACTACCAGAGCCCCCACAGTGGTCACTAGACCACTACCCAACGACACGTTGACTTCCTTTCACAACCACTATCCTACCACTTTTACCCAGCGACACATTCCTTTCTCTAACACTTTCATCATCGCCACTAACTACTTACTCCACTATAATATACCTCTCTCACACACACAACATTGAAAAAAAAATACGAACAGTTTGGCTCAGCATAGCAATTAGCAACCAAGAGCACTTTTCGCTTGGACACCGACAAGGTGCAACCGTGAGCCCGGTTGACACCCACCGCGACCATTCCCACCCATAGCCCATCTCACACCATTGCGGATGCTCTTAGTGGTTGCTTAAAAACACTAGGGTATGTATGTTTGGCAAGGAGCTTTTATGAGCGTTTAGCATTTTGAATTGGAAGCTCGTTGGGCATAGTGCATTTAGCATTTTCATCATTTTACACTTTATAATCACATACACAAACCAAAGGCTACCATTTTACAGTTTATAATCACATACACAATTAATCTACCAAACGCTTTTATAAAACAAAGCTACTACTGCTAGCTTTTGCCAAACATACACTAAGCAGCTAGGAGTACTAATCAACAAAAAATGGTGTAATGAGCGCGAAACTCTAAATGTTGTACAATACATATTTTGTCTGGGATCTGTTATGCATATACCTCTAGCCACCTTATACCCAACTGACCCACTTAATAGTACAAGACATTTTTTTTTATCGATTTACGTTCCGGATTTTTTTTCTTTTTATTGGTTTATTTTCAGTATTTCTTGTTAAACTTTATATTTTGTGTTTAGTTTCGCAGTTTTCTTGAGAATCTTGACACATATATACTAGTGTAAGCATGAAGATAGAATTATATAAATAAACAAATAGAAATAATATTAAAAGTGTATACTCACAAGTTCAAGAACAAAATTTGATCTCTGAATTATAGGAGAATAATTATTGGCTGATGATGACTTGCTGACTTTTAGACCCATTATATAAAAAATGGTCAACGTTGAAAATATAGTCAAAACTGTAAGTCAACTACTGACAGAAAAAAAAGTCGTTTGAAGAGTGTCATGGACTTTGATGATGATCAGTTCAGTTGTGTTTTTTTCTTAAGGAAGAAGAGAAGGAGACATAAAAAGCATTTCATGGGTTTGGTTTCAAACAAAATGTGGGACCTAGTTTTTAGGTTGATTAGGGGGGGAGGGAGTGGAAGTTTTGAACCCTAATACCCTAAGGGTGCCACGTCACCTCTATCCAATAAAAACCTTCCAACTCAAAACTACCCCAATACTACCCTAACACTACCCTAAGTGGACGGAGTGGTACCCTAGTACCCGATTTTTTTTTTTTTTTTTTTTTTTTTTTTTTTTTTTTTTTTTTCATTAACGTGCAAATGGTCTGCACTTCACTAACTTTTGGTCAATGCAAAAATCCAAACAAAGCTTATCTTCTTCGTCTTCACTCTTTGCTACCTACAAGACCTGCAAAACAAAAAAAAAGCAAAAAACTGCAAACACAAAGACACAAAACGCAACCCAACGTCCACTTTTCCAACGGTCACACTCGGCTTCGGAGCTCGCAAAACCAACCCGGAGGTCGAACCCGAGCTGGGCGGAGCGGTGTTGCCGCTCGGGTTCACCAACCCGATGCCCTACCCGAAGTCGACTCCGTCCCCCCTTATTGTCCTTTTATTCTTTTTCTACCTTCTTTTAACTTTTGATTTTTATAATATTACTTTTTTTCTTTTTATCTTTTGAATTAAAGATAATTTAATGTGTGTAAGTAAGGGATATACGAAGCAAAATATTTGGAGGCTCAAAAACTATGTGCGATATATAGAATTCTTTTTTTTATATAGTCAAATCGGTTTAATTTATCACATATGATAAAACATTAATCTGTAAGTTTGAACACTTAATATGATGTCGTGAACAAAGCATAAGTATTTGTGTAAAACTTAAAATAACTAACTTTTTGGCATTAAAAAATAAACATCCTTAGTTTTCCAACCAGTTATCAAACATAATTCGTGAACACCCGAATCAATACACTTTGTGCATAAAAGCTAAGGGAAATAAAAGATTTTTTTTAAGTCAAACTCGCTTGATATATCACATATGATATAACAATAATCTGTATGGTTGAACGCTTAATATGCTGTCATAAAACGAGCATACGTATTAATATACTAGCTTCATAGCCCGCCCGGATGGGCGGGCTAGCTTCATAAAATCAATTGATGTAGTTTAACTTGACGTAAATAAATATTGAATGATGACAAATATTTTAGACACATAAATTGGAACACAAAAATGAAAAAGTTCATGCATTATGTGTAAAAATAAGAATGAAAGGTATGATAACAACTTAATTAGATGATACTTAGTAATATAGACTGAATAAAACTTTTTCATGCACAACGTTTGTTATATACTTTGTGTAGTGTCGTATTTGTAGAAACAAAAACCCTTAGCTACTTTTTTTAGTGTAATATATATAAAAGTTATTTTCACTGTTTAATAAATATAAGTCTATAGTGCTTATTCAAGTACTCGTAATAAAACTTCTTTATAGACGTTTTTTTTGTCGAGTTTGTGTAATTGTATTATGTGTAGCAACATGTATGATGTAGTAACATAAAAAACTCAAAAAACCAAATTATATAATCACATTTAATATGATAACATACATTTTTGTATTTCAATGAAAGTAAAAAAAATAAAGACACGACCATATTTTCTTTTAAGCAGATATAAGTCATAATTATTACAGCTTCTCAAGTGGCAACCATGTATTATTTAAGAGTGTTGATATGCATACCATACTTTATGATTCTTTCACCACTAAATCACACCAGTGATGCACACAGTACAACATCGCTATGCATAATTGGTGGTGTGCAATTCACTTTTAATGGTGTGCATATCACCCCATTGTTTAACCACATATTTTGGCGCAAGAATCTATTTCTCCCAATGGCAATTACCGATTATTTGAAATTTCAAAATGATATGCCTTATTGGTTCTAATTTTGTAGTCTCGTAAAAACATGGAAGTCAATTATCTTCCAATTTTAGATCCTATTGTTTTGCATGACTATTTATATCAGTAAAAATTAAACTTTTTAAAGCAAAAATATGAGATATTTGAATAATTTTCTATAAAAATTGGTATGACATGAATAGATGTTGATACTTTTAACCAACATTATGAATCCAATTAACTCTTATATATGCATTTTTCGTCTATGATAACAGCAACTAATTGTCATGCGTTCATCGTTCTTCCCACAAGGATCACTAATAATAACTTTGTGAATCTCAACTTCATAGTCCTGACATTACAGAACCTCAAAGCTATAAATATTGTAAACCTTTTTAAACATGTAAAAGTGAACCAACACTTAGAATATTTGTTTTAGTTGACGGCCTATTTCCAAATCCTCCGTCACATATACTCCAACCTGATGAATGTGGATGTTGAGCGATCACATAGCTCCATTCCAATTACGTTAAAAGTGAGTTAATAAGCATTTCCGTATGAATTTAATTTGCCAAAAAAACTTCATTAGATGAATATAGTCCATAGATGTTATTGGAAAGCTTTAGTGTTGTTGTACTACAAAGGTAATTTCAACGCAACTGATAGGAAACAAAAATACGTAGCCAAAAAAACATTTATTCCAAATAAACTCATGGGTCCATCTGTTCGGTACTCCCGTATGACAAATTGAGAAGTCTAGTGACAAAACTCACATATGAAAAGCAACAAGGATTGCCCTGAAACCGCCGCGTTGCGGCGGGGCACTTGATATTTATCGGTATACCTGTTTAATATGAAACAGCTGATGAGACCAGAAACCAACCCAAATTCCTCCCTAGCCTTTTTCAATGCGGTTTGAATATCGTCTGTATCCCCTCCCTAGCCTCTTTCAATAGACATATGGCGGTCATAGCGGTCAGTCCTGTAGGTTCCGTTTATGCGCGGGATGTTGTTAAACCGATCTTTCTCCTACAAGGAGACATTTGCTTGGATAGCTCCTCCCTGGACATAACAGCCATGTAATGCTAGTTAGAGATTGTGGATACGAATTGTGTTGACATACATAGGCAGAAAGATTGTAGATGGAGTAAGTACCTGCTGATCAAGGAGCATGCAACAGAAGAGTACCGGCTTTTTGAGTGTTTATTCGTAACAGTCCACTTGCGGTAAACCTTCACATGTATAGCTTTGTTTGTATCAGTCGGTTTTAATGTTGTCAAATCAACCATCTCATGTCGCACCATCAGCTGTTTCCCTTTGGTTGTAGGCGTTATGGCAACTTGAGTAATATCAGGCATGATGCTGTTAATGTAGATAGCATCTACGTCAAATAACATTAAAGGGAAAACAATAATCTTTTCAGCTAGTCGGTAATAGTTTAGGAAACATCTGAGAGTTTTTGCTTTGACAATAGAGTCTGCATTTGGTCGGCATTCTAAGATGGGTGTTACAGGTGTGGGTAAGAAAGAAAATGGCATATGTGCATAGTGAATGAAGCATATAATATTAGTAAAAGATGCACCAAATAATTAAGCATATAAGTGGCAAGGAATAAGAAACTGTAATCCATACATCATTTTGAGCAGACGGTATCCCATTGGTGCCACAAATCGATATCGGTTTCAATATTTCCTTTCTCAAGTTGTAGCAGTTCCCGAGTTCGGCCATACAGTTTAGCGCTGATTTGGCATTCTTCAATGCAGTTTCAGTTGAAAGTAGTTTCTTTCATATTTACGCGATATTATAAGAGTCATGAGTATTGCATTTTAGTACTTGCTTGTTTTCTAAGTAGATACACAGTCTAATAAGCAATCACAACCCATTTTCACCCGTTAAGAACTCTTATATATATACTTGCCGTCACCATTACTGTCAAAAAAGTAATAACAGATTTAACTAATTTAATTGATGGGTGAAAGTGCAGGTTTGCAATTAAAGAAAATGTCAACTGATGTTATTTTCTAACCTGTCCATCCATGTCTTTCATGGCCTCGTTAGCCGATTCATCACTGCCGTAGTTTAGCACCCATCCCAGAGGCAGGAAGTTTCAGACCACAGTTGTCATCCATACGCCTAAAAAAGATGCTTTTATTCAGTTGAACCATCTATATAATGAGCTTTAAACAAAATCACTAAAAAAATAAACCTGTATTGAGTTTCAAAGTTGCGCATTGTTCATAAGTCAATATTAAAGCACAATAACTTAATTTATATAAAAGGTCTATCAAAGTTACTGTTAATAAAACAAAATTTAATCGATTCATGAGTCAATAATTAAAGGATTTAGGTTATGTAATAAATCTTTTATCTTTTTCAAAGGTTTTACTATATTGCCGAAAATATTAGTCTGCCTTAGCTTTCTATAAGCAGCAGCAGCGATAACACCCACTAAACACATTAACTGAACCAACAGGTAACAGCAATAAACTGGACCCACTAACTGAACCCAACACCCCGAACACAATCCCTGAACACACCTATTGAAACCAACCACTGAACCCACTAAACAAACCCATTGAAAGCAAGCAAGACAATACCAAAACTATAAAAAAAAAATTACCTCAGTACGTGGTATTGAACCACTGAAATCATGCTTTTACACGACCATCAGACCGCGCAAAACCTTGTGAGGTCACACTTATGCGTTTGTTGTTCTGATGCGACGTGTAACAATTTGCCCCTACTTGTTCACTCATACCTATCATCAAGAACAGCTTCTGAGGTATCTGTAATAGCAGGTTGTAGCCATAGGAGGAGGCATGCGCATAGTAAATGTGACAGCGTTTATTACAACTCTGGAAAGCCGGATAATTTAACCTGCATGATACTAAAAAAAGTTAGCGCAAAGCCGAGACATACTGAACGGCACAGCTTTAATGAGAAAGTCAAATAAAAAAAGAAACTAACACATATGAAACTAATACATATGCATACCGTCAGGAATATCAATGAGAAAGCAACACATTTTTTACCTCTTTAACATTGTTAGTTTTTTCTTTCCTATGATTTTTTACTGTACCCTGCATAAAAGGCCACAAATGAACTTCTGTCCACCCACGGCTCCATTGTTAAGCACATTAGCAGAAAAAAAGGACAAAGAAATGTACTTGAAGTCTTGTCTTGACAACCTACAATTTTTATGGTGATTGCAGTGGCTATTCCTACACCAATGCAAGGTGTTTGGGTCTATTTATTTGCCTTATAACACTGAAACAAACCAATAAGCACAATTCGCTCTTTCATCTGTCTTTGTACCTGTAATGTTGAGAAGGTGTATTAACTTGATAGTACTTAAAATAAATTTTACACAATGAAAGTATAAAATCTTGTATGACAACCAACACGTACCGAAGCTACACGTGCATCTGTTTCGGAGTAGTTGAGGAAACCAAAACTTACAGTAAGCTACCGCAAAATTGAAATATTAACCTCCTGGGATAATCGTTCACCCATGACATGAACACCATCCAATGTCTGAGAAGCTGCATTTTTTCGCTCCTTACACATTCATAGCACATCAAAAGTGTAAAAAAAAATACAGAAAAAGGTTTAATTTCAAAAGTTATAATTCCCAAAGTTTAAAGAGTTACCGGCTAAGTGGGCAGTCTAAGAAAAGCTCGCGTGCGCCAAATGTTGTGGCAAAACAGAAAGTATTTCAATCGGCAGTTGATATGATAGAACATCCGGTTATGCAAATGGAATAACCTGAAGCCAAACTACACACCTGAAAGCATACAGGGCAGTCATGGTGCATTGGTTCTTCAACAACGGGTCTCTCTCTCTATCTCTCATGAAATTTGAGTAGTTTTCGGTTGTCAAGACCAGCTTTTACTATATACCAGGCCTTTCAATGTGTCCGATCTTGACCTATATCTGATCCAACATGTTAAATTTTTTGACCCATTAATCCAAAGTCAGCCAATAGAGCATCTAGTTATATAAACGGATCATTACTCAGGTCAATCAGATTACTCCTCCCTTCGATTCATCCTAAATAAGCAATGTCATCCTAAAATAAGAAAATAACCATAAATGGTTAGCTTTTATCCGAACACCCAAAACAAAAAATAAGAAAATAACCATAAATGGTTTGCTTTTATCCGAACACCCAAAACAACTTTTCAGTATCTAAACCTAATAAACAGTTCCAATAAGCAAATCCATACACAATATCAAAACCTAATAAGCAGTTCCAATAAGCAATCCCATACACCCATTGGATGCCTATTGCAACATTACCAGAACCTAATTATCATATAAAACTATAATCCAAGGCAAACATATGATAAAAATCAAAAATTTATACAAATAATCATCTAAACTTTATATAAATGGTTTTGCTTATCAGATAAACCCATCAATAATAATCAAAACTTTATACAAATGATCATCAAAAATCTTTAAAATAAATAAATGCAAAGATATGTACTCAAATCTTACATTCAATCTCGTGAGAGATATAAAACGTAACAATGCCATCAGACGTTCCTCCATGTTAATTTTAATGGTTTTAGAGTTCTTTTGTATTTCAGATTTGATTGATTTTTGTAGAATAGGTTATTGTGAATCAAATGTGAGGGGTAAATTTTCTGAGATTGATTTGAAGATTAAGGTTTGTAGGTTGGTTTGAATATCACACACAATTGATTGTGTGTTATTGATTGAGAGAGGAAAGGGGCATTTTTTTTGGTAAAATGCTTTTGAAAAAAGAGTAACATCCGGTTTATAAAAGTAAAGTATTTTTTGATAAAATGGTTTGTGGTTGAATATCACATTGGGAATGCGATTTGTATCACAACTTGTGTCTTGCTCTAATGGTTGAGGCGCTCGTTTATGTTCCAATAGCCCAGGGTTCGATCCACTTATGTGACAAATTTTTTTAAGTATTTAACCGGGAATAGTGCCATGTCACTAATGCCATGTCATAATAAAATGCCCAGTCATCATTGAGGTGGCATTATCTATGTGTCATGCTTAGTCCCATATATATATATAGATAGATAACTCTAAAAGAGTGACCATTTTTTGTATTGAAATATCACAAGTGATATTAGACATGAACTATGTTTATGAAATATCACAAGTGATAGACATTAACTATGTTTATTAACTATGTTATAATGAGTGATATCACAAGTGATATATAACAGTAAACTCTTAAAACCTTATAAATGATGTAAACATTTGATTATTGTGGTGTTTTATCACAAGTGATAAATGTCAAATATTTCAAAAAAAATCACAATATTTTCATATGAATTTATTCCAACTATTGAGCATATAAATTTTCAACTATTGTATTTATCACGGTAGATAAATCAAAAATAAAAAGTTACAATTAGAAGTCTTCAAGAGGCCAATTGGAGAGTGTTGATAGAAGTTTTTATGTTATTTATCAGCCGTGATTACATTTCAATTGTCTGTCTTAGTCATTTAAGAGTAATATCACAAGTGATAAAGCAATAAAATGTAACATTCATTTTAGTATTTTACATATGAGTAATATCACAGGTGATAAAGTAATAGAATTTAATTCTGGTATTATACATATGAGTAATATCACATGTGACAAATCAATAAAATAACCAAAAGTAGACATCATTTATGTGACTTGAATATTTTTTTCATTTTAGTGTATTATTACTTATGATAATCAAGCTACAAAATAAATAACGTATAATATCACAAATGATAAATTAATGAAGTGTCACTTGCATTAGATACCACTTAAATCTATGTTTAATTAACACCACAACCACTAGTTGTATTTTTATATTTTTTAGAAAAGCAGCAATATATTAACACTCCAAACAAAACTTATACAAACAAAGGCGTCCAAAGCCGATTATAGAAAGCGAACCCAAGAGGGCTTACAAGATATAGCATAAACAACACAAAACAAGGACTAAAAACTACCCCAGTCACTTTAGCACCCATAGGCCACGACACCTGCTAAAACAACAACAAAAAAAACTATAGAAATGTTGGAGTATGCTCGTGTCATAATAAATAATTATATGGCTAGTCATATGTGAGCCTACGGGGTCACACACATATACACTTAGACACCATTTTCATAATGTATTTATCGTATTTACATTATGTATAACCTTTGTTACATAAGGGGGTAAAGTGGAGTATTTGGACTTTGAAGGGCCTAATGTGTATCTTATGATTTGACATCAATTAGCATTAATACTAATTGATGAGAATTGATGATGATTGATGATAATTGGTAAGTTACAATTTGGTCTTAAAACCTCGTCCTCCCCTCCCCTCTTTGTACGGCCAAAAAAACACACACACACACAAGGGTTTTTGTTTTTGGTTTTTCCTTCCTTGATAATTCTAAGGGTAGTCTTGTGCAAGGATTGGTACAAGGGTTAAGACTAGCATCAAAGGGTGATCGTTAGACGTGTAGTGTGTTTCACACATTGGGAAAGGCCAACCTCATTGGTCTTTTGGTTTCTTGGTTCCATTCGTGGAGGTGATTGGTGTCTCGTAACCGGAATCACGCTACAAAGGTATAAACCTTATCTATGTTTTATTTGATTGATCATATGGCAATATGGATCCGTTGTTGGTGATGATTCCGCTGCGTTTAT
This sequence comes from Chrysanthemum seticuspe, assembly GCA_019973895.1. NCBI lineage: Eukaryota > Viridiplantae > Streptophyta > Magnoliopsida > Asterales > Asteraceae > Chrysanthemum > Chrysanthemum seticuspe. The sequence goes on from BPTQ01000004.1 coordinate 225,891,388, forward strand.
ATGTTTTATTTATGTTTATTATATTCATCATCACCTATAGTGGTATCAGAGCCATCATATGTGCCATATGATTATCGGGTATGCGAAAAAATGGTCAAAAACACGTGTTTTTAAGTGTTTTATGCAACCACTTCCAAAACAGCCCCGAGGGCTCTATTTTTCATGGATTAGGAATATTATTAGTAATATAAAGATCTGTGATTTTTGGTCCTATGGCCATTGGTTTCGAATACGTTAATTAAACTATGTGTTCGGTATGCAAAAAATGGCTTTTATCGCGTTGTTTTAATCGATTCTTGATACGATTTGAAAACAGCCCCTAAGGCTTTATTTTCTGAGGTAAAATGATTTTTAGAAGGTCTAATATCAGTAGGTTTGAGAACCTAAATCCATTTTACTCGTGTACCAATCGGGGTTTTAATTCTTGTTGATTATTTCTTCGATTCGTTGGCTAATTCTTTTATTTCATGTCATTTAAATTGTTCCCATGGAAAATACATGCATGTTTGCTCATGGGATTAGCCAACACCTTTTTATGTTCATAATTTTATGGTATTATTATGTGTATATGCAAAGCCGATGAAAACCTAGACCACTTGTGCTATGTATGATTGTGATTGTCGTTCATTTCTTGTTATTTGGGGTTTGCCATTGTTTCGGCTTTTATGTATGAATTTTAACTTGGTTTTTGCCATTGTTTGGGCATTTTACAATAGATAGATAGTAGATTAGATGTATTTTACATTCTATATATTGTAACCGATGCTTGGAATGGAATGGCAAAGCGTAAAAGTCATAAAGACGCAAAATGGCTGCTCGTACAAGCTGCAGTAAAACGAAGTTTCCCGGTGATTGGTGGCGTATTTTTTAACCAATTTTTTACTACAGGTAGACAACTCATGGGCCCACAACTTTCTTGTTTGGTGCTAAGCTCGGGGATGACTCCTTCTAGGCCGTTTGGGCCTCCGAATGCAGAAATTCTGGGCTGGCAGATTCACTTTTCATATGCATAATGGGCTTCCACTTGTCCTAGCTTGGTCTTGGAGCAAGTGGGAGTCCTCCGTGTGGTTGTGGTTTATGTCCCTAGTTGACTCTTGGTTCTCGTGATGGCTCACGAGACCAAGCATAGGTTCTTTCATCGGTTGAGGCTTTGCATATTGTGGTTGTGTGTTGGTTGTTTGCTTATTATGTATGTTGTGAATGTATATAACTTGCAAATCGTTTTCTTAAACTAAAACGCAACACAAACCATTTTCAAACTAAATCTTATGATTTAGTTTAACTAAGTTTAAATATGGATTTAACTTAAAATCATTGTTTTAAAAATAACACTTAACTTGTTATGTATGTTATTCGATTTATGTATTGTCCAATCTCTATTATAATCCACATAGGTTCTATATTAGACTTGAAAATGGACATCTTGACACACATAAATTAAAACAATGATTAGACTTAAGTTAAGAAAAGTTTTTCACTTGTGCTACGAAGAATGAATGCATGCTTTTTTGCACACCTTTTTGATACAAATCAAAATATTTTACCCATCACAAATTTAAGTCATGTCGTCCAATCGCTTGAGAACACTTGCAATTACTTTTCGCCTATGCGTGGGACCTAGGTTGAATTGTAACCCAAGGTGATTATTTTCTATGCGTGGGACCTAGATTTATTTTCGCACGTTCTCAAATTGGATGACTTAATCGAGTTAAGCGGTGAGACCTTGACCCGAGGCAAGGATGGGACTAAACATGCCAGGTTGACACTAGATGCTTGTTCACTAGTGCCATGGGTCCCATAAGGATCTAAGAGTTGCACTTGATTTGCAATTGGTCGGCGTTACCTACCTATTGAATCCACCATTGCTAGCAGATCAACTGATGTAATGTTGGAATCTCAATGAGGGTCTTAGCCTTTTTCGCAAAATTAATTGTTTTTCTTATAAAACTTGGGTAGTTAATTTTAAAAAGGATTAATTATTTAATGATACTAAAATTTGAATTTTGTTTGTTTTGTAGATGACAACTCCAACTCAAACCATCAACAACTCGTCAATCAGATCAATTCTCGAGAAAGAGAGATTGAATGGTAACAACTTTTTGGACTGGTACCGAAACTTGAGGATTGTCCTCAAGTCTGAACAAAAGTTTTACCATCTGGAACAGGCTTTACCTAAGCCTCCTGCTGAAAATGCCACTGCTGCTGTGCGTAATGCCTACACTCGTAGATTTAATGAACAGCAAGAAGTCGCTTGTCTTATGCTTGCGAGCATGATCCCTGAAATTCAAAAGAATTTAGAGGACCTCACAACATTTGACATGATAACCGAACTAAGAACTATGTTCGAACAACAAGCTGAGCAGGAATTATTTGAAACTGTCAGATCATTCCATGCTTGCAAGCAGGAGGAAGGACAATCGGTCAGTAGCCACATCATGAAGATGAAAGGCTATCTGGATCAGATGGAGCGGCTTGGATACCCCATGCCTCAGATCCTTGGAGTGAGCATGATACTAACCTCACTTTCTAAGGAATTTGAACAATTTGTGCAAAACTACAACATGGGCAAGACCATACATGAACTGCATAATATGCTCAAACTTGCAGAAAAAGGTATGCCTAAGAAAGCTCCAGTTGTCCTAGCTATCAAGCAAGGCAAAATCCAGAAAAAAAACAAGGGGAAACCGCAAGCACCTGGCAAAGGACAAGGGAGAGGCAAGGGTAAGCTTGCTTACGCCCCCAAACCTAAAGTCCCCCCACCTGCTAAGAAGGAGCACCCAGCCAAGGATGCACCCTGCCATCACTGTGGAATGGTAGGGCACTGGAAGAGAAACTGTCCGGTGTACCTGGCAGAGTTGAAGAAGAGCAAGGCTAGCGGGGCTAGTACATCAGGTATCTTCACTATAGAACTCTATACTTTTCCTAATAAATCCTGGGTATATGATACAGCTTGTGGGACTCACATTTGTAATGATGTGCAGGCTCTTAGGGGAAGTCGAAAGTTGAAGCATGGCGCTTTGGACGTGTACGTTGGTAATGGGAATCATGCACCAGTCAAAGCGATAGGAAGCTATGATTTAATCCTTCCTAATGGACTAGTTATTGTTTTGAATAATTGTCATTTCGCACCTACTATTACTAGAGGTGTTGTTTCACTTTCTCGTTTGAAGGATGATGGTTTCATTCATGTTTTTACGGATTTTGGCATTTCGGTTTCTAAGGATAATGTTTTTTATTTTAATGCTATTCCTAGAGATGGTTTTTTTGAAATTGATATGCGTGATCCTAATTCAAACAATGGTTCTATATATAATGTTAGCAACAAGAAATCTAAACGTAACATGGATTCCACTTTTCTATGGCATTGTCGTCTTTGCCACATAAACAAGAAACGCATTACGAAGCTGCAACAAGATGGGCTTTTAGAATCAATTGACGGTACGTCTTTTGATAAATGTGTTTCTTGCATATCTGGTAAGATGGCGCGCAAGCCTTTTTCCCATGTTGGAGAAAGAGCTAAAGACCTACTTGGACTCATACATACTGATGTATGTGGCCCATTTAGGATCATGTCTAGGGAAGGAGCTAACTACTTCGTCACTTTTACCGACGATTTCAGTTTATATGGTTATGTTTACTTGATTAAACATAAACATGAAGTCTTTGAAACGTTCAAAGTATTTCAAAGTGAGGTAGAAAATCAACTCGATAAGACTATAAAGGCTCTTCGATCCGATCGTGGAGGCGAATATATGAGTCAAGAGTTTTTAGATCATCTAAAAAAGTGTGGGATAGTCTCACAATTCACTCCTCCACATACACCACAACATAATGGTGTATCTGAAAGGAGAAATCGAACTTTGCTAGACATGGTTCGATCTATGATGAGTCTAACAACGTTTCCAATGTCCTTTTGGGGTTATGCCCTAGAGTCTGCTGCTCGCATTCTCAACATGGTTCCAACCAAGAAGGTAGATAAGACTCCATACGAAATATGGCATGGGAAAGTCCCTAACTTGTCTTACTTGAAGGTCTGGGGTTGTGAGGCCCTCGTGAAACGAGAAACGCCAAACAAACTTGAGTCTAGATCTATCAAATGTATCTTCGTAGGATACCCAAAGGAAACGATGGGTTACTACTTCTACTACCCACCTGAGAACAAAATATTTGCTGCTCGTTATGCTGAGTTTCTTGAGAACAGTCTCATTTCACAAAAAGCAAGTGGGAGCACTGTAGACTTTGACGAAATTCAAAGTGAAGATGCACAACCTTCTGGTAACACTAGTGAGCATCGAAATGAGACTGAACATGAAAATGTCGAGCCTCATAGAGATGTTGCTCCGATTCGTATATCCGCAAGGATACCTCAAGCACCTGAGCGATATGGTTTCTATGTCGATGCTGAGGAACATGAGTTAGGGGATCAAGATGAACCTGCTAACTATCGAGCTGCATTATCGAGTTCTGAACGCGATAAATGGCTCGGAGCTATGAAATCGGAGATGCAATCCATGAAAGACAATGAAGTCTGGGTCAAAGTTGACCTGCCTCCTAATGCTAAAACCGTTGGGAGTAAATGGCTCTTCAAGAAGAAGACCGACATGGATGGCAATGTACACACCTATAAAGCGCGTCTAGTAGCAAAAGGTCACACTCAAACCTACGGGATTGACTATGAAGAGACCTTCTCGCATGTTGCTGACGTTAAAGCTATTAGGATTCTTATAGCCATAGCAGCGTACTATGACTATGAGATTTGGCAAATGGATGTCAAGACAGCCTTCTTGAACGGCCACCTAAACGGAGATGTTTACATGGTGCAACCCGAGGGCTTCGTGAATCCTAAACATCCCAACAAAGTGTGCAAGCTTCAAAGATCCATTTATGGATTAAAGCAAGCATCTAGGAGTTGGAACAAGAGATTTGATGAAGAAATCAAAAAGATTGGTTTCGCTCAAAACTTTGATGAGCCATGTGTATATAAGAAAACTAGTGAAAGTAATGTCGTATTCCTAGTCTTATATGTCGATGACATATTACTCATGGGAAACAACATTCCAATGCTACAAGATGTAAAATCCTGGCTTGGAAATTGTTTTGAAATGAAAGACTTAGGCGAAGCTGCGTACATACTTGGAGTCAAGATCTACAGGGATAGATCAAAGCGGTTAATCGGTTTGAGTCAAAGTGCATACATTGACAAAATCCTAAAGCGATTTAGGATGCAAGATTCCAAACGTGGAAATCTTCCAATGTAACCGAATACGGAATTGAGTAAAACTCAAGAACCCTCTACACCCGAAGAGGTGAAAAGGATGAAGGGTATCCCATATGATTCTGTTGTGGGATCCATCATGTATGCGATAAGGTGCACTAGACCTGATGTAGCGTTCGCTCAGAACCTGACGAGTAGGTATCAACAGAATCCAGGTGAATGTCACTGGACTGCTGTTAAGAACATATTAAAGTATCTTCGTAATACTAAAGATATGTTTCTTATTTATGGTGGTGATGACAACCGCGAGCTTAGTATCACTTGCTATACTGATGCCGGTTGGCAGACCGATCGTGATGACACCAAGTCTCAAACTGGATTCGTTTTCATCATGAATGGAGGCGCTGTTGACTGGAAGAGTTCAAAACAGAGCACGATTGCAATGTCCTCTACAGAAGCAGAATACATTGCTGCTTCTGAAGCTGCAATAAAGGCGATTTGGATACGAAAATTCATTTATGGGCTTGGCGTTGTCCCCAGCAATGAACTACCCATGGATATGTACTGTGATAATACATGTGCCATTATCATTACAAATGAACCTGGTGTTCAAAAGGGTGCCAAACACTTTCGTCGGAAAGTTCATTACATTCGAGAAGTTATCGAAAGTGGTGATATTCGTCTTCTAAAAGTTCACACAGATGACAACTTAGCTGATCCTCTTACTAAAGCAATGCCTTGCACGAAACATGTTGGGCATGCTAGGAACATTGGACTTCGACCAGCTAGTAGTCTCATGTAGATCTGTTTATTTTAGTATTTGAATAATTGGAATGCTAAGCACTTTATATTTTGTAATGAATTGATTTAATGGTTATTATCGTTTTCATTCATATCAATTGTATTCTATATTTGCATGTTTAAATCCATGAATGATTTTCTTCATTCAAAACTTGTCCATTGTCGGTTGACGGTACGGGAGTACCATCAAATTAATACAATTGTGAGTGTGTTGGTGACCTTTTTGCCAAACTCACATGTTGTTCATGGTGATGAGCATTGGACTGACCCAACCTACGAGTATTCACTGCATGGATCGGCGTCATATAGTGAATCTCGAAAATGGTTATGTCTATTATCCTTAGACTTGAGATGCAAGCAGGTTTTGCATGTGTGGAGTTTCATTCCTTGATATGGTTAAACGTTGTCCTGAACAAGGTAGTTATAAAGGCCACTATCAGGAATGATTTGAAGCACATGAATGACACGTGCAGTCAAAATAGGATTTGTTCCTCCACATGATTTGGAGTTAGATACTATTGGGCCCCTCGATGATTTGAACAGATGTTTGTATGGCCGTACCCAAATGAGATTAAGATGAATCTTAATTCACTTGGTAATCTTGTTCAATATCAAGATCGAGAACATAATAGTTGAACAATTAGAATGACTTTTGATCCATGTCTAATATTCAACATGGTATCTGAAACAAAGGGATATATGACATATAAACCATTTAATGAAATGTTTAAGAAACTGACCTCACATATCACTAGGGGCATTGGCGTGTTGCTAGACGCTAACCATTGCTTGTATAATTACTTATCTATTATGACGTCGCAAGTGGGAGCTGTTGGAGTATGCTCGTGTCATAATAAATAATTATATGGCTAGTCATATGTGAGCCTACGGGGTCACACACATATACACATAGACACCATTGTCATAATGTATTTATCGTATTTACATTATGTATAACCTTTGTTACATTAGGGGGTAAAGTGGAGTATTTGGACTTTGAAGGGCCTAATGTGTATCTTATGATTTGACATCAATTAGCATTAATACTAATTGATGAGAATTGATGATGATTGATGATAATTGGTAAGTTACAATTTGGTCTTAAAACCTCTTCCTCCCCTCCCCTCTTTGTACGGCCAAAAACACACACACACACACACACAAGGGTTTTTGTTTTTGGTTTTTCCTTCCTTGATAATTCTAAGGGTAGTCTTGTGCAAGGATTGGTACAAGGGTTAAGACTAGCATCAAAGGGTGATCGTTAGACGTGTAGTGTGTTTCACACATTGGGAAAGGCCAACCTCATTGGTCTTTTGGTTTCTTGGTTCCATTCGTGGAGGTGATTGGTGTCTCGTAACCGGAATCACGCTACAAAGGTATAAACCTTATCTATGTTTTATTTGATTGATCATATGGCAATATAGATCCGTTGTTGGTGATGATTCCGCTGCGTTTATATGTTTTATTTATGTTTATTATATTCATCATCACCTATAAGAAATGCCCCCACCAGGTAGGGAAATAGATGTAGACATATCCATAGCTATTGGACAAAAAGATGACAAGACCAGGTACTAAGGATGACCAAACCCACACAATATCATATATTGACTATCTGCTCTATTGACACTCATTACCAAACAACCTGGTGACATGCTGAAACCTGACATGCTGAAACCTGACACACAGTACCAAATTTTATGAAAACTGACTGACATAAAACTTAAGCTGTCACACGAACAGAAGCAGGATTATACAACCAGAGCTCCCAATCTATCTCATTGCCACTACTTGTATTTATGTTTCAGGAACCAACCTATATGAGCACTGATCGATCAATTTACTTTTCTACAAGTAACACCATCTAAAATAAAAGACAACCTATGTGCCATTGTTACTCGGCAAGTTGTAATTGTGTGGGTAAAAGTTGGTTCCTGTGATGATCACGCTTCCTTTTAGGCACCAATATGGATCATTGACACATTTTATCTCGTAACAACCCCCACAGCTCAATTCATTATTGAAAAGCACATTACTTAGTGCGACAGTGTTTGTACCATAGCCTTCGCTATACAAATTTCCATAACCACATGCTCAGTGAAACAAAACCTTAACAATTTTGTAGGATAGTTAGTGAATACTATGAACGTAAGTACACAACAATTAAACAATATACAAAATTCAAACAGAGAGTAGATTAACCATATAATAAAATCAAGTTTGTGATTTCAAACTTTTATATGGAGATACTAAGATGAAATATAAATTAGTGTAAAGATTCTTCACATGAGCAAATAACAAGATTATCAAAGATTTTTCACTCACACATTTCATCAAACACTTGGTGTGCACCTCAATTCAACTAGCAATATGGTAGTACACACGAACCCCTGGTGGAGCAACTGTTTACAAAGGGATGATGTCAGAGATTCGTCATTCCGGCAACAGCCACCGGTAAGTCACCGGTCATATTATCGTTATAAATATCAAGCACTTCTAAAAGCTTAAGGTTTGAAAATTTTGGCGGGAAAGTCTCGTTAAAGATGTTGTTTGACAAGTTGAGTGAACGGAGAGTGATGACGTCGGCAATTTCCTGTGGGATAACTCCGGCGAAGTTATTAACGGTGACGGTGAAGTTGGGAGAAAATACACACGAACTGTGTGAAAATAAATTTGGCAAATGAAAGAATAATAAAAGAAATGCTCTATATATGTTACTATCTATACTACTTTATAAAGGGTTTGGGACTTTCTAAATACAGAAGTCTTAAAAATTTTAAGACAAAAAACAGTTCTTTAATAGGAAATTGAAATTAACAACCCAACATTGAAATGTAAATTAAATGTCTTTAATTGTGACAACTTTAATATTCATAAAACACATTGACTTGTGAGTTGTAATAACCCATTCAATCCATCATCATCATGCAGTAAATGTTTTGATGGATTAGTAATTGGACTATCCGAAATCTGAACCACTAATGGGCTTATTCAAATATACAGGGCCTATAGTTTTATCCCTAAAAGTTATGGTAAATGGGTTGATGGATTAGTAGTTTAGTCATTTTATTTGAAGTTTTATTTATAATGTTCTTAAATGTATTTGAATTATTATGTAATGGTTGAAAAAAAAAGTTGAAAAAAAAATGTCGGTCGCTTTGTTGTGCTTAAAAGGTCACATGAAAAACATTTGTTCGCCATAAAAACTGGTCACCGGGTACCCGCCGCCGCATTGCGCGGGTACCCTTCTAGTTTATACTACTTTATAAAGGGTTTAGAACTTTCTAAATAAAGAAGTCTTAAATTTTTAAGACCAAAAACATTTCTTTAATAAGAAATATTTGTCTTACTTTTATTATGAAAAATCAATAAATTCACATAAAATTAAAAGCCTAAAAATTTAAGTGTCTTGTAACAACTCTTAAAAGCTTGTAATAGCTCATAACTTTTCTTAAATTCTTATACTTGTAACACCATCTAATATTAATACATACTTGTAACAGCCCATTAAAACTGAGCCTTGTCCCAACCTATATATACTATTTTATAAAGGGTTTAGGACTTTCTAAATAAAAAAGTCTTAAAATTTTAAGATCAAAAAAATTTCTTTAATAAGAAAGATTTGTCTTACTTTTATTATGAATAATCAATAAATTCATATATAATTAAAAGCCTAGAAATTTAAGTGTCTTGTAACAACTCTTAAAAGCTTGTAATAGCTCATAACTTTTCTTAAATTCTTATACTTGTAACACCATCTAATATTAATACATACGTGTAACAGCCCATTAAAAGCTTTTAATATCCCATTAAAACTGAGCCTTGTCCCAACCTATGTGTTATAAAAGCCCATACCCACTTGCTCCCCTAAAAACACACTCACAGTACACAAAAGTTGAAATAACTCATATGCATCTCTCAATAACTCTCTCTACCAGACTAACACCACACACAAGCACACAACCACCGTCATAGTAACCACCTACTACAGAGTATTGACTTCCATCACCAAGACCACACGCGATGAGACCACCATGTTGTATGTAGATCAATAGATATTAGTTTGTATGGGTGTGTTTTGTTGGTGGTTTTAGTTGTCTGTAGATCTCTTGATCTAGCTTTTTGTATGTACCAGTGGCGTAGTTCAGTAGTTGGGTTTTGTTGGTTTTAGATTAATTGGTTGGTGGTTGTCTTTGGCTCTCGACCTATTGGATATAAATATTTTAAGATATGTGAGTTTACCGAGCTAATGAGGCTGTTTGTATTTCGTATTTTCTGGGGTCTTTTATTTTTAATATTTTTGAAGATGTTTATTATTTGTATACGATTGAGGGTGATGTTCCACCATGGTCAGTTTAGATCAACCTTGTGAGACACAAGAATCCTTAATTTTATTTCATATTGACAATCATGGTCGGTTTAAACCAGGTGGAGTATGATGGATTACAACTTTATCATAAGACTAGCAGGGTACCCGCGCGATGCGGCGGCGGGTACCCTGAAATAAAATTTTTCAATGAACCATGCTTTATAATCTGAAACGTTTTATGTGACGATAAATTTGCGGATGCCAAAAGTTTCATGTCGCATATTTCAACTCTTTAAAATATTATAGTAGGGTACCCGCGCGTTGCGGCAGCGGGTATCAAGTAATAAAATTTTCGGCAAAAAATGTTTTCAATTTTATGTTTTCTCTTACAATAACTTTACCTATAGCGAAAACATAATGAGTTTGAGTAACTTTTAAAGAATGGGCAAAATGCACAAAAAGGTACCTAACTTACTTTCAATCTCTAATTGAGGTATCCAACTTTATTTTTAACAATTTAAGGTACTAAAGTATCAAAGTTGATTAACATTGTACAAGTAATAGGTTTCCCTCAAAATTAATAGATTACTTCAACTATGTCATATTTATTATTTCGTACATACTCTCACATATGCAATTAATTGATTATTCCTTTTCAATGTATTTTTTTTATCAGTTGTTGCTATATATGTTTCGCATCAACATGTCTTACTAAATTTTTACCCATAAAAAAAATATTGCTAGCTAGTTTACTAGTTCTAACATTGGATTTCAAAGTATTACTATTTAACTTAGTAACCAAAATACGTGGACAACAACAATACCACAGCCAACACAAAGTCAAATATAGCATGAAAAGTATAGTCTTACCATTAACAATAAAATAGTGGTTTCACATATGATGCCGGTGACATGGGCTTACTACAAACAAAGATGCCATGTAAAATCCAAAAAACATCAAGTTACAAAAAAGACTAAACAATTCATACTTTTGGTACGAAACCACATATGCTTTTTCAACAGATGAACCTTCTCTATTTCTTGCAGCAGCTTTGGATGCAACTTGTTCATTTTCAACTTGCATTTCAACAGCACTTGAAAGGCACTTTCATTCATTTCACCCTCCAATATAGTAGCAGACTGAACTTGTACATCAATCAATGGTTCTTCATCAAATAACATGAATTGATCTACCTACAAAAGTACAGATTTTTATGTAAGTTACATGGTGTCAATTTTTTTTATTAACATTTAAACTTACCCCTCTTCCATCGCGACCACCCCTCCCATTTCGACCACCTCTTGCACCCCCTCTTGTACTTTGAGATCTTGCATTAATAGGGTTATCAACCAATGGTGTGCCTTTTTTGACTAGGACCTTATGTTCATGTTTACTAACATTATGCATACTTTTATCATCCATCACACGACCAACATAGAGCTCTATTCTACCATCATTCCTAGTTGAATCTTTAATAAATTGACTGACATCAGCATCACACTTGATACTTATATAACCTTTACATAATGATTTTTGTGGTTGAGAGTAAAATAACCCATTGACTTATGATTTTATCTTTCTTTTAACAAATTCTACTAGATCAGAATAAGTGAAACCACTAACATTGACACTAGATAATGTGAGTGACTTACCATTTAGATACCTTAAAGGTTCGTGAGTGAAATACCCACCAAAGAAGACCTCGATTATAAGCTCTATTGATGAAGACGAAACAACCATGCTGCAACATATGAAAACAATAACTTTTATGTGTTCACCTTCTAAAACTCATATAAATTAGTTGATAAAAACATAAAATAGCTAACAATGACAAGTTAAATTACCTTCGTGTTCATCAAAACATCTTCAATTTTTGTTGTTTTTGCCTCCTTTGTTGGAATAGAATAGATTAGGGTTTTGTATTGGTTCGTATTTGGGGATTTGAAGAAAGGGCTTTAGGAGCATTGGGTGTGACCAATGGGTTGGTGGTATCTTACTTAACCAAGCATGGGCAGTTCGCTAAACCTATTGAATGCCAGCATGGCTGCCTCAAACTGTTGGACGGTTGTTGATGCTGCACATCTCCACAAATGTTCCTTGTATGCTTTAGCATTCCATTGTAATTTCATATTATCATGGATGTGCTTCAAACAATATCTGTGTTCAGCACTAGGGAATACTGCTGCTAATGCTGGAATGATACCCTACACAAATAAACATCAATTCATTAAAAATACAAGTGAATTTAATCAACTAAATGGTAACATCACCTTTTGCATGTCACTGATAAAAGTGTAGTTTGAGTTTGGTTGCAAGTCAAGATCATCTCTTAGACATTCAAGAAATCAAATCCATGAGTCTTTGCTTTCAGCTTCTGCAACCGCGTAGGCTAAAGGGTATATTCCATTGTTGCTGTCGATACCGACTGCTGTAAGAAGCTGGCCAGGAAAAGGACCCCTCATAAAAGCACCATCTAACCCCAACAACTCTCTTTGACAAGCTTTATATCCTTCCTTCAAAGCACCTAAGCATACATACATTCTCTTGAAAACTCTGGTTGGACTTGTTGCATCTGTTGCAGTTTGTACACTTATCCTAACTGTTGTATATGGGTTTGTTTTCTGCAAATCTTCAACATAGTCTCGTAAAAGGGTGTATTGCTGCTTATGATCACCCCTAATCTCATTTTCTGCCTTGTTTTTTGCCCTTAATGCCTTTTGCATAGACACCTGAACTTCAAACTGTTTACTGAGCTGAACTTGAACAACCTTGATTGGAATATCTGGATTGACTTGAACTTGGTCAACTATTTTCTTCGAAAGAAACTTGTAGTCACAAGCTTTAATCTCTTTTGATTGCAAACATTTGTGTTCATCCCTGAAAGTTCGAACAATCCATACATCTTTAGCTGTATTTTTGGCTACATACAACAACCATGGGCAATCTGTTGCTTGATCCTTGAGTGATCGCAAATATACATCCCTTCCAAGGCCTCTAGTTATAGGATCAATTTTCCTCTTTGGGGCTTTTCCCAGCCCAACACCTTCGGTTATTCCACAAACAGGTATTTTTCCAAGACACCTAACCCTAATTCTCTGTTTGTCATTCTTAATGAGTTGCAATTTCCTCCTAGTCTTTATTGAAAGCAGATAGATCCTGTCACACCCCGCCGAAGGCGGAAACGCGAGGTGTAACTGAAAGGAACATAAGCACAAGATAATAGAACATACCAACGTTTAAGATTCAAAAGAAAGTATACACCATTACAATACCAGTTTAGCCGACATCGGCAAATATAATACAAAGTTTAGATCCCAAAATATTGCGTTTTATTACATAACGATTAGTAGTGACATATGAAAACTTCATTATGCAAAGACCTTGAAGAAAAGCTTACTAACGATCACCTGAAATGCATGAGAGAAAACGAGTCAACTATGAAAATAGTTGGTGAGTATACACGATTTATATAATATGAAAACTCTTAAGAGAGGGGGGTCAAAGTTTTGGTCATTGAGAATAGTCCACAAAGCAAAGGCATTGTAAATCCACTCAGTTCCAAGTTTTGCCCATACAAAACTTGCAACCTGTGTGTTCACAACCCATTGCACAAAAATAGTATGTCAAGTAGTCAAGTATACGTTGTCATGACAGTTCACAATATAGCACCACGTATATAATAATGTATGCCAGGCAAAGCCCCTAGAATAAATAATATGCGTCCCGTAACATAGTGGACGAGAGGTTGGCCGACCTCTAATAGCGCTATCCATACTACCTACTAATAGGAGACTAACAATGCGAATGTACGAACAGTACATCATACAACTATTATATACAATTAAGAACACTCCAAACATGGGAGAATTTAAATTGAAAATGCTCTGTTCCCATAGGGAGACATTCTGCTCCGGACCGGGGAGGCTTTAGGTTGCTCCGAACAAGGGAGACTTTGTACGCTCCACCAATAAAGCGAGACTTTTAGGGTCATAGCAAGTACGGTTCAATAAGTTCAAACAAGTCATAGGTTCGTAATTATGTTTAAGGATTTGATTCGAGTTCAAAAGTTCTAGTCAAACGAGTTCATAAGTGTAGTAATCAATTTAGTTCAAGAATGGTTCATGCATTTCGCCCCAAAATATAGTAAAAACGGTAAAAAGGGGATGTGATTACTCACCTGTTGCAATAATTATGATGCCAAAGTGAATACACAGAAATGAGGTGCAATCTCTATCCACAACCCTATATGAATGATGTACTCTAATATAAGTCACGAGATAATGTCGTGCATGCAAACTCATATGATATCCATACCACTTGTACACTTTTGAAAATAAAGTTTATCGTCGAAAAATAATCTTATAACGTCTTGACAAATTATAAATTACTTTACAAGTATTTACGTTGAAATGATATTCTACGATAATCATTTAGTGATTTATTAAGAAATTGTAGTTTTTCGTCGTAAAACAATATGATTTGACAATTCATGAAAGTGACTAAATGGCCTCGAAAAGCTAGTCGTAAAATAGTGAATATCGAGTGTTAGGAAACAAACTCAACGGTTTTGGAAAGCTTATAGCATTCTCTCAAAGTCTTAGCTTTTAAATTTTTATCATAGAGGTCTCAATCATGGGGAAAAACATAGGTGAAGTAGGGTACTTGGACTAAAAATATTGTTTAAGTGTGGTTTTCGGCAAAGTTTGAATGACCGCATTTTATTCATCACAACTCCGTTTGACGAACGGTTGAATATTTTGAAAAATAGGCTAGGTGAACTTACTTTTACTAGAAGACATCGTTTTCTAAAAAGTATTCTATCGATGTTAAAAACGACTCTCAACATGATCACTCGTGACAACTAGTTTTTGACTAATAAGAAATATATATAAGTGTTATACTTGTGAAAATAGTTACGACAACCTTATTTAAACACGTGTAATTTAATCGTTATAAGTCCGTTTTCTACGTTTTATATGTCCTTAGCTTCGTGTTAAAGTATACTAATATATTTTTGATAAATCGACTCATTTAGATAACGCTTAAGACTCATTTTTTACCCTTAAAAATCTGGACAGCATGCTGTTTTTTTTCCGGAAAAATATAGTTTTCGTCGTTAAACTTGAAAATAACATAACTTCTTCGTTATAAATTCGTTTTAACCCGTTCAAGCGACCACGGTTTCGTTTTAAAGTATATTTTCTGAATTTCTAGACCAAAATATTTTATAAACTGTCGAATTTTCCAGATTTCACAAAAATGATCAGACCACTATTTATTGTTGTCGAAATTGATTTTTCTCGCGTAATACTTATTCTAACCACTTCAAATCAACACCAAATCTATTCTAAACCTACCATACACCTTCTTAGGGTGTCATGGGTTCCTAAACATCATCAAAAATGAAATGTTTCAAGGGATTAATTATAGGATGATATATACTAATTATAAGTACTAAAAACATTAAAAGTGGTATAGATACTCATATAACTTGCATGTTTTCTTTCAAGCATAATAAAAATAACCAAAGTATGAATATGCAAGATTAAAAATGATCATGAAATGCTTACTAGTATAGTGATGAGGTTTATGGAACAAGGTTTTTCCTAAATACCCTAGGTTTTTATTGCAAAACCTTAAATAAGAGTATGCTAGTGTTTATAAATTAGCTTGTTCTTGGAAAAATTTTGCTTCTCCTTTTCTTTCTTGCTTTGGCCGACCTCTAGGATGAAATGGAAGAGAGTTTTACAACTTTTACACCTTTTGTTTTGTGTATGTATGTGTAACTTAGTATATTAATTAAAGAAATACAAGTGTAAGTCTAGTTTGTATATGTGTCTTGGCTAGTAAAAAGATTTTTATTGTAAGGCCTTGTGACTCATTGTCTTGGTCGACAATGGTAAGAAAAAGAAAAGGGTGATGACATTTTATTAAGTAAATGTGTTAAAGTGTATGTATATTATGTCATTTGTTGGTTTAATTAGGTATTTAAGGTAGCGTTAGCTAGAAATAGATTTTAACGGAACAAAATAAAATATATCGAAGTTGTAAAAATTATAAAAATACATTTCTTACAAGAATTGAGTGAAATAATAATTATCGAGTAGTATTTACGAAAACCGTCGTAAATATATATACATAACAATTTATATACAAAATAAATTTAAAACACCGGGTAAACTAATATTATAATTTTTATAATCTTAAAATGAGTATAAAAATATATTAGGATAATTTTTGGAAGTGTCCGATAAATTATTCAATATAAATGATTACGCGATAGCGTTTATTTAATAGGAAATTATACGTTTAATTAAATATGCAAAACCATGCATGAACTAATATGACGATGATATTATTAATGATATGTAGACTAACTCTAGTCTATATGAAATGTCCTTAATGATTGTTCATGAATTCACAGCTAAACCCTTACGGTTACTCGAATTTGATACTCGTAAACCTAGTTTACGATAACTGATGAATAGTGAATCATGAATAGTAATTTTTCTCCGGGAATGAATAGTGTTTCGTGAATAGTAAAATTTTGAAATACGTTCTCAGAATATTTAATCGACTTCGAAAACGATGAATAGTAAAATGATGAATAATAACCGATGAATAGTAAATTCCCGAGATGAATAGTAAATTTGAGAAATGACCGGAAATTGAGAATTGTGACAGATCATATCTTTCACTTCTTTTGCAGTTACAAAAGTTTGACCACGGAAAAAATATATTTCGTCCTCTATTTGTGTTGCCTCACTTAACTTTTGTTTCTTGCATGCCCTCATTTTTTTCTTCCTAATAACATACTCATCCTCATTCTCAGAACCACTTGCAAAATCATTATCATCTAACAGATCCAACTCACTTTTCTTAAAAAAAATCATCTGGTATCTGGCTGGAGGTACCTATATATGGTAACTCTGTAGTCTCAGTCATTTTGAACAGATTAACATCAAAATCAGGCTCCTCAAAAGTATTAGCCTCATCGACAACTGTGTTTCCATCACGATTGTTCTCAATATCATCATCATCACTCATATAACTATCTCTGTCACTCACATTGTCATCACTTAAAGCTTCATCGATTTCACATACCTATACATATTTACCTTTTTGGATATGCTCCACAGGATTACATATTTCATCCTCATGATGCCCTAACTCTTGATCATTTTGACATACCTCTTCAGGACTATCTCTTTGGATATGCTCAACATGTTTATCTATATGCTGGTTGACATCACCTACAACATCTTCAGTCTGACAGACCTCTACAGATGAAAACAAGGGTTCTGTTTCTGGCATCTAACTAGATTGTACCAAAGTATTGACTTCCAAAGGTTGATGTGTAACCTGACATATATCCTCTATCACAGATTTATTAACAATGTTTTCTAAGAACAATTTGTTTCAGCAATATGGAACAATAGCAAGAGCTGCCTTTTTCTTTGTTGCATCCACATCAGCAATAAATGTCCTAATTGACTTTGGTGACATTTGATCAACATCCAATGTTGTCTTACCATTTTCAACATAAACCTCTATCATCTTATGGTCATCAACAAGATCTTTCAATATTTCTAAATTAGCACTCTCACTTAAGCTATCAAACCATCATCTAAATTACTACCAGGCTTAACAAAGTAATAGTAATTTTTTGAACCAAGCTCATAACCCAATTCATACATAAGAACATCCAACTCTTCGACTGACACACTATCAACATCAACCAAATCAACTAAATTTTCCATACCTCCAACGTAGATTCTACCAGGCCAGTATTTAAAAAAACCGTTGTGATGAACCCTCATGCTAAACATATTAGATCTACCACCTGAAAACATGTCAATATATGTTTAGGGCAATCTAAAAACTTAATTGGCAAACAATAAATACCCCAATTAGAAATTTCAATGACTATAATAAAAAAAACAGTACCGTATTTCTTCTTAGAAGAGTCGTACAGGACGGTATCATCAACTGGATAACCTGGATGTCTTCTTACTTTCCATAGAGTAAAGTCCATGTTTCGGTTTTATGATTGATAAACAGGGGTTTTGTGACATGCAATTAGGGTTTGCGAATTATGATAATTCTTGTAACGAAAGTTCTCGAAAAATAATACAGACTATGTGTTAATGGGGCGGGAAGAGGGTTACATTACATGTGGCAATAATTAAGAAATTTTTAATTGAAATAAGGAAATGACAATTGTGCCCTTGGACTAAAGACAAATCAAACAGCAACTGACGTCTTTGACTAACGGAAATATGGTCAAAGGACCAGTTAAGAGTATGAAACTTGGAAAAGGGACTCCGGACGGTGAAAAAGCCCAAGTTTGTCCCATCGCGATGCGCAGCAACAAGTTTAGGGACCAACGGTGTATTTTAGTCTAGTATATATTTGGACAAGAAATGTTTGTATGATTAAATCTTAGATTAATCCCCCATTTAGATCAAACCAAATGAATTGTGGGGATTTTAGTAAGCACCAAAATAAGAGTAATCAAAATAATTTGGTCAAATGTTTTTAAAAGGTATCATAGTTACCACCATTTGCTTTTGTAAGTAGCGAACAATTTTTCTTTCTTTTGTGGGTACTTTTCTTTCAAATTCATTTTTTTTTTTTTGGTATTTTGCGAAATTTTTGGACATTTTTTCCCCTAAAAAAGATGAATTTGAAATAAAAGTACCCACAAAAGCAAATTTTGGCAAGTATGATACCTTATAAAAACATTTGCCCTAACTTTTCTATAGGGATGAGCATTTCGACCCGAATCCCGAAACCGAATCGGAACCGTACCGATTCCCGATATACGGTACGGTACCGGGACTACGAAATAAGGTGAAAAAAAAATCGGGACCACTAATTCGGTACGGGACCGGTACCAAATCGGGAAATTCTAGAAAAAAAAACGGGGAAAACCCGATTTTCCGGTACGGGTACCGATCCCGGTACCAGTACCGGTATCCGAATCCCGTTTGGTACGGTACCGGTACCACTAATTTATGCTCGGGATAAAATCGGTACCACTAATTCTGTACTGAATCGATACGGGACTGGTACCGTGCTCATCCCTGCTTTTCTCTATTAGGAAGACATGTAATCGTTTACTAAATTCGTCGAGAAGACCAAAATTCCATCTATTTTTCATGAACAGAACACCATGGACTTTGCAGTGTGATCAAGATGGAAGGCAGATTGTGTTATATTGGTTGAGACGAAAAGTTACTGGCGATTGCTGGTAGCTCTCGCCAGAAGAAACAATATTATTATCAACCTAATCATGTTCAGTGTGTTTGTACAAATTTTTGGTTTCTTAAGTTTCTAATAAAAAATGAGAATTTGAATCAGTTTTCCTTAACCTTTTTATTCTCTTATTCAATGTCATTGTTGTAATACATCTAAAGCAGACAATTCAAATATGGGGTTGATACTCACACGTCACACCACATTTTTTTATTAATACACCACAATTTATGCATTACAGTATTGTACGGTACAAACTATAATGCACAAAATGTGGTGCATGCATCAAAAGATGTGGTGTAAGTATCGATTCCCATTCAAATAGTGACCTTAAAAAGATTCCCGGGGGCAAAAAGGTAAATGCACACCAGAGAATGAGCATTGCACTAGCGTAAACATAAACCTGTAATAAAAACGCTAAACAAGAAAGTTGCAAATCAATTAACATTTTAGATGTGAAAACGAAATACCTTGGTTCATCGGTGCTTGTGGAAAAGCTCAAGTCTCTTTGGAGAGAATATCACTGATTCCTTCAATGTGTCAGTTTGATCGAGCCATAAGAGTTTATTAAATTTTGCAGTGCAGCTAAAAAATGAGAGGTATTTTTACACCATGATGAATGTTTTGTACATTAAGAAACTCTGATGGGAACTCATTCAGGTGAAATTACATTATCTAGATAAAACTACATGAATACTCAACTGAAAACACAAAAGATAAGCAATCAAAAGCCAACCAGATCTTCAACAAAATGCATATATCAAGATTTCAACGACAAATAAAAATACGATTAAATATACATTTTGGAAGGCTGAATGCGAGAAACAATATGAACAACTTATATACATCACAAACAAAAAATGGACCATGTAAAGGCTTTCTACTTTTTAAGATATTAGATAATCTAGTCTTAAATGGAGTTATAAACAGGCAACTGAAATTTAAATCGTCTGATCGAATTTGAATTAGATTATATTTGTATGTTCATTGTTCTTTTTATGCCTAGAATTCACAGCTTCACCACTTCTGGTATATTCACCGGGTAGTGATCAACACAATCCTCCCACGGTCCTCCAGCCACCGGTGTTTTGACACTTTTGTTACACCTCCACACAGCGCTGTTACACTTGAATCCGCTCCCAAGTGCTATTTGCCAAACCCTGTCCCCTCTCTTCATCCTCCCTTTCGACTCTAAGTAACTTAACTCGTACCACAATGAAGACGAAGAAGTGTTTCCAAACCTATGTAAAGTCATTCTTGATGGCTCAATATGCTCATCAGATAACCCCAAATTCTTCTGCATCTCATTAATAACAGCCCTACCACCCGCGTGTATGCAAAAATGTTCAAACGCTTGTGTAAAGTCTGGTATGTATGGTTTCCATTTTTGTTTGAATATTTTGGTACCGATTAGGTTTAATACATATAGGAGCTGTTCAGATACCGGTAATACCGATGGACCGATTCTCATTATGTTTGTTTTCAAAGCTCTTCCTGCGATTACGGATAGGTTTTTGGATAATCTGATACCTAATTTTCCTTCGTGATCTTCGATTTGGTGAATGGATTTGTAAGATTCTTCATGAGATCCAGTGTGTGTTCGGACGATGTTAACGAGTTTGTACTTCGCGTTATGATGTTCATGTCGTTTGTTCGATAAGAAGATCGCGGCCCCGCCTAATCTGAACAAGCAATTGGGAAGCAGCATTGATCGATCATTTCCTTCGTAGTAATTTGGAGTAATAATCTCGGTACTAATCACAACCGCGTTAGAATTCGGATGATTGTTAAGTAAACTTCTTGCTAAATCGATCGCAATTAATCCTGCACTACATCCCATACCGGACAAATTATAACACTTAACATTATTCCTCATCTTATACTTATTCATCACCATTGATACCAATGATGGTACCGGTGAAAACACGCTGCAATTCACTATCAATATGTCAACATCTTTTGGTTTCAGATTTGTTTTCTTGAATAAGGAATCAACTATGGAAAAAATCACAAGTTCAGTTTCAACTCTAGAGTCATCAATTGTGGTTTTAGGTGGCATGTAATGAAAACCTGGTGCCAAACATGTCTCCTCACTTAATCCAGAACGTTCTAGAATCCGCATCTGGAATTCAACACTTTTTGGGTTGTTTTTTAGGTATCTTTTTGAGGATTCCATGAAGAATGAGAACGATGATCGTAATGCTTTTGGTGGATTGTAGCAGATGTAATCGACGAGGTAGATGGTGTTATGTTTTGAGATGAAGTAAACGGTGAAAATGAAGATGACTGTGAAGAAGGATAATAATATCTGAATGGGGCTGAGGTGGAGGAGGCAAGCGGCAGTGATGGCGACAATAGGGATGAGGATGACCGGAAAGATATGGTCGATAAGGCACCGGTAGGCAAGTTTGACATGATTCAGCCCAAGGGCGGGGAAAGTAAAAGATAACATAATTTAAACAATGGTTTTGGTGACTATACGATTTAATGAAGAAAAAAAGTAGTCATGTAATGGAAATCCTAGTTTTGTCTACAAACCATAAACTCCTTGTTCCTCACGTATCTAAAACATGCAAATAGTGTTTTATACAATTGCTTTTGTTGTCTAACATTGTTATAATGTTAAATCTTTAAGCTATTAATATGTAACATATTAACGTCATATTATTCGATGTTGAAATGAAACTCCTACCTATACATGACAGATAAATTACTAATATACGAAGCAAAGGGTGCTACAAAGATACAAGTGGTGGTTTAAACGATTTAGATTCAGAGCTTGATGGATACCAGTTGGTATATCCAAAAATCGGTAGATTTTTAAAAACAGATAGGTGTAGATGACATTACTTAGATACAGCTTAATGATATTCTTTTAGTTGATAAATAAGGATATCTATTAGCATTATAACGCCCAATACACTCGAGAAACCATATGACAGAAGCCCATGTTTTCGTCAAGTTAGACTGAAACGACTACATATCAAACTTACAGGACATTCGAACAAAAAAAAGAATTGAACAATGTTATAAATGGTTTAGAGCATTTTCGAGCTAGTTAATATTTGCTGTTTTAGCTAAAATGAATTGCTATTCTATCAAAGCTTCAAGAAAGTTGAATACTGTAGTAACGCAAAGATAAAGAATGTAATTTCTATTATGATTCTCATTTCTATTCTTCCTGGTAAAAATGAATTCTGCAAAAAGCCAGAAATCAAAATCAAGAGACAACCTACCAGAATACGCAAAATCGAGATCTCTTTCAATTGTTAGAAACTTAAGTTCGAGACAGAGAGTCAACTATAACAGTACAACACCATGTATATTTATCCATTTTGATCCTCAATACTTGATCTCAGATCATAAACACTCACAAAAACAAACACCCTAAAACAGACAATGAAAGCAAATGATATAATAGCCCTCTTCAATTCTACTTTGATTCTGATCAACGGCTAAAAGGAAAGAAAAAACATCCTAGTTTAACTTACAGTATCAAATCTGCTTCTTTCCAAATGCAACTGTCGACTGTTTCCACAAAATCCACTGCTTCCAGTTTGAGTAAACCGCAACCAAAACAAACTGAGAGAAGCAAAGCAGCATAATGATGGCTTCCAAGAGGTAAGGATACTTTTTTGGAGGGTTTACAGTCAAGTAAATTACATGAAGAACAAAAGATAGGAGTAGAACAAATATTATAATAGACGAGGTCAAATGAGACGAAAAACGAGTCTTCGGTGTGTCGGGTTTTCCATTGGGGGCATAGTAAACAAAGATGAAGATACCATAAAGAGCGATGTATGGAAGAAGTAATTTGTCGCGAATTAAAAGAGGAAACATAGAGAGTAAAGCGAATTGGGTAAACCACTGAAAAAGGAATGGTTCTTCTAAGGCTAAGATGGTTGCTGGCAAGAGAGGCAGAAGAATAGACTTCTCGTGCACTGTAATTACAAAAAACCAATACATAATTACTACAAAGATTTACTGCTAACAAGACTATTCAACATTTAGCATACATATGTGGCAAGTAGCATTTCCAGTATAATAAGTTACAGATTATACTATATAAAAGCAGCTATTTACTGGAAATATATACGACTAGGGATGAGCATTTCGACCCGAATCCCGAAACCGAACCGTACCGATTCCCGATATACGGTACGGTACCGGGACTACGAAATAAGGTGAAAAAAAAATCGGGACCACTAATTCGGTACGGGACCGGTACCAAATCAGGAAATTCCCGAAAAATAACGGGGAAAACCCGATTTCCCGGTACCAGTACCGGTATCCGAATCCCGTTCGGTACGGTACCGGTACCACTAATTTATGCTCGGGATAAAATCGGTACCACTAATTCGGTACGGGACTGGTACCGTGCTCATCCCTATATACTTGCAGATTATAGTATATAAAAGCAACTATTAATGGAAAAATGTACCCTATATATGTATAATTAACAATAATAAGCATGAATAACACGGAAAAGAAAGTACTTGGCATACCTTGAAATGAGAACAAATAGAATGAGAAAGCACTATTAAGCAGTCCATATAGGAAACCTCGGTTACTTGGCGAACGTATTTGCAGAAACATGGAAGGCAGACATGAAGAAACAGTCATAGTAAGACTTAATAGTTTCAGTGACGGTGTGGTGAATAATCGCTTCCACTTTATAAGAACTGAAGTTGTGCACCAAAAATTAGCCACGTAGTCCTCATATATTCCCCTCTCAAAAGGGGCTAGGCGGGACAGAACCTGCAAACAGCATCTACATGTTAAAAACTAGAAAATCATGGAGCTTTAACCTCAAAAAAATATGCCACCATCAATTATGTAAGAAAAGGATGACAGCAACAATACCCAATCCCGCCAAGGCGAGGTATGGGAATTACTTTGATTTAATTATTAGAAGTTTTTTGTACCTCCAAAACTGCAACTTTGGATTGAAGATATGGCAACCAAACAAGACCAAATGTTCCTATAACAACCATGCCCAGCTTTGACACCTCGAGAAGTGGATTTTGACGCTTTAGGCATTTACCCAATAGATGACTGAAAAAGGCAGGCGCATAATAAGCACTCATCTGTACAAAGATACATTAATATAAATAAATGATGTCCAGTCATAAAGTAGAAAAAAATTGTCTAACTAAACATGTTTAAACATATAATTAAAAGCACCTGTTTGTGGTTGAGGGCGAGACTAAATAAGAACGAAGCAACAAGATTTTTGTCACACAGTACAGCAGCAACAGCACCAAGAGCAAGTCCTAAGCTTATGCAATTATACTGCAATTGAGAATAAATACATGATAAAACGAGGCATTATTTTAAAATGTAAACAAAGAATATAAGTTTGTAAAAGAAAGATAGTACGGAGTAATAGAAATTTGTGCACATGCCTGAAAATGGCCATGATCAATGAGGATGAGGCATGGGTTAAGTAAAATCATTGCTACATGCCATGCTACGTTACTTTTATGCCCTTTTGATTGGTCTCTATAGACTACAATAAACCAAAGAGCTGCAGGAAAGAATATGAGGACATCAGAGGTTAAAACTGTCCACCTCATTAGCAGTTTTCTGCAGGAAGAAGATATAGCAAAGTTGGAAATTTGTGTACAACGATTTCAGCTAAGATATCTATATTTATTTGGGGTGTGTTTGGATGTGCAGTTTTGAAGTGATTATACGACATTCAATAAGCAAAATCAGCATACAGTTATACAACGGGATGTAGAAAATAGTACTTGGTTATGTGCTTATGCTATTGGTGTTCATATATAACCGGATGTTTGAGCTCCGTTTATTTAATTAATTAATAAAATGACCAAATAAAACATTACTGTAATATAAAGGAGAGGTTTCGTTAAATAGAGAAAAAGTATCGTATTATGTTTACCCTTGGCTAACCAACTTGTTGCAGCTGGTATACAAAAGATTATTTAGACCGCTAAAAAAATTGTTCATCCTAGAACACAAAACTGATTTGCAATAAATGGATAATAAATCCCAAAATGTAAATCCAAACACCCCGTAACATGTCTCTACCAGCGTTAACATGTTGAAATGCTAGTAAATTCCAACGATGTTGGTTATATTTCCAACACAGCTGTAATAAGAGATTGCTATAAAAAGTTAGCCAATAGGAAAAACAACTCACCCAAAATAGGATTCATGGCCACGTGAAGTATAAAGCGCAACTGAATCCGGATGGAAGAATCTTAACACAAGACCATGAACATAACTCTGATACGCTGTAAGTGGAGGGTAGTCAAGTCCCCAATATCTAAGATAATTTTTAGTGCTATTGTGATACCATTCGCCAACCGGAAGACTGGTAGTAATCTCCATCCAATGTCTTTGTGCTTCAAAATCTCCATACTTGGGTGGATCACCCGCTCCAGAATACGGGTGCAAAGTAACAGCAAGCCGAACAAGAATTGCAAATAGACTAACACAAATAAACGGAGCTGAAATACCCGACCACCACGGAGTACCATTTTCGTTAACCTCTGCCTTTTTTACTGCTGCTTTTGCCATTTACTTATCTCCTTTTGATAGAAGATCCTGGTTCAAGACCGAACCTCAAAAGATATCAAAAGCATGCTCCAACCCATTTGGTTTGTTTGTAATGCATCATTACTATGAGTTGACTTTTATTTACAAATACATTACGACGTCGTAACTGATTAGTAACTAATTTACCGATCTAAACATATATACATAAAGATGATGCTGAAGCTTATAATGAATGAAGAGGACGAGGAGGGAGATACCTGTAAGTAGATGTTGCCGGCCGGAGAATTGGGATGGTTAGTCGGTCAAATGATTGGTAACAACAAGAGTCAGTAAGATCCAACTGACACTATGTGGCGAAAATTCAAAGTTAAGCTTCCAAAAGCTCTGGAAAATAGGATCTAACCGAATCGAAAAAAAATTGAACTGAATTTATAGCTGAATCGAATCGGTCAAAACCGAAATAAGCAGAACTAAATATTTGGTTATCTAGAGGTTGCAAAATGTGCAAGAAAAAAGATTGGGCTAAATGGGCAAATTTTTAAAAAATTTGGGCACATTTAACCCTTTTTTTTTTTTTTTTGAAATTGTCACATATAGCCCATTTGAAAACTTAAATGGGCACTAACGGGCGTATTATTTTTTCTCAATTGTAAAACATTACGATTGTTTTAAATAATTTTTTTTATGTAATATGTTTAAGTTTTTTTTAATATAAATAAGATATTACGTTTAAGGAATTTATTTCATCGTTTTAGGTCTTTTATTAAGCGATTTGTATAACATGTGCCCGTTTGGCCCGTGCCCCGTTTAGCATGTGCCCGTTTAAGCCCGTGCCCATTATAGCCCGTGCCCGTGCCCACCCGGCCCGCCCGTTTTGCCAATATAATAGTTTTTGGTAAGAAAATCGAAAAATGAATTCATATAAATATATATTTTTTCTGTGTATTTATATAAAAGAAAAATTACTGAAACTCTTTTTTAATAGAAATATAACATTAGCTTGAAAAAAAATTATGCTAAAAATATATATAATTAAATGAAAAAATAATTAAAATTAGACTAAAATACACCGTTGGTCCCTAAACTTGTTCATGCGCATCGCAATGAGACAAAGTTGAGCGTTATCATCGCTGGAGGTCTAAAACATGGGTTTTATACTCTAGACTAGTCCCTTGACCAGGATTGCCAAAGTCAAAATGAATTTTCTTGGTTTACATCGAGGGTATAATAGACCATTCACAATTTTAACATGCCATAGTTAAATCTAACCCAACCAAACACTGTTGGTCTTCTTGAAGTAGTAAGATCTTGAAGGTAAATCTGCAAATCTGCTTCCTTTACTTGAGCAAAAGACACTTTTAATTTTTACTTATTAAAAACAATATAAGTAGGAAGCCTTCGTGTGGTTGTTCCTTCTATTACCTGATTTGATTTTATAAAACTTCGTTGTTAAGTTATTGTTTCACTTTATCGTATACAAGTCCAAGTTTAGAGGAAGCCTTTGTGTGTATGTTGATCACTTTCTGAATACAATTTCAAACTAACAATGATCACATCCCTGTTGCGTGTAGATACAATTATTTATGTAAGTGATATGATGTAAGATGTACTTACATTTACCAAGTCCAACAGGTTTTATTAGATTATCACTTTAAGTAGTTGTGATGCTTTTAGGAACGTTGTGTAAATAAATTTGTAGACCTCAATATTTGCTAATTGTATTAGCTACAAAAGGACTATCAACAGTTAGTAACCATGAATCTACTGTATATGCTTTACATGTTTGTTCTTTCTGTATGATTAAATATTTTAAAGTTCTCTTAGCCATAATATTGAACATGAACAAACTTTTAGTATATAGTTATGTAAGATATTGGATTTCACATACACATCAAACCATAACACAAAGTAGGCGTACAAGAGTTTTTAGAGAGAGAAAGTTAGAGGTTTAGGGAACTTTAGTGAGAGAAAGAAAAAATCTTATTATGAGCTCCAACTCTCTACCTTGGAAGGTAGAGAGTATATATAGTCTTACAATAAAACGCCACACAACGAGCTGTGGATCAGACATACAGTGGGTAAAGACTTGTCCGTCCTCCACGGTGTTACTTAACTAAATACTACTTAGCTTAAAAGAACTACGACTACGAGCTATCTAACGATTACATATACTTGAGGTGACCGACTCTTTAATACCTGGAATTTCTAATTCCTAACAATCTCCCCCTAAGGGAGGTCACCTCAAACATATACTAAAATTACATTGAATACAAACAGATATTACATTAACAATTTTTCTTGCATTCTTGATGTAGCACTTTGCTCTGAAGCTCGTAGTCATTGATTCTTCTCATTGCATGTTTGGTTAATCCAAGTGGAGGTCTTTTACAGATCCACGTGATAATAATTTTGAGCCAGCTTTTGAGATCATCAGCTAACAAAAATCTCTGAGACATCCATTGTGATGTTGGTATTATGTGATGTTGTGACTTTCGGACCGACATGCTCACATTCTGGATCATGATATCTTCTCATCAGAGTAGCGGAAGCTTTTGTTGATTCATGATATTGGCAGCAGCGTAGTAGAAGCATGGGGTGAAAATATCAGAGTCATTGATGCACTTATCATGATTTCTTGATAAATGAATGTATTGTGTGAGCATGCGGCTATGGATTGACCGCAACATTCTGATCAGCTGCAAACGTCGGGTGTACCTGCATAAAACAATTAGCAATAAAGCGCACGAAGGTGTCTTTGATCACTTTCGTTGAATTGAGGTACACGGCCCACGGTTCCCCGTTGATCAGTACAAGTACTGCCTGTGATCAGGTATAATTCCGAAGAATTTCCTTGACAGGGTATCGCAGCTGCTCTAGCTGTTCTCAAACCGGAACGTCTCAAAGAAGACAACACGGAGTGAGGGAACCAGCGAATAGAAATTCACTGATTGATGAAAAGATATTTGAAAAACAATCGTGTATTGCTCAATAGAAATTCTTTTTGCAATACAACGAAGGTTTTAATGAACATCAATTATCAATCATAAAACACCTTTTGATTTGAAATATTCGTACACGGTCGATGTGCTAAAGAAAAAAGTTTTTAAGCACAATGACCGGTTTTTCAAAGGTATCCGTCAATCCATAACCTGAACCAGGATTGATTCAAAAGATTGAATCTCCCCATTGTTTCTGTTCAGTTGTCACATGGTTGATCTATTGGTTAGATCTCACATGCCACCCACCAGGAGCTTGTTTGATGTTGGCTCCAGAAGGCTTTCCATCTTCATTGTGAATATATTTGCATATCACTCATATGTTCTAGCAATACCACAAGGATAATGCGTAGGACTCAAGATATAATCTCTCTTTCCACATTGTGTGAAACAAATAGTCTTCATTGAAAGTGTCCTAATGAGATTTATTGATGATCTCGTGACTCTAGACTCAATTTGTGCATATTTGGATCCTGTGCCGGAGACTAGAGAGAGGGTCTCCTTCTTCAATATCAACAATTTCTAAGAGAAAGTCGATAGGTTATGTAGGTTCCCCGTGAGAATGAAACAAGCCCTTTTAAGAGGAACTTGAGTGGTTTGGGAAGTTGTAGTGCAGAGAGTCACTGGGTCCATGACGTCTTGTCTTCAATACCGATGTTACCATCAGTAGCATATGAATTGTACCCGGTTTCTGCCCTATGGTTGAATAAATGGAGGGCTATTTCTTTTCACCCTTTTCTCATTCAATTCCTTTTCATTCTTCAACCCCTTCAGTGCTTACCGAGACTTCATAGCTAGAACCTTGTTGGGTTTATTCCAGTACTAGCTCTGTCTCAGTCCGCACTTTTCCCATATCTCATTTTTCTCCTTTTCTCTTCATACCTAAGGACTTCTACACTAACTAGTGGATTGTCCCTGGGTAGATCCCTCCGGTTCTGGCGGATCATGGAAACAAATACCTAACCTTATCATCCTTATATCACCGTACATAAAGTAAATTTGGTCGGTCTATTTGGTATTGTTCATCTGCCTTTTGAACCAATTGAAAACCATTTGAAAATCAATCCAGATACTTGTGATATTATCAAAGCATTTTGTACCTGAATTGTTTTTGATATTTTTAGAACAAGTGCTCCCCCTCAACATGTGCATCAAATGTTTGAAATCGTTTTGATTAAATCAAGTAGATAAATCATTTTGGGGAAGGATGAGGTTTTCATAGTTTTGCTCCCCCTAAATATGTGCCTCGAGGTTTGAAAAGAGTTTTGCACATACTAGAGGGAACCTGCACATTGAGATAAATGATCACGTTTCAAATCATTGTGGTTTAAGATAGATGCTCCCCCTCAACATGTGCATGAAAAATTTGAAATCGTTTGGCACATGTGGGAAGGAGAGCTCGTACAACCTTATAACACCATTTACCGAATTATCAGTTTAAATCCAATTTAAATCACAAATTCTCCCCCGATCACAATTATCAAATCCTTTGAGATTTGTGATCTCTTGTAGATTTAAATTGATTTTTAAGGAGAATTGTGACTTGATTTTCAAAGCGTTTTAACTGATAAGGATCGGATTTTAAGACTTTAAACTCCATTGATTAAACATGCATGAATATCTTTTGAAAACAATTGAATGACAAATAACTTTTTTATTTAATTGAAATCATTCTCCCCCTCAATCAATAACAAAGGTTGTTGATTGAGAGATAGATATTTTGACAAATAAGTTGAGATGATTATCAAAAATAGAGTACTAGTTATTTTTCAAAGCAGTTAGTTTTCAGCAGATAAAAGTTTTATAGAATCAGAGCATAGAATTTTGAAAACATGATAAACTGTAGCTCTGTTCTTTCTTTAAAAAGCGGGTTACTGCCTGAGATGACAATAAACCATTGTTTTACTTTCTCCCAAAAATAATTTTTGATTTTTTTTTTTTTTGATTTTTTTTTTTAAACATTCGAACAACATCTAAAGTCCCGTGTCATTCTTTGAATGACATCATAAAGACCGTAGATATTATCGAATCGAGGAAAACATGACAAAAAGACAATATTTTTTTGAATTTTTCAAGATTTTTCAATTTTTATGGATTTTTGAAAGTTTTATATTTTTCTATTTGCTTTTTGAAGGTTTTGTAATTTTGTATTTTGCTTTTCGAAAAGATATTTACAAGAGATAGATGAAGGAAACCTTTTACTCCTCTTCTTCCTCTTGAAGACGTTTGAGTGTTTCAGGTTGAAGGCTTTTAAGGCCAAGTCGTGGAAGAATAAACTCAAAACGTTCTCTAGGAAGAGCTTTGGTGAAGATGTGTGCTAACTGGTATTCAGTCCTCACAAAGTAAAGTTCCACCACACCGTTTTCCACTTGTTCCCTGATGAAATGATGTCGAATGTCGATGTGCTTTGCTCTTGAGTGTTGTACGTTGTTGCATGAGAGAGCAATAGCACTTTTATTATCACAGTACAGAGGTATTTTGTTAAATTCAAAGCCATAGTCAGATAATTGAGATCTCATCCATAGGATTTGAGCACAACAAGATGACATGGCTATGTGTAGAGGAAATAGAAGTACTTATTTGCTTCTTTGAAGACCAGCTCACAAGCTTATCACCCAAAAACTGTGCACCTGCAGACGTACTTCGACGAGTATCTTGACATCCTGCATGATCAGCATCTGCATAGGCTGTTAGTGACATACCGGTGTCCTTCGGGTACCAAAGTCCCATATTGATGGTTCCTTGGAGATACCGAAAGACCTGTTT
Source organism: Chrysanthemum seticuspe (assembly GCA_019973895.1). Classification (NCBI taxonomy): domain Eukaryota; kingdom Viridiplantae; phylum Streptophyta; class Magnoliopsida; order Asterales; family Asteraceae; genus Chrysanthemum; species Chrysanthemum seticuspe. Next base: position 225,923,259 of record BPTQ01000004.1, read on the forward strand.
AACCGCTTCAAGGTGCTTTTTAGTAGGCTTAGCCTGGTATCTAGCACACATGCAAACAGCGAACAAGATGTCTGGTCTACTAGTTGTGAGGTACATTAGGGATCCAATCATACTACGATATTTCGTTTGGTCTACCATGATCCCTGAGTGGTCCTCATCTAGTTTGGTACGTTCAATCATGGGAGTGTCAACAGGGTCACTTGAATCAAATCCAAATTTCTTTAAAATCTCATTTGCATATTTAGATTGATTTATGAAAATGCCTCCGGGACTTTGTGAAATTTGTAGTCCTAAGAAAAATGACATTTGTCCCATCATTGACATTTGAAATTTAGAACCCATTTCATTTGAAAAACGGTCACACTCATTGGGGTCAGTTGAGGCAAAGATGATATCATCAACATAAATTTGAACATGAATTAAATGTTTGCCTGACTTCCTGGTGAACAATGTTGGATCAACTGCTCATTTGCTAAATCCGGTAGATAGAAGGAACTTTGATAGCGTATCATACCATGCCCTTGGAGCTTGCTTTAAACCGTAAAGAGCCTTCTTCAAACGATAAACGTGAGTAGGATGCTCTTGATTCACAAATCCTTCCGGTTGGCTGACGTAGACGACTTCTTTAAGATCTCCGTTTAGAAATGCCGTCTTTACATCGATCTGATAGACTACCATGTTCTTACTAGCAGCATTAGCCAAAAAGATTCTGATTGCCTCGATTCGAGCAACTGGAGCAAAAGATTCTTCAAAGTCAATACCCTCCTCTTGACAGTATCCTTTAGCAACTAATCGAGCCTTGTTCTTCAACACATCACCATGCTCATCAAGTTTCACTTTGAAGATCCATTTTAGAGCAATGATCATAGCACAATCTGGAGCAGGTACTAACTCCCATACATCGAGTCGATCAAACTCATGAATTTCATCTTGCATAGCATTGAACCAGCTATCTTCATTCATGGCAGTTTTAACATCCTTTGGTTCGATCTTAGAGAGTACGGAGTTGAAGAAGCACCATAAGGCATCGGTTGCAAGTTGTTTCCATGTGGATACTGGACGAGAGGGATTTCCAATGATGTTGTCTAATGGATGATCGTGAGTCCGTTTTCTAAGGTGTTCATGTGGCAGTTGTTGAGGGACTGAGGTAGCAGAGTCGATGTCTCCTGAAAAAGATGGTTATGATGATGATTCAGGAGCAAATATGTTTTCAAATGGAGCATCTTCAGGAGTAGCAAAGGGATTAACTTCATCATTGATGCCAGAAGCAGTTCCATGATGTACATTCGAAGATTGATGATTTGTTGATGAGACTGAGTTATCAGCAGCAGGCGCTTCTTGACTTAATGACATTGAGATTGAAGGATTGACTTCATTCTCAGGAATATGAGCAGCCTCTGTTGTGGGAATTGATAGTTCATTAGCACTTGGCTCATAGAGTTCATCAAACATAGGATCAAACAATTTCTTTAAATCATCCTCAGATGGAGGTACATATGGAGTTGCTGGAGAAGAATTTGGTACAAGGGATGAACCAATGGGACTGTTTTGAAGAGCGGGTCCTGAACTGGATTGTCCAAGAGCCACTTGACCGGTCAGCTCATCAAACGTGACGTGAATTGTTTCCATGATATTTCGGGTTCTCTTGTTGTATATTCTGTATCCTTTTCTGTTTGGTGCATAACCTACAAATACTCCAATGTCTGCTTTAGCTCTAAGTTTGCCTAAATCTTGGCCCTCATTAGTTGGATAACACAATGCACCGAACACACGAAGGAATGAAAGATTAGGTTTTCTGTTGTGGACAAGTTCATATGGAGTTTTTCCATGAGCATTGTGAATCAGGGATCGATTTTGGGTGTAGCATGCAGTGGCGATGGCTTCACCCCAGAGAAACATTGGAACTTTTGAGTAAATCAGCATTGTCCTTGCGGCTTCCACAAGAGTTCGATTTCGTCTTTCAACTACACCGTTCTGTTGAGGGGTTCGAGGAACACTTCTTTGATGACTGATTCCAATACTTTCATAAAACTCACTAAGTTGTTTGTTAACAAACTCAGTTCCATTGTCTGTTCGGATGATTCTGACCGTTTTGTTAACACGAACCTGCAGCTGTTTGATGATGATATCTGGAGTTTCATCCTTTGTCTTTAAGAACTTTACCTAGGTGAATCTAGAAAAATCATCAACCACAACTAACACATATTTCTTCCCAAAGATATTCTGCACTCTTATGGGTCCACATAAGTCCATGTGAATTGTATGAAGAACTTCTGTGACAGAGTTAGTAGGTTTAGGTTTATGGGCATACTTCTTGCTTTTTCCCAATTGGCATGCTGAACAAAGATGATCCTTTTCATACTTAAGTCTAGGTAAACCTACAACTAAGTCCTTTCTGGAGAGATCATTGATGGTGCCGAAGTTCAAGTGATTGAGACGACGATGCCATAACCATGACTTTGTTTTTGAAGCCTTTGACAACAAGCAAATTGGAGAAGACTTCATCATATCTTCGATAGAGATGGTGTATAGATTTGAAGCACGTGAACCTCTCAAAAGTTCCTTACCATCAAGTTCTCTAACGAAACAAGTATGTTTTCTGAAGGCTACTTCTAGATCAGAATCGCAGAATTGACCAACAGAGAACAGGTTATGACCAAGACCTTCTACATAATATACTCTGGAGATAACACTTTTACCAACAACATAATCTCCATAACCCATAATTGCACCGAAACGATCATTCCCAAATCTAACTGTACCGATGAATTTGCTCACGAAGTTCATGAGCCGCGACCGGTCGCCAGTCATATGCTTGGAACAGCCTGAGTCCAGGTACCACAGAACGATTTGAACGATCTGCAGTTGAACACAGACAAGAATGGATAACTGGATAATTGGGATCCCCATGCAAGAATGGGTTCCATTTGGTTAGTAACAATGGTTGGAACACCCACATCAGAAATAGAAGCATTCATATCAGAAATTAAGGCAATGGAATCATTATGAATAGATGCAGTACTAGTGTCTGTATTAGCCCTATTCAAAGTATGCTCACTTCTTAAGGGAATAGTTCTACCAGTAGGCATCTATTTTCTAGTGGGCATTGTCTGATTAGTCTTATGACCAACAGGTATCCAATGATAGCCTATCTTACTAAATGTTCTTCCTGTGGGTTTCCACTGTTTTCTAACTTTCTTTCGCCTTTGCCTTTTTGCCTTCTTAGCATGATATTTTTCATTGACAAGATTCACTGGGGATTTGACAGTATTAGACAAAGTATTCATACCACATTCATGATTAGCAACAGAATTCAAGCAGACATCATTACAAGGTTTACAAATAGTATCAGAATTCGAATTAATTACAGTACGCCTATGGCTAATACTAGAATCAACACAATTCGTTTTATTCGGCTTAAACTTAAAGTTCCTAGGTTGGTCTTCTACTCTCTTCCAATGCACATTCTTAGCTTGCGAGGTCCTGTCATTCCTTGTATTGTCTTGAGACTTTGACCTGCTCGCTTTAATGTCACTGATTACTCTTGTAGAGGGAATGGGAACATTAGTTGGTTTTTCTACTCTTTGCTTCTCCTGTTTAGATGTGCTGGGATCTGAACTACATGCAGACATACTAGTGTTCACTTTCTTAACACTAGAAGTGTTGGAATTTGTACTTCTAGAAGGCACACTAGAGTTCGCTTTCTTAGCATTAACAGATCTGGAATCTGAACTACTTGAAGGCACACTAAGGATCACATTCAAAACATCGGGCATCGAATGAATATCATACTTGGCACTAGGTATAGAACACGGAATCAAAGGATTAACTCTCTCACCTAAGGACTTTGGGCATATTGTAATTAAGCATTCTAGAATTTCTTGAGATCGTTTGGCATATAAGCATGCATGCCCAATTGCATTGTCAAGTGGTTTCTCTAATTTATCCTCTTCAACAATCCCATGTAGACATTCTAGACAATCCTTAAGGGATGAGAAATATGTTTGAATAGCAAGTTTGTTATTCCTGAGATGAGGGGGAACATATTTTACAGACAAAACATATTTGTTACTAGAGTGAACCTTTGATACACCATTCTCCCATTGGTCATTGGCATTTTCCCTTTTACCTGGCTCTTCAGATTCTCAATTTCCTTTTGCAATGAAGCTATTTGTTCGTTGTTTTTGTTACGAGTGACCTTTATTGATTCAAATAACTCATTGAAATGACGTTTAACCTTTTCATTTTCTTCTAGAAAACTTTCGTTTTCCTTTTGTAATGCATTTACTAAGTTTTGAAGATGAAACGTTTGAGAATTTTGAGAATCTAAAGGAGGAGGCATTTGGGAGCCAGTCACATTGTTCTTTTCACCCTTTAATTGAGAGATTTGGGCTTTCAATTTTCTGATCGTGTTACAATGAGGATGAATCTGTTCATCACGTTTGTTTATTTGAAAAACTGCATCAAACTCTGGAGCATCTGAGGATGTCTTGATATTTGAAGTTTTTACATTTTCTTTAAGATGTTGATATTTTAGTTGTAGATTAAAATGTTCAACCTCTAATTTAGAAAAATGTTTAACCACATTGTCGTGATCATCCAGTTTAATTTTCTCAGTTAGTTTAGAATTAGTCTTTTCAAGCTCAATGACACGATCATGGGAGACTTTCAGGGCAACAGATAATTCATGAAATTGAGAAGCGTTAATGGAACAATTTGTAGCAGTGAAAAACACATCTTGAGCAACACATTCAGTAATAAGAGTCTCATTCAATGTATGCAAGTTCTTCCTCTCAATCTCATTATATTTTAGTGCACGCTCATAATCACTAACCTCAACTATCATAGTATCAAATTCCTTTTCCATTTCTTTAATGTCTAAATTCATTCCCTTTTTAAGACTTTCAAAATGATCTTTTAGTTGTTTAAAGAAAGGCATGACTTCAGTTAAATAACTTTCTTTTGTTTGCTCAAAACCCCTTTCCCCTTCAGTAATCCCAGTGGGTGTGATCCTTTTCTTGCAAGTTTTCTCAAAATCAACAAATAGTTGAAAGATAACGTATTGACTGATTAAGGTCTTGCTTTTAGTGGCAATAGTTCTACGAACTAGATGCATTGGTGTATTGGGAGGATACACGGTTGCTTTAGGCATTTTCCTAAGGGGAGGGTTTGTTTCAACAATATTTTCCGCTTTCTGCTTATCTAAGTCCATTTTCCAGAACACTTGTTCGGGAGTCAACAATGTTTGAGGTTTAAACATGTTCAAGGAGATCCAATTCTCCTTTTTGTAGTCATGGGGTGTGATAATTATTTTCTTCTCTTTACATTTAGGATCATTTAGTTTCTTATTCATCTTTTCCCTACTGACTTCATCTGATTTCTTATCTTCCTCTGTGCACTTAACGCAACTAGGTTTTTGTCTAGGTTTAAGAATCTCATTGCCATCATAGATTACACTTTGAGCTGCTTTTGCAATCTTCCCGTACTCAGGGTTGGGTTTATCTATAATGGGAACAATATGCTTATCGCTTAAAACTCTATGCTTAGTGATTAAGTGAGCAGTCTGAATGGTATTTCCTTGTACGTACAACTTATTTTCAAGCTTGGTTTTCAAGGTTTTTAGATTAGAAAAATCATTCAAAAGTTTTGATTCCTTAGCACTGAATTCTTGCTTAAGCATTTTAACATTTTCTTGAAGTTCTTGTTTTTGCTTAGCAGTTTTAGAAAGCTTTTCTTGTAAGGAGTTTAACTCTTGTTTTAATACTTCTTCTCTAAACCTACTTTTTTCTAATAGTTGTACGCATTTGGTCATCCATTTCCTGCTCACGGGTGGTCAACTCAAATTTTGCACGTTGTTCATAAATAGCAACACGTTCTTTATAGGCATTCAGTTCAGAGATGACAGAATCATCAGGGGCACATGCAGTGAATTCATCAAAAACATAATCATTATTGACTGCAGAAGATGCATCACTTGGTACAATCTCACTTTCACTTTGTTTCACATATTGATCATATGGGACAACATTGATATTACCCATATTTTCAATATCTGACTCAGTAAATACATTTGATTGTACTTCGTTATGTATCTTCTTCTCATCAAATTCATCGTATAATTTTAATACCTCAGAAATGAGTTTGTCTTTGGATGGACCAGCTTGTGGTAATGAAGAGACTTTAGGAGAGACCATTGGAGAAATGCTAGCCATGAAGATGGTTTGTGCAGTGGGTTCTTCATCAACATCAGAGTCGTATGCATCACAATCGGCTACTTGAAAGGCATTCTGATGATTATGACCTATCTCCTGAATTGGTTGCTCATCCACATCTGCATCATATGTCTTAGCATTTCCCTCAGCCAAGAACAACAACTCCTCTTCATCCAAAGCTGCTCCATTATCCTGAGCTTGCATAAGCAACATCTTATCCCTGAAGTACTCTGCATTCTGAGGGCGTTTTGGCGATGTGCAGTTCCTTGCAATATGTCCCTCACCACCACAGTTGTAGCATTTGATTGGCTTTGCTTGTCCTTGATTTCCAATCCTTCCCCGATTCTGATTTCCCACATATCCTCTACCAACTCCACCTCTTCCTTGTTCGTACTGCCTTTCTTGAACTGGCTGCACCATAACCTTCCCATCTCTGACAGTGGCTTGATTGTGTGGATTGGATGCGGTTCTGAGGTTGTTGTTGGTGTGTGGGAGAGAGTTCATGTTTTGACTAATCAGGAGAGCTAGTTGATTAATGAAGTTTCCCACGTGTGCATCAGCATCAGCTTGTTTGAACATAGGATCAGGAATGAGTTTGTGATTACCATTACCCATGGATATGACTTGTGAGGCTTTGGTTGTGATTCCGATGTTTGAGTAGAAGGCAGTTGAATCATTTGATGAGCTTGTTTCTCCCTGGTTGGTTTTGAACTGATTAAGAATCCTTTTTTCAAACATAGCATGTCTCTCATTCTGAAAGAGGAAGGCATAGAGTTGCTCATAGTTTGTATTCTTCAATCCTTTAGTGAGCTTCACAGAAGTGACAAAATTGTGTCATTCGGGATTCATGTTGTTCACAAATTTTGAGTTCAGCTGAATGTTAGGCATAGTCATTCTGATGTTCCTCATATCATTAACAAGCTTGTGGAATCTCACATAGTACTCATAAACACTCTCATCTGGTTTCATCTTGAAGTGTTCAAATTCATCATAGAGTTGTGATTCTCTGTCTTCCATAGTTAATTCAGAACCTGAGAGAAGCATCTTGACATTATCCCACACTGCCTTGGCTTCGGTGTTGTGATTGATCAGCTTGTAGATATCTTTTGGAAGACCTTGAAGTACGATGTTAGAAGCCCTGATATCAGCATCGAATCTCTTTTTCTCCTTATCATCGAGCTCATCATATGTCTTTGGTCTGTCAATTCCATAGATCATTGTTCCATCTTCAGCTGTATCAATTAAGTCTCTAGTAGTCTCAACCCGATATGGTCCTTCATCAATGGATTTGAGAATGTTGACTCCATTTTCCTTTCCAAGACAGTACAATCTGATTCGTTGAGCCCAAGAGTCGTAGTCAGTTCTGTCAAGCATGGGTGGACGAGTATCTGAACTAGCTGCTTGAACATCCTCGGCAACAGTGGAGATGATTGTAGGAACGTTGGTAGACATGATAACAGACTAAACGGGATTTTATAACTCTATGATTAAACCGGGAAATAGATTCTTTCACGGGATTTTACTAAATCAAGAGAAAACCATATTCAAAGGATATCACCTAAGTCGCTAGGAAACCTTGAACCAAGTCGCTAAGTGTCAAGTCGCTATAGTCCCAAGTCGCTAAATAACAGCTCGCTACAATCCAAGTCGCTAGCAAAATTTTGACAGCAAGTCGCTAAGCACCAAGTCGCTAATTTGTCAAGTCGCTAAATAGCAACTCGCTAGGTACCAACTCGCTAACACCAAGTCGCTAACAATATAAAGTACAAGTTGCTAACTTACACCAAGTCGCTACCCGTAGTGGAGAATCCACTAAGTGTACCTTTTGTCGGCTTGTCTCAATAGACAAGTCGCTAGGACCAAATCGCTACCAAATAACACTCCAACTCGCTAACTTTTTATGAAGCAAGTCGCTATGATGAATATCACACTGAGAACCAAGTCGCTAGCAAGAAAAATCACATAAACACCACTTTTCCATCCAAAAACAACTCAACCACGATGATTCAAGCCTTCAAAGTCAAAACCTAAACACTTGTGATGATTCTAAACACAAAAGTACTATCAAAATCCAAACTTTAACCCTAGAAATCAACCAAATGATGCAAAAACCACTAAACTTTTTCAAACTCAAAAACCACCTAAAAACCACTAGAAATCCAAAGATATGTAAGAGATGATCTAACCATGGCTCTTGATACCAATTGTAAGATATTGGATTTCACATACACATCAAACCATAACAAAAAGTAGGCGTACAAGAGTTTTTAGAGAGAGAAAGTTAGAGGTTTAGGGAACTTTAGTGAGAGAAAGAAAAAATCTTATTATGAGCTCCAACTCTCTACCTTGGAAGGTAGAGAGTATATATAGTCTTACAATAAAACGCCACACAACGAGCTATGGATCAGGCATACAGTGGGTAAAGACCCGTCCGTCCTCCACGGTGTTACTTAACTAAATACTACTTAGCTTAAAAGAACTACGACTACGAGCTATCTAACGATTACATATACTTGAGGTGACCGACTCTTTAATACCTGGAATTTCTAATTCCTAACAAGTTATAAACATTATGGCGATTTTGACAGGAATCAGAGGACATTTCGTCCAAAAAAGAGTGTCCATTCTGGTAGTAAGGTTATACTCTATCTTTCTCTCTCATATCCCCTGTGATCTTGGTGGTGGATCCCCTATGTTTTCACTGTTCTGTTATGTGCAAGTGCATTAGTATATACTCGCACTGCTCTGTAATCAACTATTAATCGAGAAATTATTGTAAATATGGACTTACATTTGTTGCCTTTATAATTGTTTAACTATGCTGAAATATTTAGAAACTTTATTTTATTGCACAGGGGGCACAATTAAGGCAACATATTGATGCTACTTTGGGTAGTGGAAACCTCATGGAAGCCGTGAGACTTCCTCCTGGGGAGGACATAAATGAATGGCTTGATAATCTTTATTTGAAGGTCTGAAACTACGGCATCTGAATACGTGATATTTGAGTTTGTGTCGTGTAGATTATGTTAGAATCTAACTCAACCACTGAAATAATGGCATGGTCAAGTAAAGGAAGCAGATTTGCAGATTTACCTTCAAGATCTTACTACTTCAAGAAGACCAACAATGTTTGGTTGGGTTAGATTTAACTATGGCATGTTAAAATTGTGAATGGTATTTTATACCCTCGATGTAAACCAAGAAAATTCATGTTGACTTTGGCAATCCTGGTCAAGGGACTAGTCTAGAGTATAAAACCTATGTTTTGGACCTCCAGCGATGATAACGCCCAACTTTGTCCCATTGCGATGCGCAGGAACAAGTTTAGGGACCAACGGTGTATTTTAGTCTTAAAATTATGTAACTTGGGTTATTCGGTTCGGTTTTCGGTTTGATCCAGAAATTTTTTTAACGAACGAACCGAACCGAATAACCCGATAACCGAACCAATGAACACCCCTACTGGAAAATGATATTACTTGTGGGCTTGCTTTTTTTATTAATGGATCATGTATAGGAGGCTAGTCAGTATTAAATTTTTTACTTTAACGCCACTCATTTAGCAAAACTAACTTATAGGCCTCTTATTTATAGGCTGCTTTCGTTTATATCAATTTTGGATAATTTTATCTCGGAAATTTTTGAAACAACGAAATTAAAACTAAATATAGCATATTAAAACAACAAAAACGAGTATTGAAACGTAAAATATCGTTTTTATCCATGATTTATGTGCAACTGTAGTTAGTTTAAAGTGAATTAAGATAATTTAACTAATGTTTTAGGTATAAATTGTTAATTTTAATGTGTTGATATGTTAAATATAACAACCCGTAATTTTCATCAATGTTAATTTCACTACAATATCTATATAAGGTATTTTCACATGTAATTTTTTGCTTTTATTTCATTTCAACTACTTACATGACCCTCTAGACATGCTCGCGTATCCACCAATGCCAAATATCTTTACGTTTACATAATGTAAACCCCTAGTATGTCAAGTATCAGCTCTAAACATCATTTTATTAAGTAATCTATCAATCTATTATACTATATCTATCTGTAACATATTGGATTTCACAAACACACAAACAATCACAAATATGGGCGTATAATCATATGATTTTTAGAGAGAGAAAGTGGGATATTCTAGTAAGAGAAACTCGTGGAAGGTTAGATTCCAAATGAACATCCAACCCTCTCCCTTGTAGGGAGAGGGCTATTTATACAAAGTTATACGCCCTCCTACGGGCTGTGGATCAGGCATACAATGGGTAAAGACCCGTCCTTCCTCCACGGTGTTGCACTAGACTAAACTATGCTAATAACTGACTAACAAATAACATAATGAACGATATGTCTACGAGCTAACTTAAGCTAGATTATACTTGGGGTGACCGATGCTTCACAATAGAATTTCCAATTCCTAACAATCTCCCCCTAAGGGAGGTCACCCCATGATTTACATTGTGAATCCTAGCATTCTTTTAAATCTTTAATCTTGAGCTCGTAGACATCAAATCATCAAAATATTCAAACTTTGTGCTTCCGAGGTGATTTCATCATTGTACAACTACAATGTATATTTCGTGGAGGTTACAGAGCTGATCAACATTGATGACATTTGAGCTTAAATAGAGATCATCAGCCACAGTTAATCCCAGCATCACCCATTGTTGTGTTGCCAGCATATGATGTTGTGACCTTTGGACCGACATGCTCACATTCTGGATCATGATTTCTTCTTATCAGAGTAGCGGAAGCTTTAGTTGATTCATGATATTTGCAGCAGCGTAGCAGAAGCATGGAGTGAAAATATCAGAGTTATTGATGCACCAATCATGATTTCTTTAGAAGTGAATGTGTTTGAGTGAGCATGCGGCTATGGATTGACCGCTTCATTCTGATCACCTGCAAACGTCGGGCGTACCTGCATACAACAGTTAGCAACAAAGTGCACGAAAGTGTCTTTGATTACTTTCGTTGAATTGAGGTACACGGCCCACGGTTCCCCGTTGATCAGTACAAGTATTGCCTGTGATCAGGTATAATTCCGAAGAATTTCTTTAACAGGGTTTCGCAGCTGCTCTAGCTGTTCTCAAACCGGAACGTCTCAACGAAGACAACACGGAGTGAGTGAACCAGCGAATTGAGATTCACTGATTGATGAAAATGATTTGAAAAACAATCGTGTACTGCTCAATATAAATTGTTTTTGCAATACAACGAAGGTTTTAATGAATATCAATTATCAATCATAAACACCTTTTATTTTGAAATATTAGTACACAGTCGATGTGCTAAAGAAATGAGTTTTTAAGCACAACGATCGGTTTTTCAAAGGTATCCGTCAATCCATAACCTGAACTAGGATTGATTCAAAAGATTGAATCGCTCCATTGTTTCTGTTCAGTTGTCACATGGTTGATCTATTGGATAGATCTCACATGCCACCCACCAGGAGCTTGTTTGATGTTGGCTCCAGAAGGCTTTCCATCTTCATTGTGAATATGTTTGCATATCACTCAGATGTTCTGGCAATACCACAAGGATAATGCGTAGGACTCATGAGATATAATCTCTCTTTCCACATTGTGTGAAACAGAGAGTCTTCATAGACAGTGACCTAATGAGATTTATTTGATGATCTCTTGGCTCTAGACTCAAAAGTGCACATTTGGTTCCTATGCCGGAGACTAGGGAGAGGGTCTCCTTCTTCAATATCAACAATCTCTAAGAGAAAATTGATAGATTATGTCGGTTCCCCGTGAGAATGAAACAAGCCCTTTTAAGAGGAACTTGAGTAGCTTGAGAAGTTTAGTGCAGTGCGTCACTGGGTCCATGACGTCTTGTCTTCAATACCGGCGTTACCTTGGTAACCACCAGTAGCATATGTATTGAACCCGGTTACTGCCCTAAGGTTGAATTAATGGAGGGCTATTTCTTTTCACCCTTTTTCACATTCATTTCTTTTTCATTCTTCAACCCCTTCAGTGCTTACCAAGACTTCATAACTAGAACCTTGTTGGGTTTATTCCAGTTCTAGCTCTATCTCAGTCCGCACTCTTCCCATATCTCACTTTTCTCCTTTTTTTCATCATACCTAAGGACTCTACACTATCTAGTGGATTGTCCCTGGGTAGATCCCTCCGGTTCTGGCGGATCATGGGAACAAATACCTGACCTTATCATCCTTATCACACCATGCATAAAGTAAATTGGTCGGTCTTTTGGTATTGTTCTTTCCTTCTCGAAACCAATTGAAAAATCATTTGGAAAATCGATCAAGGTACTTGTGATACGAGATCAAAGCATTTTGTACCTTAATAGTTTTGATCATTTAGAAATGCTCCCCCTCAACATGTGCATATGATTTTATAAATTGTTTAGCACATAAAGGCAAGAGTTCTTTTGAAATAAATTCTTGATCACAATTTCCATGGAAAAAGCCATTTGATTTTCTTTGGTAAATTCTCCCCCTCAATATGTGCATAGGATATGTGAAATAGTTTTATCACATAGAGGAAAGAGTTCTTTTGAAGTACATCCACGATCACAAAAGCCTTTAAGAAACCATTAGAAAATCAATCAAGGTACATTATGTTGAAACATAGAAATCTTTGTACCTTGAAAGTTTGTTTTCTTTTGAAATGCTCCCCCTCAATATATGCTTCGAGATTCGAAAAAGAGTTTAGCACATATTAGAGAGCAGTATGCTCTTTGAGACAGAAATGGTCACCTTTTATCATCTTTCATATTTATATCACATTTTCTCCCCCGATCAAAAATTTCAAATCCTTTGAGATTTTGGATCTCAAGTGATTTGAATATGTATGAAATAAAACTTTGTAGGAGAAAAATGTGTCCGGTTTTATATGATCTGAAGTGGACTACACTGAAGTTCCCTTTTAGATAAGAGGGAATCCACAATAAATAACCTATCATACTACATACATTATAGTCGTTCATATTACATGCACCACATTTTACATAACAATCTTCTTCAAGTAATCATAGCCATAGATTGAGAAGATCTCTATATTGATGACACTTAGAATGCGAAGCTTGGATCGAACAGCTTTACGACTCTTGTTAGCACTATGTCGGTCAATGTAGAATTTCTTCTTCTTGAACCACCAATGAGAAATGCCATATGAGGCAGCAATGTCATACTTTTGTTCATTGTCAGCCCAGAATTGATCCGGTACCATCTGTTCAAGACCCTGATCAGTGTAGGTAGCAGCTTTCATCTTCAAAATCGATAAGGCTGGTCTTCTTTCAGAAGTTTGAGCACATAGATTGATAACGCTCAAATTGTGCATGTTTTTAGTAGCGTTATCCGTGTTTTTATGTATGTTATTTGGTTATAATCATATGCTTTTGTTGCTTAATCGTATCAAAGTGCGTTTGCTAGTTCATTTGTAGCAAAGTACAGGAAAGTGGAGAAAAAGACGGAAAAAGAAGTAAAATACGAAGATTTCTCCATATATGAAGAATTCCCGACCAAAGCAAGACTTGTGGAGTATATTCGAGAAGATAAAGTCATCAAGTTAGTGGTCCAAAGACTCAAGAATAAAGTTCAAGAAGGAAAACGAGAAAGAAATGAAGAAAAGAAGCTTAAACGAAAAGATATTGGAAGCCTCGTTGTTCCCGACACACCTTCACCATTTTGGCCATAACTTTTGCATACGAACTCCGTTTGAACCCCCGTTCGCGGCCACGGAAATCTAAGAGAAAGATCTACAACTTTGCAGTTTATGACTTTTTGTGATTTTGCTCCAACCGATCTGTCGAGCCCCGCAACCGGATCCGGTTGGAGAATGGTCACGTAGACCAACCGAACGGTTGGAGCTCAACCGGATCCGGTTGGAGGTCCTGTTTCAGCCATTTTTCCATTAATAAGACTCCAAACTTGTTCCAAAAGATTCTAGTCCCTTCCTACATGTCTTCTAGTCCCTTCCAAACTCCTTGGAGGCCAAGTTCAACATTTAATACCCCTAGGCTTGGAAGTAGTATAAATAGAGGCCTTTGCAACCTCATTTCACACACCAAAACTTGAGAGATCTTCTCTCACAACTATCTTACCACCACTACTACTCTCTCAAAGCCTAAATTCGTTCATAAAGTTCCAGGAAACTTTGGAGGTCCAAGAAGTCATCATTTGGAGGTCAAACCATCAAGAAGTCATTACCAATACTTGAGGCATCATTACTACACCATTTGTAATCTTATTCCAAGCATTGTAAGACCTTTAATCATGTTTTCTAATGTTCAAAGTTCTGAGTTTATGTTCATGTTTGCTATGGGTGGCTAGTTTCTTTATGCACTTGCTTAAATGATGTTGATTATCATATGATTAGTAAGTGATTGTGTTAACATGTTTTAATTCAATTTCAAGTTGATTCTAAGATCCAATTGTGCTAAAGTTTCATAGTGACATTTGTTAATCAAGTTTGGCTAATTGATAGTAATCGTTGTGGCCGAAAGGACTTATTGTTATTCAACTAGTCATAATCATTTTGTCTATGGATGATTGTTTTTACCCATTATTCTTGATTATACAAAGGAACTAAGGTGTGGTTGTAATAGAAACGGTTTTTGATTATCAAATTGGATTGGTTGGAAACATCTAAATGGTCGTAAGATTAGTTGTTGAGAATCAATTGTAGCCTTTTGTCTATGATCGGTTACCTTTTGTATTGACCATTTCTTAAGCAATTTGATGAACAAGTGGATGTTTTTGTGTTTAAGTTTATGTATGTAGACTTATGAAACTTGAATTGATCTTGAATTGATTGGCTAAACTTAATGCTTGTTTTTATAAACTAAACTCTTGATCAAAGTTTAACTTGTAAGAACAATAGATTAGCACACCAACTAATTATCATAACCAACATGTTAAGAGGTTAACACAATCACATTAATCTATGATATGAAACTAGTTTAAGCAAGTGTAGTTTTTAATCATCTGAATTTCATTATACCTATTTGCTTTGTTATATGTTTTGGATAGACTCCGTTAATTCAAACTTGTGTTTAGATTCACTCAAATCCCTGCGAACGATCCCGACTTACCTTCATAATCTTGCTATAACGGACGAGTATACTTGCCCGTATGTGTTATTGGTAATATTGGTAATTCACCTTTTATAAATTTAAAACTTGCACCAACCGGGCACATCAAGTTTTTGGCGCCGCTGCCGGGGATTTGATTGTGTTTCAACAAGTTTTTGAATTTCCCTAAGTCGATTCAACCCAAAAAAAAAAAAAAAAAAAAATCTCAGAAACCTTAACCAGATTCGGTTGCCCCTCAACCGAATCGGTTACGAGTTTGCCCATTCATCAGTTCGTCCAGCCGATCGGTCACCTCCCGTAACCGATTCGGATAGACATCGAAACCAAATCCAACCGGATCGGCTGGAATCCCAGCCGATCGGTTTCACCATTCTGTCAAAATAAAAAAAAATAAATAAATAAAAAAATTTGTGTTTTTCCTTGTTTGTTTGTTTGGTAGATTATTTAATAAAAAAAAATTCCCTCGAAAGTAAGGCTCACCCATTGGAAACAAACTGTGTGAGAGGTATAAGGCGGGTCTCCCTGATTCCCTAAAGAAGTTGGGTTTTTAATATGCTTCGCGCTGACCTGCTTCTCCGCTTCTTTGTGCGTTTCAATGGAGCTACCGAGAACCCTTGGGAAAAGAAAAAAAAAGTCATAACTAGTTTTCTTTTTAAATAAAAAAATAAAATAAAAAGCGTCTTAAAGTTATTTAGTTTATTTCTTTCAAGTCATTTTTCTAAAAATAAAAATACAAAAAGATTTTTCTTCATGTTCGTTTTCATTATTTTTATCTTTTTATTTTTTCTTTTTAAAATATTTTGTGAATCGCTTTGGGTTTTTATAAACTCACACTCTTGGAGTGATCAACTCGTTAGTCCACTCTACGAGCTTAAATGTCAAATCGAAAAAAGGACTAAACCCAAACCTTATCTGAAACCACCGTTCATCGAGGAACTTTTTGTCGTAATCGACATATTCGAAGAGAAAGTCAAACCTCCACCCGATTCCCCTACCATAATCGTCATTGATCCCGATGACCAACCCATGTGGTCAAGCACTAGGACCGTTGCACCAACACCTAGTTCCGCTGTTATTCAAAGGCCTCTTCACAATAATTTCCATATCAAAGGTACCCACATGCAAATGATTCGGGAGAATCAATTTGATGGGAGAATCCGATCCGATCCTCACCGACACATAGCCGATTTTCTTGAGATTAGTAACCTATTCCAATATGGTGAAAATCAAGAGGAAGTGGTTAAATTGAGGACTTTTCCTTTCTCATTAACCGGAGAAGCCAAGATTTGGTTGAACGAGTTAAATGAAGGAACGATTACTAAGTGGGAAGAGATTAGAGAAGCTTTTATTAGCCGATACTTTTCTCCCGCTAAGTTTAAACGTCTCCTGAATGACATTCACAAGTTTCACCAAATCGATCATGAAACTCTCGTTAACGCTTGGCTCCGCATGAAAGATATGCTTCGCATTTGTCATGGACACGGTCTAACCAAAGGAGCGATAATTCAAATATTCTATCACGGTTTAGACGATCCAACTCGAGGAAATCTCGACGCCGGAGGAATCTTCCTCTATAAAACTCCAAACGAAGCTTTCAAAATCCTCGAGGACAAGGTCCAACTCAAGCTTGATCTCTCAGAAAAATCTATGATCAATTCCAATACGAAGGCCGTTGTTTCCGCCGGTGGAAGCAACATCAATACCGATCATGTCTTATTGATCGAGAAATTGGAAGCTCTCTCAACAAACATCAACGCCAAATTCATAAGCATATGGAGAGAGATGATGGAACTGCGAAATAATCACCACGCTTCAAACCACGATGCTGAGGATGGCACGCCGATGTGTGATCCCATGGAAGCGAACCACGCCCAACATGAAGGATATCACCCAGGATATCACGGCAGATATTATGACCAGAATTCCAGAAATTCGTACTCCTTTCCATACCACAACCCAACCCATACATATCCTCGATATCAGCCATGGAATACAATACCACATCCATCACAACATTTCAATAGACCTAAAACCTCACCGGAGGAGATGATGAGAGAGTGGATGGCCAATCAAACAAAAGCCAATGAGAAAATGACGAACCTGTTGGTTGAATTGGAACATAAAGTCGATCAGGGAAGAAGGAACCAACAAGCGATAAGCCAAGACTTGGAGATGAGGATAGAAAGATTAAGTAAGGAACAAGAAGTCCATCACGCTGAATCTCTTCCTTACACCACAGATTACAACTCGAGACATGAGTTTGTCTACAAACCAACCTCAATTCAATACGAGAACGATAAGGGTGAGGATGAATTTATCGAAGAGGACGAGATCGAGCATATTCCAACCACGCCAAATCTGAACCAAATCATGTCTAACTCACCAACCGTGTTACCTTTTCTTGATGATTGCACCATGAATATCCCAACCACTCAATTACAAAGTTCTGAACACCATGTTGGTGATAAGGTTTTCAACGAAATTGGAGGCAACTGGAATGGAGAACTGGAAAGAAAGATAGACAAATGGTCTGAACCACAAAATCCAGTTTCTTTAAATCAAAACGGTAGGACTAAGCCACCTCCTTTAACTCACCTTGAGAATGTGGATGCAATATTCACTGGGAGTGGAAAGTCCGATGATCCTCCGAAAAATCAAAAAGATCCGCCACCTGTCCTCTTTTCTAATGAAATTGACCAAACGTTCGAAATAACGAAAAGAGACTGTACCATGGTCAAACCAAAAGAATCAAATGTATTCCCTTCCATTGTGGGGTACAAACCAAAGATCCCATACCCTCAACGTTTAAGAGCTGAAATTCCCCATTTGAACCATATGGTCAAAGTATCCTAACCCGGGGAAGATTCGAGTCAGGCTGATGACTCGGTAATAAAACAAGCGCTTCTCGGGAGGCAACCCGTGTGATTTGATTTTCTGTGGTCACTCCCCAAAGTTTTAACCTTTGGTTTAACTTAAGTGTGGGGGGGGGTGCCATCCTTTTTAATAAAACCTTTTGTTTGTTTATAAGATTGTGTGCAGGTAATGATTTCTCCAGTGAACGCCAGGAATGAAGGAAGATTTTAAGCTGATAAACTCATTGACATATCTGGTTTCATCTCTATTTTCCCTATTTCTATACTTTGAAGTTCGTTTTTCATTGAGGACAATGTCTAACTTAAGTGTGGGGGGGGGGGTGAATAGGAAAAATTAGAGTTTTCATGCTTAAATTTAAAATTTTGTTTGCCCTTGTGATTGAGTTATTTTCACACTTTTAGGATTATCTATTAGAATAACTGGATCAAACCACTGGTAAAAATTGGTAATATTTGAAACTTCGAGATGTGTTCCGATTACTATTGCAATCCATTCTGGGATCGATAAACATTTGCTAGCACATATTATACCCTTTCCACTAAATTGTGAGGATTTGAGCCTATTTCTTATTAGCATACATCTTTTATGCTTGGATATTTTGCTATGAGTATGCCGGTGATTTTATTTATTCTAGAACTTGTGCTTGTAAATCATTACCAGACCGCAGTGAGATTGCATTCGTGCGATATAAGTCAATTCGTGTGATAAAGAGGCACCTTAGGATTTAACCCAAATGGCCTTCCATTTTACATCTAATGATATATTAGCTAGCCTCATTGGTTAGTTAACCACCCACATGGACCCATTTGTAGTGCTCATTTTTAGCACTAGATACCCCTAGTTACACCTTCTGAGCCATCCTTTTCATTTTTTGCTTCACCCAGAAAATACAAAAAGATTTTACACATTAAACCTTAGCCTATCCCGTATCAATGTCTAAACGGTTGGTTGCTAGTCGCCTGGAAAGTGAAGATTGTTCAAATGATTATGAGTACCACATCCTATGAGATTGATTGAGCCATGCATTGATTTTATGTTTAAAAAATAAAAAATAAAAAAAATAATAAAAAAATAAAAAAATAAAGCCAATGAGCTATGATCGAAGAACAATTGTCATGGCAAAGCAAAAAGCTGTGGAAAACGGAAAAGAAGAAATTGAAGCTATAATCATTTATTTGGTTAGTGGAATGTTTGGTAGCTAGCAACATGGGTATTAGACTTGATTTCATTTTTATTTTTACACCAATTTCATAACATTCCCATGCCTTATCCATACCCTTAAACCTTAGCCATATCATTATAACCCGAATAAAAGCCCTCTTTAGATGTTTTTACTTGGTGCTCACGCCACGTCGGTGGAGTTTTGTTTCTTGTACAACCTTATGGTAATAATCTAATCATGACTGAGAAATGAGTGTGATTTATCTTATTACTCCCCTAAAAATTGAGTGTTGAGTGAATTATACATCCGTTACTTTTCGTGAGGTGTTCTGAAATGTTAATCATGCAAGAAAATCATTGGATATTGTCAAACATCTTGATGTTTCACCTTTATAAAGCATAATTGATGAATCCTCTCTCGTATTTATACTTGGTTGATTTGCATCACATTTTTCATAATCACGATCTTGTACCAGTGGATGTTTTTCCTAGATTTGCTTGAGGGCAAGCAAAGTTTAAGTGTGGGGGAATTTGATAACGCTCAAATTGTGCATGTTTTTAGTAGCGTTATCCGTGTTTTTATGTATGTTATTTGGTTATAATCATATGCTTTTGTTGCTTAATCGTATCAAAGTGCGTTTGCTAGTTCATTTGTAGCCAAGTACAGGAAAGTGGAGAAAAAGACGGAAAAAGAAGTAAAATACGAAGATTTCTCCATATATGAAGAATTCCTGACCAAAGCAAGACTTGTGGAGTATATTCGAGAAGATAAAGTCATCAAGTTAGTGGTCCAAAGACTCAAGAATAAAGTTCAAGAAGGAAAACGAGAAAGAAATGAAGAAAAGAAGCTTAAACGAAAAGATATTGGAAGCCTCGTTGTTCCCGACACACCTTCACCATTTTGGCCATAACTTTTGCATACGGACTCCGTTTGACCCCCCGTTCGCGGCCACGGAAAGCTAAGAGAAAGATCTACAACTTTGCAGTTTATGACTTTTTGTGATTTTGCTCCAACCGATCGGTCGAGCCCCGCAACCGGATCCGGTTGGAGAATGGTCACGTAGACCAACCGAACGGTTGGAGCTCAACCGGATCCGGTTGGAGGTCCTGTTTCAGCCATTTTTCCATTACTAAGACTCCAAACTTGTTCCAAAAGATTCTAGTCCCTTCCTACATGTCTTCTAGTCCCTTCCAAACTCCTTGGAGGCCAAGTTCAACATTTAATACCCCTAGGCTTGGAAGTAGTATAAATAGAGGCCTTTGCAACCTCATTTCACACACCAAAACTTGAGAGATCTTCTCTCACACCTATCTTACCACCACTACTACTCTCTTAAAGCCTAAATTCGTTCATAAAGTTCCAGGAAACTTTGGAGGTCCAAGAAGTCATCATTTGGAGGTCAAACCATCAAGAAGTCATTACCAATACTTGAGGCATCATTACTACACCATTTGTAATCTTATTCCAAGCATTGTAAGACCTTTAATCATGTTTTCTAATGTTCAAAGTTCTGAGTTTATGTTCATGTTTGCTATGGGTGGCTAGTTTCTTTATGCACTTGCTTAAATGATGTTGATTATCATATGATTAGTAAGTGATTGTGTTAACATGTTTTAATTCAATTTCAAGTTGATTCTAAGATCCAATTGTGCTAAAGTTTCATAGTGACATTTGTTAATCAAGTTTGGCTAATTGATAGTAATCGTTGTGGCCGAAAGGACTTATTGTTATTCAACTAGTCATAATCATTTTGTCTATGGATGATTGTTTTTACCCATTATTCTTGATTATACAAAGGAACTAAGGTGTGGTTGTAATAGAAACGCTTTTTTATTATCAAATTGGATTGGTTGGAAACATCTAAATGGTCGTAAGATTAGTTGTTGAGAATCAATTGTAGCCTTTTGTCTATGATCGGTTACCTTTTGTATTGACCATTTCTTAAGCAATTTGATGAACAAGTGGATGTTTTTTTGTTTAAGTTTATGTATGTAGACTTATGAAACTTGAATTGATCGGCTAAACTTAATGCTTGTTTTTATAAACTAAACTCTTGATCAAAGTTTAACTTGTAAGAACAATAGATTAGTACACCAACTAATTATCATAACCAACATGTTAAGAGGTTAACACAATCACATTAATCTATGATATGAAACTAGTTTAAGCAAGTGTAGTTTTTAATCATCTGAATTTCATTATACCTATTTGCTTTGTTATATGTTTTGGATAGACTCCATTAATTCAAACTTGTGTTTAGATTCACTCAAATCCCTGCAAACGATCCCGACTTACCTTCATAATCTTGCTATAACGGACGAGTATACTTGCTCGTATGTGTTATTGGTAATATTGGTAATTCACCTTTTATAAATTTAAAACTTGCACCAACCGGGCACATCATAGATATTCCAGGTCATGGTTGAAAAAGAACTCTGATTGAATGGTCATTTGTCCAGGTTCACCACCGAGAGGAAGAGGCATATTCACATTGAAACGACTGATCTGCTCACTGACTTGATCACTCAGCATCTTATGACATTCTTCCATCTGGTATTGGAGCTGATTGGCATCTGAGTGGAAAACCTTGACAATTTCGAATGCTTGTCCTTCAAGATCCTTTGGAGTGATGGACGAGATTCCCTTCTGATCACAAAACCACTTCATAAAGCTGCCCATATCTCCTATGATGTAAAGAAGTGAGTCTTCAGCTGGGGCTTCATAGTTGGTAGTGATTTTTGAGGCCCAGTTGTTGTCAGGAATCATCGAGTCAGACTCTGGGATGAACCATGAAGGTTCTAGAGTTTGAGGTTTCTCTTCAGTGAGCCAGCTTTGAGTCATGTCTTTAGAGGGTGCAACTCTGGTGGTCTTTAATGCAGTTCCGTAGTGTCTCAAAGACTTGGAAAGCTGCAATTGACAATAACAACTTCATATGTCGTTACGGTTTTCATGAGGTTGATACTAAAAGTTTTTTTTTAACATACAAGCAAGATAATCTGGGTTTTATGTTTTCTGTTGCTGACAATCTAGGCTTCACACCTCTAAATACAATTTTGGATCTTACCACCTTTAAGCCAATTGCTACTTCTGAAGGTGTTTGGTGTTTTTCGTATATTGGTAATATGATGCTTATTCTTTGGAATCCATCCATAAAATGATCAATATGGATTTTTGTTCCTAGTTACATGGATCAACTTGATTCACCAAAAATGGTCCTTGGTTTTGGTGTTCGTCCAGACACTTTAGACCCTACCCTTTTAAAGATTAATTACCCTTACTATGGTCAAGGACCATGGTACGTGTCAGTGTTTACGTTGAGCTCTGGTAGTTGGAACATTCTTGAAAATTACCGTTTGACTCGTGAAACAATCCGCCTAAAACGGTCAGGTCAAGCATGTGTGGGTGGTAAAATTTATTGGCCTGCTTCTGAAAGGCTCACCAATGATGATGGTATGACGTACAAAAATTATATGCTTGTTTCATTTGATTTGATTACTCACAGGTTTATTGTAGTCTACATACCTGAAGAGCTGAGAGTTTTGATTCCTTTCCCATTCGATCTATCTCAGCTAGGAAATAATCTCGTAATTTCGTCTAGTTTCTATCTAGAGGACATACGATTTCTTTGTGCATGGGTGTTAGAAGTTGATGGTGGTTTTGTAACATCCTTTCGAATGTTATTCAACATTCCATTCCCAGTTGAGCATGTACTTAAGTTGGTGGGTTTTACTAAGGACGAGGAACCAATAGTTGAAGCTAAAGTAAGCCAACAAATGCCCCACTCGCTACAAGTATTCGTGCGTAATGCTGAAAGCTTTCAAAACGTGGGTGTTGAAGGAGATTCTGGTTCATTCTTCATTGGGCCCAACAAAGAATCACTAATTCTTTTAACAATGTCAGACAAGCAACTTTTAGGATTTAATGTTTAATGGTATCATGTATTTCATTTATCGTAGTTTATATTTTCATTTCGATGTAGTATTTCGCTTTGTTTGTGTAATGAATAAAAGTTCGTATTCTATGTAGAACCCTAACATTTGATATGAATGAAAGAAGGAATAATTGAATTTGATTCAATAAAACCACAAAGTAGCATAATGTGACATTACAAGCTGAACATAACCAGACTTAGTCACTAGTCAAATAACTTTTTTGAACATGAAGGTTTATCTTGTTTTTTCTTCTTGAAACCCTCATTATTGCATTGTTCGGGCACAACAAGTAGGGATAACTCCACCCGTGATACGTACACATGTAGTTGGTTTTGATGAAATTGAGTATACGTTCGTATACGTTCGCGGTCTTCTATTGCATCAACTAATAGTTCGAGTCCTGAATCAAGACTACAGTTTGGTTTCTTTAAATAAAAAAAGGTTGAGGAGTTTTCATCATAACCTAAACAAATGGTTAAGATTATTTTCAATTGATTGACCGAAAAAGTTTCATAATCAACTGGATCTACACAAGCAACTATACCACCTACAAACTTTGTTCCAGGTGGTGAAGTGAAACTTCCATAATGGTGTAGTAGGACTTTGAATGTCATTTCTTGACCTACAGAAGGATTTAACAAAAGAAAAAAAGATGTAATTTTTATTGAATACAACAACGTGGTTTATATAGTGTGACCCACTAACGTATTTACTGTTTTCATCAACAATTCAGACAATGTGCGCAATTTTCTATTGCAAATGCATATGTATATAAACTTACTTTTACCCCAAATGTTGTCATATTTCGTGTATAGTATTATGTGATCAAAAAAAGTTTATTTACTAGTCACATCTTTGTCTCTATAAAGTTTCTGACAAGTCATATTAATGTCATATTTCGTGTATAATATTATGTGATAAAAAAATTATTTACTAGTCACATCTTTGTCTCTATAAGGTACCTGAGTAGTCTTATTTATGTCATATTTCGTGTATAATATTATGTGATCAAAAAAAGTTTATTTACTAGTCACATCTTTGTCTCTATAAAGTTTCTGACAAGTCAAATTAATGTCATATTTCGTGTATAATATTATGTGATAAAAAAAGTTTATTTACTAGTCACATCTTTGTCTCTATAAGGTACCTGAGTAGTCTTATTCATGTCATATTTCGTGTATAGTATTATGTGATAAAAAAAGTTTATTTACTAGTCACATCTTTGTCTCTAAAAGGTACCTGAGTAGTCATATTCATGTCATATTTCGTGTATAGTATTATGTGATCAAAAAAAGTTTATTTACTAGTCACATCTTTGTCTCTATAAAGTTTCTGACAAGTCAAATAAATGTCATATTTCGTGTATAATATTATGTGTATGTGTAAATTTTTACCCGAAATATGACAAGTCTATGACACAGTTTTATCCCTCTATTTAAGTCTTACTTTGTCACTCTTTCGCTTAATAAAAATCATTCAGTAATTTATCCCTTTTCATTAAAAAAAAATGTCGGACAACATATCATTCGACCTTCAAGTTGATATCATGAATAGACTTCTAGTTAAGTCTTTACTACAGTTTCGTAGTGTGTCAAAGAGATGGAGGTCTTCCATAGACTTTTCCAACTTCATCCGTAGTTACGGCTTTCGTGAGACAGATATGTGTTGTTTTAATTTAACATATATGCAAGGTAATGTAGGTTTTATGTTTTCAGTAAATGGAAGTTTAGCTTTCACGCATCTAGATACAACTATTAAATTCCAACTCTTAAGCCAATTGCTACTTCTGAAGGTGTCTGGTGCTTTTCATATGGTTCAAATATGATGGTTGTTATTTGGAACCCATCAATAAAAAGATCTATAGGGGTATTAGTCCCTATTTTCTTGAATCAACCTGATTCACCAAAAATGGTCATCGGTTTTGGTGTACGTCCTGACAATTTAGACCTAACCATTTTAAAAATTAATTACCCGTTATACGGTCAAGGGCCATGGTACGTGTCAGTGTATACATTGAGTTCGAGACGCTGGAACCATCTTGAAAATGTCCGTTTGCCCCGAGAAGAAATTAGAATAAAACGATCTGGCCAAGCAGTAGTGGGTGGTAAAATTTTCTGGCTTGGTTATGAAAAAATTGTTTTTAATGATGGTATTTTGTACAAACGATATATGATTGTTTCATTTGATTTGGTTAGTCACCAATTTCTAGAATTAGGCATACCTGAAGAGATAAGACGCATGGTTCAGCCTCCATTCTATATATTCCAACTACGGAACTCTATCGTAATTTCAGGAACCATTTGATCAAAAAGTGTAATCTGCTTGTGTTATGTTCTTTTTTCCGTCTTCATTGTCACTTGTGTAGTCTGTTATCACATGATCCATCATTTCTGCCAAAGTAGCATTTGGGCATATATATTTTGCAATAGTAAAATCGACACCGCCATGGTCAATGTAGATTTCCAAGTTGCCTAGTGCTGCTGAAATATCAAACATTACATGCATATCATAGTTGTTTCTTATTTTGAAGGTGCTTGAAATGCCAGCGTGTGGTACTTCATAATAAAGAGCATGAATATTCCTATCAACGATGTTAAACAAATATTGATTGAGCTCTAATACTGATGTTCATCTTCCAACCATTTACATACTTTGGTGTTCCGCCATAGCAAACCAATTGACCATTATTGTGTACAGGAAAATTGAAAATGGTTTGTGTATACGGTGTAGTAGGTTTAGTTTTTTTCTTGTACCAACGTTTATACCGGACACGCTCTTCAAGTTTGTTTTTTCTCTGAACCATTTCATGTATATAACGGACACGCTCTTGACGCTTTAGTTTTGTTTCTTCTGAAATTACACCAGCAAATGATTCTTCCATAGAACCATCATTTGGAATCAAAACTGTGCTTAAATCTGTCGGATGCTCACAAACAAAAATTTGGAGCTTCCCGGCAACTTTTGCGATGTCATACATAACATCAATATCATAATCATTTTCAATTGATTTTATTCCCATTAACGTTTGGTTTTGTGGCAATGCGTAATATAGAAAGTTGACCTTTGTTGGTAATTTTCTCTCTAGATAACTAACCATATCTTGAAAATCAAATTCTGGAACATTGATATTCATGTTTGAACCATCTCGATATGTTATTGGGTTAAGTGTAAAGTTTCCGTTGTAGTTGATAGTGAAGTGTAATGTAGTATTATTAGATGTTGACATTTGATGAATGAAAGAAGGAAAAATTGCTTTTGATTCATTGAAAGAAGAAAGTAGTGTCTATATATATATATATATGTATATATATATATATATATATATATATATATATATATATATATATATATATATATATATATATATATATATATATATATATATATATATATATATATATATATATATATAAAGATATATGTGGTGTATCACTGTTAGGAATTGGAAATTCCATAAGTGAAGTGTCGGTCACCCCATCTATAGTCTAGCATATGTTAGCTCGTAGACATATCGTTATTTACTGTTTTATTAGTTAGTTAGTAGTTTAGTTTAGCGTAGTGTAACACCGTGGAGGAAGGATGAGTCTTTACCCACTGTATGCCT
This sequence comes from Chrysanthemum seticuspe, assembly GCA_019973895.1. Taxonomy (NCBI): domain Eukaryota; kingdom Viridiplantae; phylum Streptophyta; class Magnoliopsida; order Asterales; family Asteraceae; genus Chrysanthemum; species Chrysanthemum seticuspe. The sequence continues at coordinate 225,950,124 of BPTQ01000004.1, forward strand.
GATCCACAGTCTGACAAGAGGACGTATAAGTTGTAAGTATAAATACCCCTTCCATCCTTGGAAGGGGTGGTGTTTCTTTACATTTTGTTAAGCAAGTCTCTACCAAGAACACCCTCTCTTATCTTTCTCTCTCTAAATGGCTAACATGTATTTCTCTCTAAATGAACCATCTAACAACACAATATTTAAGATCCTACAAATGGTACCAGAGCCCAGGTTATTGTGTTGGGTCGATTTATGGTGGTTTTTTTGTACTTTGGTACAACAGTTTTTAACAATATTGCATCTTTTTGGTCAAAATGTCTCATGGTCCATCAAAGTTTACAAAATCTGTCTTTTCTCAGTATTGTGTCCAAGTCAGTATTTCTGTAACCTTTTTGTACCAAACGTGTAGTCTAAGTTGGTCATTTGGACATATATGCATATTTTAACGAGGTCAAACTGTGGTCAAAAGGGTCAAAATGATATTCATATGCAGCTTTCTGGGTTTGTATGAAGATGGTCGGAATAACTCGCCGGAAAAAGTCAAATAATCTTGCTAGCGACTTGTCTTTACAAGTTAGCGATTTGTGATGAAAATGAAGTAGCGACTTGTCATGAGTTTTGACTCATGGTAGCGAGTTGCCATGTAGCGAGTTGCCAAGTAGCGAGTTGTGTTTTGAAAATCGTTAGCGACTTGACTCATGACCCGAAAGCGACTTGTGCTTAAAAATTGCATGGTTTATGAAAACAAGTAGCGACTTGTGTATTCGGACCTAGCGACTTGTGTATTCATAGCGACTTGACTAAACCGTTTTGACTATTGAGTCAAAAGCGACTTGTGACCAAAACCAGAATAACAACAGTCATACACAAACTTAGCAAACAAAAACCAAAATAACATCAATCGACCTCAGTACCATCACATCACCGGTCCATGTTTTTACTGAAATGAACACGAAATGACAAGAAGACATACATCCAATCCGAAACCAAAACTTTACCTACACTAGACTCACCAATGGACCCTCACCATCTCTCCCCAACACTCATTCATACATCAAACTGAAAATCAAAACAAATACTTAAATCTCAGATTTTTTCATGTTTAATTATTGAAACATCAACCTTCATCAAGGGTCTAAACACACGAAACAATATCATCATTGATCTAATTGTTGAAGTTTTACTTCAATTGATATTCGAGCATACAAGAATAAGAAAAATAACAATTATGTTAATCCCTTTTCTTCGTTCAATGACCAAAAACACAAAACTAATCACATTTATACCTACCCGAGACCTTTTTATAAGATCTTGAACCCTTCGTCTTGCTTTCTTGATTTTTCTTGAGCTGTTAATGTTGATAAAGGTGTGTTCGATTATGATTGTTAATGATTATATGATGGCTGAGAGATTGAGGATGAGATGGTGAAGAGATTTGGAAAGCAGTGTTAAGATGAGATCTAATTTTTTTGGTGGAGCGTTTTTGGAGAGAGGCGGATTTGTAAAAGGTGTGTTTAGGTTTTGGTAAGTGAGAAGTATTAGGGTTTAATAACTCTATTATAACCAGTTGTGTAAAAGGGTGCTTGGATCCGAACTTGCTATTGGATTGGACCGGGGTACTTCATTTCGCTTGATATTAAATTGGATCCGAATAGTGGGCTAAACAGCTAATTACACGAGTCTTACTTTTAGACTGGGATGTTGCGTGCTATATCATATTACTTGGGTTAAGTTCATATCACACTATTTAGCAATTGGACTGGGCATGCATGAGTTGTTATATTCCGAAATGCTTATGATAATTTGAGTTGCAATGATTTATTTTTGTGTACTTCAATTCATTGTACTCATTTTGGCATAATTTTTGGCAAATGAGAGTGGTGTTATGGTATGGTCAATTTTCACGGAGGATACATATTCACGACTTGTGCTCAATATTAGAGATAAGGATTATTGAAGTTAGTGACCTCACTTGAGCTTTGGAGTTTGAATGAAAAAAAAATCACACATTTTCGTTTGGAGGTTGATATACAATTTGGTGAATGATATACAAGTTCGTTTGAACATTGGGCCATGAAGCTTGGATTCGGATGACGGTCAGATGGGCTTCTCGATATGAGATCGGATTTATGAGATTTGGATTGTTGAGATTTGTTGAAGCGATTTGATGATGAGATCTAATGATGAGATTTGTTGTGGTATGAGGTTTGATACTTTGGTTTATACACTTTCACGGAGAATACTATTTCACGGCTTAAATTAATGGTTGAACCAAGTTGACCACGGGGTTGTTTGGACGGTATTTCTTATTTGAATTTGAAGTGAGGTTTTCCGGGCACGTTTACTTATTTCGTCTTCTTTCTTTCCACCCTTCCGCGAAGATGACTTGTTTGGGCATTTTTAGAGTGTGATAAAAGACTTGGCTATTTAATTACGTTTGTGATTCTCTCTTGCTTAACCCACAACATAGCTATCACTTCGGTGTCTCACTCAGTTGAGAATGTCAAGAGGTTTTGTACATTGGGTACACCGTTTCTTTTTCACGAGGATTAGTACAAGTTTAAGTAACAAATCTGGGGAATTTTACTTCATGATCAAGTTTGGTATATCGGGTTTACTTCACCATGTTGTCACTGCAATAGCTGACAAAATGCATGAATGATGTGTTTACCAAAGTATTTATTGGATGGTTGATGATATTATTAATGTTGGAGATTGAACCGTTAATGAACCGCTGCATGTTCCCCTAAAACAAATATTCACTGAAACCAAAGTTGTCATTACACATTCAAGCTAACATTGTTTACGGTTTTGTCTTGATTTTGTAAAATCCCGCGAAAGAATCTATTTCTCGGTTTAAATCATAGACTTGTAAAATCCCGTGACAATGGAAACATCCTGGTAATTGTAAAGTGCATTTCCGGATCTATCTTACGGTTTATTCTTGGTTTTGTAAAATCTCGCGAAAGAAACTATTTCTCGGTTTAAACCATAGAGTTGTAAAATCCCGTAATGATGGAACCATCCTGGAGAAAAGAAAGGGTATTTCGGGATCTTATTTGATGCTGGTGCTACGGTTTCTGTTTCGAAGAAGAGATAAAAGGATGTACTTCATGAATTTGATGTATGTTTGGATATTCGTCATGGCAGTTTGGTTATTACATGGTTTTACGGGGTTATGTGCTTTTAACCATGGTCGGGATGAAAACCATTATCATAGTTTACTTAATACGTCAAAGGAGGCTAGATGTGAACTTTTAACCAGAAGATGTGACAACGGGGTTAATTCACTATTATTTATTTGAGGTTGAAGTGAAATATCACGGGCGAGTGCACTTAGTATCTGAAGGTATCGGGGATGGTTGGATGAAGATTCTTCAAGATCCTTGTTCGAGCTTTTATCAAAAACGAAGACTTGGAAATCTAGTTATTGTTGGGTGACCTTTTCCTTTTCTTTCACCACTTGGGGGAATTGGGCTCATACCACCACAAAATAACTATCACTTTAAGGAGTTACGTTGTAGTGCTCAGTGTCACATTCAATTGTGGATTTTCAAGAGGTGATGTACGTCTTATACTTGATGGTTGGTTGGTTGAAGAGTATAGAGTACTTAGAGATGCTAATGGAAATCGGCACCGCTCTTTGTTACATATGTGCAAGTTTAAGTCACGAGTTCGGGTTAGTTTACTTCAGGGTCAAATTCATCATATTGGGTTTTCTCCATCAGCTGTCACGACAAAGAGCTTACTGAATGATAATGGGGTTGATTACATGTTTGCCAAGAGTAGATGAAAAGAGAGAGATTATGACGTATGAACACAACAGTTCATGCCTCGTACTCTAAAGAAAAGAAAAGTGTACGTTTCAGTGCGCTTTATCTTCTGAAGAAGAGAAATCTTCTTATGATGTTTGAACACAACAGTTCAAGCCTCGTTCTCTAATGAAAAGAAAAGTGTACGCTTCAGTGCGCTTTATCTTCTGAAGAAGAGAAATCTTCTCATTAATGACGATTCTCATCAACATGCTTCATATTTTTTCCACGCGCTTTCAGTCATCAAGTGAACCGAACTACTATTGATTGTTTTCTTATTCCACTTGCTCAACTATAATGACGATGGCGACATCATGTGCTAATTTTGTGAGGGAGAAGTGTGAATAGAATACATTTAGATGATAATCACTTGTTTAATCAAGAATGGCATCTCCGTATGCAATTCTTGAGGGGGAGAAGAAGTGTGAAACTACTGCATGTTGATTTATATTAGAGAATAAATGGTCAAACGGCTCCAAACTGATGTAAGAACCGAGCTTATTCTTATCGGGTCATCTTCACATGGAGTTCTTCTCTAAGAGCCGTTGGTTGACATCTTCACATGGGCGGATATGATGAAATGACAAAATGCTTCCAGTTGCGGGGCTGATTTCCTTGATGAACGTATTTATGTTCTTGTTTGATTGGGAGGGATTTGATTTAAGGGGACTTGCTATTTACAAGTTAACGGGAATGCATTTGGTGAGAAGAAGATGTTAACTTTCTATTTCCCCAAATGGACAATCTAGAAGAAGGTCGAGTCTACAGTCGGTTCTACATTCTCTGCTACATGTTAGAAGACTAAAGACGAGTTGCATTTAACGATCTAAAGACTTCTTCTTAATTCAAGCATTCATCATAAAGATTGTCGGTTTAGGGGAGAGCACTAATTGGGGGAGAGTTAAAAGCCAAAGTTAATCCCCAATTAGACTTGCTCACATTCTTCAGCAAGTTGATTCTCACAAAGATTTCTAATGTTCTTCTCAACAAATTTCTAGTATACGGGCTTACAATGTGTTGCTGATTCTGAAGTGTCAAAACCAGCAAGGGGGAAGGAGACTTACATCTAAACACAAAGCGAGTAAACTTGATGAACTTAATTCTTCTAAGTGATTGAAGATATCCCAGGAAGACAAATGTCATGACCGCAGAGAAACTCAAGGTTTGACTCATGGCATTTAGTGTTCTTATTCTAACTATGTGGGGGAAGAGATGGAAGAGTTAGTTTCTGAAGATAAAAGAGGTACACAAATGTGTGATGATTTCGATGTTATCGCAATCATCAGGGGAGAGAGAATTGTGTACATTGGGGGCGCTCAGCTGTTTCACTTGAGTGCTTAATCAGTGATTCAGAGATATAATCACTTATTCCGGAGTTGACATCCGCAGAGATTGTCATCCGCAGAGATAATCAGTGATTCGGCCTGCTTCTTCAATGTTATCGGTTATTCTCTCTTTGGGCATTCGGGTACTTCGGGTTCTTGAGCTTCATACACTTTCTTCAGGGGGAGAGAAAAGTATACATCGGGGTTATTCTTTGGCTATTGGACTTAATCTGCTACTTCGATGGTATAAGTTTCTCTGTCTTCAGGTATATGTGTATTCAGGTTCGTGAGCTCTAGTCTAAGAGACTGACTGCATCAATTCATCTACTTGGGGAAAGTGGTCTCTTGACACCTTTTGGAATGGATCGCTTCAGACTTCAGTGGAAAAGGAATTTGAGAAGATTATTTTTGTGTGGGATGATACGTTGTTGTTCTTCTTATAGGTGATGATGAATATAATAAACATATAAATATCAAATAAACGCAGCGGAATCATCACCAACAACGGATCCATATTGCCATATGATCAATCAATTAAAACATAGATAAGGTTTATACCTTTGTAGCGTGATTCCGGTAACGAGACACCAATCACCTCCACGAATGGAATCAAGAAACCAAAAGACCAATAAGGTTGGTCTTTCCCAATGTGTGAAACACACTACACGTCCAACGAACACCCTTTGATGCTAGTCTAAACCCTTGTATCAATCCTTGCACAAGACTACTAATAGAATTATCAAGGAGAGAAAAACCAAAACCAAAAACACCTAGTGTGTGTGTGTTGTAGCCGTACACCAAGGGGAGGGGGGAGGAAGGTTATGAAGTCCAATGTGTAACTCCCAATCAACATTCATTATAATCAAATCATAATCAATTAGCATTAATGCTAATTGATGTCAAATCTAAAGTTACACTTTAAGCCCTTCAACATCCATAAACCCCACTCTTCACCCTTATGTAACAAAGGTTATACATAATGTAAATACGATAAATACATTATGATAATGGTGTCTAAGTGTATATGTGTGTGACCCCATAGGCTCACATATGACTAGCCATATAATTATTTATTATGACACGAGCATACTCCAACAGCTCCCACTTGCGACGTCATAATAGATAAGTAATTATACAAGCAATGGTTAGCGTCTAGCAACACGCCAATGCCCCTAGTGATATGTGAGGTCAGTTTCTCAAACATTTCATTAAATGGTTTATATGTCTTATATCCCTTTGTTTCAGATACTATGTTGAATATTAGACATGGATCATAAGTCATTCTAATTTTTCAACTATTATGTTCTCGATCTTGATATTGAACAAGATTACCAAGTGTTTTAAGATTCATCTTAATCTCATTTGGGTACGGCCATACAAACATCTGTTCAAATCATCGAGGGGCCCAATAGTATCTAACTCCACACCATGTGGAGGAACAAATCCTATTTTGACTGCACGTGTCATTCATGTGCTTCAAATCATTCCTGATAGTGGCCTTTATAACTACCTTGTTCAGGACAGCGTTTAACCATATCAAGGAATAAAACTCCACACATGCAAGACCTGCTTGCATCTCAAGTCTAAGGATAATAGACATAACCATTTTCGAGATTCACTATGTGACGCCGATCCATGCAGTGAATACTCGTAGGTTGGGTCAGTCCAATGCTCATCACCATGAACAACATGTGAGTTTGGCAAAAAGGTCACCAACACACTCACAATTGTCTTAATTTGATGGTACTCCCATACCGTCAACTGACAATGGACAAGTTTTGAATGAAGAAAATCATTCATGGATTTAAACATGCAAATATAGAATACAGTTGATATGAATGAAAACGATAATAACCATTAAATCAATTCATTACAAAATATAAACTGCTTAGCATTCCAATTATTCAAATACTAAAATAAACAGATCTACATGAGACTACTAGCTGGTCGAAGTCCAATGTTCCTAGCATGCCCAACATGTTTCGTGCAAGGCATAGCTTTAGTAAGAGGATCAGCTAAGTTGTCATCCGTGTGAACTTTTAGAAGACGAATATCACCACTTTCGATAACTTCTCGAATGTAATGAACTTTCCGACGAAAGTGTTTGGCACCCTTTTGAACACCAGGTTCATTTGCAATGATAATGGCATCGGTATTATCACAGTACATATCCAAGGGTAGTTCATTGCTGGGAACAACGCCAAGCCCAGAAATGAATTTTCGAATCCAAATCGCCTCCATTGCAGCTTCTGAAGCAGCAATGTATTCTGCTTCTGTAGAGGACATTGCTATCGTGCTCTGTTTTGAACTCTTCCAGTCAACAGCGCCTCCATTCATGATGAAAACGAATCCAGTTTGGGACTTGGTGTCATCACGATCGGTCTGCCAACCGGCATCAGTATAGCAAGTGATACTGAGCTCTCGGTTGTCATCACCACCATAAACAAGAAACATATCTTTAGTATTACGAAGATACTTTAATATGTTCTTAACAGCAGTCCAGTGACATTCACCTGGATTCTGTTGATACCTACTCGTCAGGTTCTGTGCGAACGCTACATCAGGTCTAGTGCACCTTACCGCATACATGATGGATCCCACAGCAGAAGCATATGGGATACCCTTCATCCTTTTCACCTCTTCGGGTGTAGAAGGTTCTTGAGTTTTACTCAATTCCGTATTCGGTTGCATTGGAAGATTTCCACGTTTGGAATCTTGCATCCTAAATCGCTTTAGGATTTTGTCAATGTATGCACTTTGACTCAAGCCGATTAACCGCTTTGATCTATCCCTGTAGATCTTGACTCCAAGTATGTACGCAGCTTCGCCTAAGTCTTTCATTTCAAAACAATTTCCAAGCCAGGATTTTACATCTTGTAGCATTGGAATGTTGTTTCCTATGAGTAATATGTCATCGACATATAAGACTAGGAATACGACATTACTTTCACTAGTTTTCTTATATACACATGGCTCATCAAAGTTTTGAGCGAAACCAATCTTTTTGATTTCCTCATCAAATCTCTTGTTCCAACTTCTAGATGCTTGCTTTAATCCATAAATGGATCTTTGAAGCTTGCAAACTTTGTTGGGATGTTTAGGATTCACGAAGCCCTCGAGTTGCACCATGTAAACATCTTCGTTTAGGTGGCCGTTCAAGAAGGCTGTCTTGACATCCATTTTCCAAATCTCATAGTCATAGTACGCTGCTATGGCTATAAGAATCCTAATAGCTTTAACGTCAGCAACAGGCGAGAAGGTCTCTTCATAGTCAATCCCGTAGGTTTGAGTGTGACCTTTTGCTACTGGACGTGCTTTATAGGTGTGTACATTGCCATCCATGTCGGTCTTCTTCTTGAAGAGCCATTTACTCCCAACGGTCTTAGCATTAGGAGGCAGGTCAACTTCGACCCAGACTTCATTGTCTTTCATGGATTGCATCTCCGATTTCATAGCACCGAGCCATTTATCGCGTTCAGAACTCGATAATGCAGCTCGATAGTTAGCAGGTTCATCTTGATCCCCTAACTCATGTTCCTCAGCATCGACATAGAAACCATATCGCTCAGGTGCTTGAGGTATCCTTGCGGATCTACGAATCGGAGCAACATCTCTAAGAGGCTCGACATTTTCATGTTCAGTCTCATTTTGATGCTCACTAGTGTTACCAGAAGGTTGTGCATCTTCACTTTGAATTTCGTCAAAGTCTACGGTGCTCCCACTTGCTTCTTGTGAAATGAGACTATTCTCAAGAAACTCAGCATAACGAGCAACAAATATTTTGTTCTCGGGTGGGTAGTAGAAGTAGTAACCCATCGTTTCCTTTGGGTATCCTACGAAGATACACTTGATAGATCTAGACTCAAGTTTGTTTGGCGTTTCTCGTTTCACGAGGGCCTCACAACCCCAGACCTTCAAGTAAGACAAGTTAGGGACTTTCCCATGCCATATTTCGTATGGTGTCTTATCTACCTTCTTGGTTGGAACCATGTTGAGAATGCAGGCAGCAGACTCTAGGGCATAACCCCAAAAGGACATTGGCAACGTTGTTAGACTCATCATAGATCGAACCATGTCTAGCAAAGTACGATTTCTCCTTTCAGATACACCATTATGTTGTGGTGTATGTGGAGGAGTGAATTGTGAGACTATCCCACACTTTTTTAGATGATCTAAAAACTCTTGACTCATATATTCGCCTCCACGATCGGATCGAAGAGCTTTTATAGTCTTATCGAGTTGATTTTCTACCTCACTTTGAAATACTTTGAACGTTTCAAAGACTTCATGTTTATGTTTAATCAAGTAAACATAACCATATCGACTGAAATCGTCGGTAAAAGTGACGAAGTAGTTAGCTCCTTCCCTAGACATGATCCTAAATGGGCCACATACATCAGTATGTATGAGTCCAAGTAGGTCTTTAGCTCTTTCTCCAACATGGGAAAAGGCTTGCGTGTCATCTTACCAGATATGCAAGAAACACATTTATCAAAAGACGTACCATCAATTGATTCTAAAAGCCCATCTTGTTGCAGCTTCGTAATGCGTTTCTTGTTTATGTGGCAAAGACGACAATGCCATAGAAAAGTTGAATCCATGTTACGTTTAGATTTCTTGTTGCTAACATTATATATAGAACCATTGTTTGAATTAGGATCACGCATATCAATTTCAAAAATACCATCTCTAGGAATAGCATTAAAATAAAAAATATTATCCTTAGAAACCGAAATGCCAAAATCCGTAAAAACATGAATGAAACCATCATCCTTCAAACGAGAAAGTGAAACAACACCTCTAGTAATAGTAGGTGCGAAATGACAATTATTCAAAACAATAACTAGTCCATTAGGAAGGATTAAATCATAGCTTCCTATCGCTTTGACCGGTGCACGATTCCCATTACCAACGTACAGGTCCAAAGCGCCATGCTTCAACTTTCGACTTCCCCTAAGAGCCTGCACATCATTACAAATGTGAGTCCCACAACCTGTATCATATACCCAGGATTTATTAGGAAAAGTATAGAGTTCTATAGTGAAGATACCTGATGTACTAGCCCCGCTAGCCTTGTTCTTCTTCAACTCTGCCAGGTACACCGGACAGTTTCTCTTCCAGTGCCCTACCATTCCACAGTGATGGCAGGGTGCGTCCTTGGCTGGGTGCTCCTTCTTGGGCATACCTTTTTCTGCAAGTTTGAGCATATTATGCAGTTCATGTATGGTCTTGCCCATGTTGTGCATGTTGTAGTTTTGCACAAATGGTTCAAATTCCATTGAAAGTGAGGTTAGTATCATGCTCACTCCAAGGATCTGAGGCATGGGGTATCCAAGCCGCTCCATCTGATCCAGATAGCCTTTCATTTTCATGATATGGCTACTGACCGATTGTCCTTCCTCCTGCTTGCAAGCATGGAATGATCTGACAGTTTCAAATAATTCCTGCTCAGCTTGTTGTTCGAACATAGTTCTTAGTTCGGTTATCATGTCAAATGCTGTGAGGTCCTCTAAATTCTTTTGAATTTCTGGGATCATGCTCGCAAGCATAAGACAAGCGACTTCTTGCTGTTCATTAAACCTACGAGTGTAGGCATTACGCACAGCAGCAGTGGCATTTTCAGCAGGAGGCTCAGGTAAAGCCTGTTCCAGATGGTAAAACTTTTGTTCAGACTTGAGGACAATCCTCAAGTTTCGAAACCAGTCCAAAAAGTTGTTACCATTCAATCTCTCTTTCTCGAGAATTGATCTGATTGACGAGTTGTTGATGGTTTGAGTTGGAGTTGTCATCTACAAAACAAACAAAAATTCAAATTTTAGTATCTTACAATAATTAATCCTTTTTAAAATTAACTACCCAAGTTTTAAAAGAAAAACAATTAATTTTGCGAAAAAGGCTAAGATCCTCATTGAGATTCCACCATCACATCAGTTGATCTGCTAGCAATGGTGGATTCAATAGGTAGGTAACGTCGACCAATTGCAAATCAAGTGCAACTCTTAGATCCTTATGGGACCCATGGCACTAGTGAACAAGCATCTAGTGTCAAGCTGGCATGTTTAGTCCCATCCTTGCCTCGGGTCAAGGTCTCACCGCTTAACTCGATTAAGTCATCCAATTTGAGAACGTGCGAAAATAAATCTAGGTCCCACGCATAGACAATAATCACCTTGGATTACAATTCAACCTAGGTCCCACGCATAGGCAAAAAGTAATTGCAAGTGTTCTCAAGCGATTGGACGACATGACTTAAATTTGTGACGGGTAAAATATTTTGATGTGAATCAAAAAAGGTGTACGAAAAAAGCATGCATTCATTCTTCGTAGCACAAGTTAAAAAATTCTTCTTAACTTTAAGTCTAATCATTGTTTTAATTTATGTGTGTCAAGTTGTCCATATTCAAGTCTAATATACAACCTATGTGGATTATAAAAGAGATAGGACAATACATAAATCGAATAACATACATAACAAGTTAAGTGTTATTATTAAAACAATGATTTTAAGTTAAATCCATATTTAAACTTAGTTAAACTAAATCATGAGATTTAGTTTGAAAATGGTTTGTGTTGCGTTTTAAGTTTTAGAAAACTATTTGCAAGTTATATACATTCACAACATACATAATAAGCAAACAACCAACACACAACCACAATATGCAAAGCCTCAACCGATGAAAGAACCTATGCTTGGTCTCGTGAGCCATCACGAGAACCAAGAGTCATCTAGGGACATATAACCACAACCACACGGAGGACTCCCACTTGCTCCAAGACCTAGCAAGGACAAGTAGAAGCCCATAATGCACATGAAAAGTGAATCTGCCAGCCCAGAATTTCTGCATTCGGAGGCCCAAATGGCCTAGAAGGAGTCATCCCCGAGCTTAGCACCAAACTACAAAGTTGTGGGCCCATGAGTTGTCTATCTGCAAAAAAAATTTGGTTAAAAAATACGCCACCAATCATCGGGAAACTCCGTTTTACTGCAGCTTGTACGAGCAGCCATTTTGCGTCTTTATGTCTTTTATGCTTCGCCATTCCATTCCAAGCATCGGTTACAATATATAGAATGTAAAATACAACTAATCTACTATCTATCTATTGTAACATGCCCAAACAATGGCAACAACCAAATTAAAATTCATACATAAAAGCCGAAACAATGGCAAACCCCAAATAACAAGAAATAAACGACAATCCCAATCATTCATAGCACAAGTGGTCTAGGTTTTCATCGGCTTTGCATATACACATAATAATACCATAAAATAAAGATCATAACAAGGTGTTGGCTAATCCCATGAGCAAACATGCATGTATTTGCCATGGGAACAAATTAAATAGCATGAAATAAAAGATTTAGCCAACGATTCGAAGAAATAATCAACAAGAATTAAAACCCCGATTGGTACGCGAGTAAAATGGATTTAGGTTCTCAAACCTACTGAAATTAGACCTTCTAAAAATCATTTTACCACAGAAAATTAAGCCTTAGGGGCTGTTTTCAAATCGTTTCAAGAACCGATTAAAACAACGCGATTAAAGCCATTTTTAGCGTACCGAACACATTGTTTAATTAACAAATGCGAAACCAATGGCCATAGGACCAAAAATCACAGATGTTTATATTAATATTAACATTCTTAATCCATGAAAAATGGAGCCCTCGGGGCTGTTTTGAAAGTGGTTTCAAAAAACACTTAAAAACACGCGTTTTTGACCATTTTTTCGCATACCCGATAATCATATGGCACATATGATGGCTCGTGATACCACTATAGGTGATGATGAATATAATAAACATATAAATATCAAATAAACGCAGCAGAATCATCACCAACAACGGATCCATATTGCCATATGATCAATCAATTAAAACATAGATAAGGTTTATACCTTTGTAGCGTGATTCCGGTAACGAGACACCAATCACCTCCACGAATGGAATCAAGAAACCAAAAGACCAATAAGGTTGGTCTTTCCCAATGTGTGAAACACACTACACGTCCAACGAACACCCTTTGATGCTAGTCTAAACCCTTGTATCAATCCTTGCACAAGACTACTAATAGAATTATCAAGGAGAGAAAAACCAAAACCAAAAACACCTAGTGTGTGTGTGTTGTAGCCGTACACCAAGGGGAGGGGGGAGGAAGGTTATGAAGTCCAATGTGTAACTCCCAATCAACATTCATTATAATCAAATCATAATCAATTAGCATTAATGCTAATTGATGTCAAATCTAAAGTTACACTTTAAGCCCTTCAACATCCATAAACCCCACTCTTCACCCTTATGTAACAAAGGTTATACATAATGTAAATACGATAAATACATTATGATAATGGTGTCTAAGTGTATATGTGTGTGACCCCATAGGCTCACATATGACTAGCCATATAATTATTTATTATGACACGAGCATACTCCAACACTTCTTGTTGATGATATAACCCCGAATGAAGAATCTCGACTATCGTTCTTAAAAGGAGCAGCGGGATTTATGATAATGGTGTGCTTCTCTGTGCACCTGGCTAAGGCAAGCTTGAAATAGAGTTTCTAATCTGCTCATCTAATGGATTTTCGGTTTGGGGGGAAGCTACCAAAGTCTCTCTTTCTCAAAGGCTCATGTTTTATCTTCTATTCTAGAGCCACGGAAGCTTTGGTGGTGAATGTTTAAGAGATGATGACTTCTATCTTCTACAACGGGGCTGCTCGATATCCTTATCTCGGTACTTGTATCATCATCCTTCTTAAACTATATCATCTTCTCTATCATTGTAAATATTTTTCAAAAAGCAAAATACAAAAATATAAAACCAACAAAAACAAAATATAAAAATATAAAATCAACAAAAGCCCATAAAAATCAGAAAATTGAAAAATACCAAAAATATGTTTTCTCAAGACATGTCTCCTGGTATCGATAACATCTACGGTCTTAGAAATTTCATTCAACAATGGCACGGGACAATAGATGTAGTTCGAGCAGGAGGTGTAAATATTCTTTTCCAAAACATGTCACAAATTGTACGGCTTACAATTACTTCAGACTGTAACCCGTTCTTAAAACAATGGTTTGCTATTATTTCAGATAGCAACCCGTTCTTCAAGGAAGGAAAGTGTTGCGCTAAACAAATTTTCAAAATTTTCGTGCACTTATCCTAAAACTAATTGAGGAAAGTATGTCAAAGGACTGCTGTTCCTACACAAATGTTTTTCCGTCTAAAATTCTTCAGAAAAATATTTGTTGTTTTTTCAAAAATGGTGGTAAAATGAGTTGCTTGTAAATCAATCAGATTCAGAGTTTTCGTATAAATTGAAAACTCAATCAATGACTTCAGCGCTTTTAAACTTTTCAGAAAAATAAGTCATTGATTGAGGGGGAGAATGTTTTCAAATCTATATCATCTAATGAGCTTATCTAATTATCCTATATACTTAAATGTAAAACATGTTAACCTACGTTGAAGGACTAGGTGCCTAGGATATGACTGTTAGGATTAGATGATTAGAGTTTGATAAACACATTATTCCCGTGCTTTGTATGATCTGATTGATATGTTGGATTGACTTATACTAGTCGATTGTTGTTTGGGTGATGTCGACCACCATATATCTGTATATGTGTTCACTAACGTATGCAGGTATATTGGTAAATAAGAATGTTCCCAATCCGGATCCCACAATTGAAGATGATTGGATGCCGAAAGGAAAGGGTAACTATATCTTGGGTTGACATATGAAGAAACGGAGCTTAATTTGACTTCTATGGAGAGTTGGCATTAAAAAATGCAACGTAAGAGGTCTCACTGCATCAGCAGATGGTTTTCTTCCAAACCTCTAGCAGTAACAACAAATGGAGCTCAACCACCTAACGTATCTTTGTGCAGGACAAGTAGTGGATGATAACATTTTTTAAAACATTCGGAAAATACTGTTTTGAAAATGGAAAAATATTGATTTTGAAAATAAATTGGACTAAATTTTGAAAATCACCGGACTTCATTTTATCAAAACTTAAGTCACTCAATCATCGACTACGGTCATCGATAGGGGGGGAGAGTGATTTAAAATAAAATATTTTCAAATGATATTTCTTCATAAAAGTCCGGTTTGTACAATAATAAGTGGTGATCTAAAGATTTAATGTTATGTCATGGTATGATTTTCTTTAAAAATCAAAGATCTTTCAAAATGAAATTTTTTCTGTTCTTGTTTGATTGTGAAATTGTTTTATTTTGCTAAAAGATCTCTTAAAACTATCATACCTGACACTAACAATCTTTAATGTCTATAGTTGGTCCTCATCAGTCAATTTCAAAAAATTAAATCAAGCCACGTCTTTCCCCAAAATTTTCCAAATGATTTAAATCAATCGGGATCCAAAATCTCAATTGGTTTGAAATTTTTGATCGGGGGAGAGATCATGATTTAAATCTCAAATCGGTTTTAAAGGGTGATTGTTTCAAAGCACTCCTTCCTTCATGTGTCAAACGATTTTGAAATACATAATGCACATGATTATGGAGGAGCATTTAACCTAAAACCAAAAGAGTATTTAAACAAGGCCACATTTTCTCCCATGTTTTCTAAACCTTATTAAATCACTTGGGATCCAAAATCTTAAAGGATTTGATATTTTTGATCGGGGGAGAATTTGTGATTTAATATGAAATTTGATAAAAGATGATCGTTTTGATTCAATATGCATGCTCTCTCCAATATGTGCTAAACTCTTTCGTATATCGATGCACATATTGAGGGGGAGCGAATGGTTTCTATTGGCAATCATGGAATGTACTTCAAAAACCTCTTGCCTCTATGTGATAAAATGATTTCAAATATCTTATGCACATAGTGAGGGGGAGAATTTACCAAAGAAATTCAAATGGCTTTTTCTACGGAAATTGTGATCAAGAATATATTTCAAAGAACTCTTGCCTCCATGTGCTAAACAATTTCAATATCATATGCACATGTTGAGGGGGAGCATTTCTAAATGATCAAAACAATTAAGGTACAAAATGCTTTGATTTTATATCACAAGTACCTTGATTGATTTTCCAAATGATTTTTCAATTGGTTTCAAGGAAGAATGAACTGTACCAAAAGACCGACCATTTTACTTTATGCATGGAGTTATAAGGATGGTGAGGTTAGGTATTAGTTCCCATGATCCGCAAGAACCGGAAGGATCAACCCAAGGACAACCCACTAGATAGTGTAGCAGTCCTTAGGTATGATGAAAAAAGGAGTAAAGTGAGAATAAGGGAAGAGTGCCGACTGAGATAGAGCTAGAACTGGAATAAACCTAACAAGGTTCTAGTTATGAAGTCTCGGTAAACACTGAAGGGGTTAAAGAATGAAAAAGAATTAAATGTGAAAAGGGTGAAAAGAAATAGCCTTATAATTCAACCTTAGGGCAGAAACCGGGTTCAATACATATGCTACTGGTTGTTACTAATGTAACACCGGTATTGAAGACAAGACGTCATGGACCCAGTGACGCACTGCACTACAACTTCCCAAGCCACTCAAGTTCCTCTTAAAAGGACTTGTTTCACTCTCACGGGGAAACTACATAATCTATCGAATTTCTCTTAGAGATTGTTGATATTGAAGAAGGAGACCCTCTCCCTAGTCTCCGGCATAGGAACCAAATGTGCACAATTGAGTCTAGAGCCACGAGATCATCAATAAATCTCATTAGGACACACTATTCTTGAAGGCTTGCTGTTTCACACAATGTGAAAAGCAAGAATATATTGAGAGTCCTACGCATTATCCTTGTGGTATTGCCAGAACATCCGAGTGATATGTAAAAGTATTCACGATGAAAATGGAAATCCTTCTAGAGCCAACATCAAACAAGCTCTTGGTGGGTGACATGTGAGATCTTGCAAAAGATCAAGCTTGTGACAACTGGATAGAAACAATAGGGCGATTCATTCGTGAATCAACCTTGGTCCAGGAAATGAATTGACGAATACTTTTGTAAAAACCGTTCGATGTGAAAATCTTCTTCTCTCTAGCACATCGAATGTGTATTCATATTTCAAACACAAAAAGTATCTCTGATTGAAAAAATAATTTTGGAAAAACCGTTTGATGTGCAAATTTCTTCTTTTCTCTAGCACATTGAATGTGTACTCTTTTCAAATACAAAAAGTATTTGATAACATCAAATTAGCCTGATCTTTTATATATCAAATTCCCGTGTTTATGGCCTCATTTGCATTAATATGGTACTTAATTCTTTCATATTCGTTCATATTTGCATTTCAGGATAAATGAGGCGTTGAAGTGGAAAAGATGTGATAAAAGGCCAAAAGATGAATTTACGAGGGCCTTTGGATTTTATGTGAAGATTACGCCGTAACTAGCTAATAAGGTTACGGCGTAAATATGAGCTTTGAAGGATACGGCGTAACCAATTCTTATGGTTACATCGTAATTATTTTTGTGAATGTTACGGCGTAAGATGGTAATTAATTACGCCGTAGAGATAATTTCGGATCGGATAAGTTTCAGATGACAAAGGATTACGGCGTAACCCGATGATTAGTTACGCCGTAATTAATTACTTGGGCGCAAAGTTTCGAGGTCCAGGGATTAAAAGCGGCAAGTTTATTCGAAGTTTATTGAGTTCAAGGACTTGTTATAAAAGTAACAAGTGCGATGAGGGGCCAAAAGTGTCAACAAGAGCAAATTAGTTTCAACATATATTGATGACCAAGAAAAGTACGAAGTTGCTAATTCTCATAGTTACGACGTAACTATTATATAGTTACGGTGTAACTTTAGTTACGACGTAATTAGTTTATTTAATTACGCCGTAACCATGTCGGGGCCTATAAATACAGCCCTAAATATGCATTTTTAATTTTCTCTCTTCACCCCTCTCCCAGGGGTCGATTAGGACACCACTCCAGGGTATTTTCCAGCAGTCCGAAGCCAGTTTTGAAGGAAGAATTCACTCACAATCATCATCATTATTAGCTCTACATCAAGTAATTTGTATCAAACATTATGTTCAATTCAATTTATGATTTATTCATTTTTGTTGGTACAATTTATTATATGTTTGGCTAAGCACCCTGGTGCTGGCCTAGTTATGATTCCTTAATTGTTTTGTTTACATTTGTATTACTTCCGTATAATTATTTCTATTGCATGCATAGTTTATTGGTAGCCACCCTTGGTTCGGTAGTTTTGAATGGCGGTAGAGGCCAATTGCCTAGGAGATATGACCAACTGACCCTAGGTAAGCGGACTGAGACAGGAAGGGTAAGATATGACCAACTGACGACCCCTTCTACTTGTGCGATTTGACCAACTGATCACCTATCATTTGGATGAACTTAAGAATTAGGGGGTGAGTGTCTAAGTTCCTAACTGCCGGGCACTCACTATTATAAATCTAGCATGTAGCGGTACTTAATGACTCGGCTTAGGGGACCAGGAACAACAGGACTTATGACGGTGCGCATGATTTCTCCTGTGGTGGCATCTTTGCTGATAGGTTAGGGCGAATTGACCAAATGCTGTCCTCTCGACTTTGACCTCACCTGAAGTAATTGGAAGTAATTAGACGTAGACATTACTAGCTAGGATGAATAACTAGGTTAGCACCACTATCCTTCATTGATCACACCTCTTGCCCTTATCTGCTTTCTTTTATTTCCTTGTTTTATTAGTTAATTTTATTATTTCAATCTTTAAAGCAATTAATATCGTGACATAGACTTAAGTTAATTTCTGATCCACGTAGCTCTTGGGACAACCTCGGTTTTACCAAATACTACACAACACATGACCGGGTACACTGCCCGTTAGTGCATTAGGGTAGACCATAGGTATAACGAGTAATTATAAATATTAAAACCTGGTCAGTAAAACATGCATCAAGTTTTTGGCGCCGCTGCCGGGGAGCTATTTAGGATTTTATTCTTAGTTTTTCTTTTATTTTTAGTTTTCTTTTTCTCTTCTTTTCTGCTTTTTGTTTGTTTTTGATATTTCAGGATATGGAAGATTCAAATTTTGACATGCTCACTATGGAAGAATACATTGCTTTGACTCAAGGTGACCAAAGATCAGGCATCATATATCCCGAGTTTGATGATGACATCGAGTTTGAGATCAGCTGCCAGTTCATGAGGGAACTTAGACAAGAGCTTTTCGCGGGAACTAACGATGATGATGCCCACCTGCATGTGCGAAGAGTATTGGAGATCGCAGATATTTTCCACACTCCAGGAGTTTCTCAAGATGCATTAATGCTTAGAGTGTTCCCAATTACACTCACTGGTGCAGCCAGAAGATGGATGAAGATGCTTCCTGCGGAGTCAATCAATATGTGGAATCTTTTGAAGAAAGCATTCATTCGGAGATATTGTCCTCCTTCAAAGATTGCCAAGAAGATGGAAGAGATAAGGATTTTCAGACAGAAGATGGATGAAACGCTTGATGAAGCTTGGGAAAGATATAATGACCTTCTGTACAGATGCCCAACGCATGATATCAGCAACCATCAGATGGTCCTTATTTTCTACAAAGGTTTAAACATCTCGTCCCGCCAAATGCTCGACTCTCAAGGACCTATTCCTACAATGCCACCTGCACAAGCCCTTAGATCAATTGAAATGATGGCTGACCATTCATGAAACTGGTATGATGGAGCAACCACTTGGGCCATAAATAGCAACAGCTTGGATGACATTGGTGACATCACCAAGCAGCTTGATAGACTTGGATGTGATATGAAGATGGCCAAGGAGAGCATTCATGCTATAAAAGAGCACTCTCTACAAGAAGAATATGAGCAGGTCAGGTATGTTGAGTCATTGGAGGAAGCCGTTAAGAAATTCTCGGGTAATTTAAAAAGGATGCACAACTCGAGTGACGAAATGATTAGGGAATTCAAAGAGGGCGCGGACCTGAATTTAATGAAGCTTGACGCTAACAGGAAAAGCTTGGAGGCTAAGCTTGAAGAATTAAACCAAAGGGTCCTGGAAAGTAAAATGAATGCGGTTGGAACTATCAAAGCAACAGTGGGAAAGATGAAAGAAGTCAACAAGGAGCCGGTTCCTCGTGATTTACCTTATATCAGACCCTATGTACCACCTATCCCGTTTCCAGGTGTCACACCCCCAAATTACCTGTTTTTGCAGCGGAATGGAATTCCTGGGGGATGACGATCATAGCATCAAAGTTATAGTTATATCGAACGACCTAAAGTGTCGTTTTGAAAATATCGTTTGATTGAGTAAATAATCAGAGTTTACAAAACATAGGTCCCAAAAGATTTCCAAGATACCAAAATAAGTTTGTTACAACCAAACGATAGTTAAGTGCAAAAAAAAAGTAGGTGAGACGCGTCGACATCGCGACTCTATGATAAGTCCACATGCATGCCATGAAGTGAATGCCTTAGATACCTGAGATAAAACATGCTAAAAGTGTCAACACAATGGTTTAGTGAGTTCATAGAGTTTGGTTAACAAGTAAAGCTTTTAAAGAGCGTTCATGCAACAAGGCAAAGTTTTTGGTCATAAAGAATAGTCCACAAAGCAAAGGCATTGTAAATCCACTCAGTTACAAGTTCCGCCCATACAAAACTTGCAACCTGTGTGTTCACAACCCACTGCCAAAATATGTCTAGCTTATGTTCAAGCACACGATGTCAAATGAGTTCACAAAGCAAAGGCATTGTAAATCCACTCAGTTCCAAGTTCCGCCCATACAAAACTTGGAACCTGTGTGTTCACAATCCATTGCACAAAATATAGTGTATCAAGTAGTTAAGTATACATTATCATAACAGTTCACAATATAGCACCACGTATATAATAATGTATGCCAGGCAAAGCCCCTAAAATAAATAATATGCGTCCCGTAACATAGTGGACGAGAGGTTGGCCGACCTCTAATAGCGCTATCCATACTACCTACTAATAGGAGACTAACAATGCGAATGTACGAACAGTACATCATGCAACTATTATATACAATTAAGAACACTCCGAACATGGGAGAATTTGCACTGCTCCGAACAGGGGAGACTTTGGGTCAAGAACGCTCCGTAACATAGTGAGACGTCCTGCTCCGAACAGAGGAGACTTTGGGTCAAGAACGCTCCGTAACATAGTGAGACGTTCTTCTCCGAACAGGGGAGACTTTGGGTCAAGAACGCTCCGTAACATAGTGAGACGTTCTGCTCCGTAACATGGGGAGACTTTGCACACTCCACCGATAAGGCGAGAATTATTGAGAACGCTCCACCAATAAGGCAACACTTTATAGTGATGCTCCGAACATGGGAGACTTTATAGTGATGCTCCGATCATGGGAGACTTTATAGGGATGCTCCGAACACGGGAGACTTTATAGTGATGCTCCGATCATGGGAGACTTTAGGTCAAGGTCATAACACGTACGGTTCAATAAGTTCAAACAAGTCATAAGTTTGTATTTAAGTTCAAGAGTTCCGTTCAAAAGTTCGTAATTAAGTTCAAAGATTTAAGTCGAGTTCAGAAGTTCAGAACAGTCAAAGAGTTCGAATAATATCAAAAGGTTCAAGATCGTCGAAGCGTTCAAAATCACGTCAAACAAGTTTAAAATATATCAAAAGGGTCCTTGTACAAGTTAAATGAGATCAACTATATGTCAAAAAGTTCATATCAAGTCCACAGTGTTCACTTATATGTTAAAGGGTTCGAATCAATTTAAAAGAGCTCAAATATACATGTCGAAGGGTTCAAAATCAAGGAAAGTGTTTCAACTAATAGCGTTCAAAAGATAGTGATCAATTTAGTTCGGGCATAATCTACTTACGCGCACATAGAGTGAAACAAAAGGTATTTAAGTTCATATAAATGTAAAGTAAAAGCAAGTAGTTGAGCATGTATCTCCCCCGAAGAGTTTATAAAACAATTAAACGAGTAAAAGTGGGGCTACGAACTCACCTGGTGCAATGTTTATGATGACAAAAGTGGATGCACAAAAATGAGACGCAACAGTCTAACCGCGACCTATAATGAATGATATGTTCTAATGTAAGTCATGAAACAATGTCGTGCATGCAAACTCATATGATATCCATACCACTTGTACCTTTTGGAAAATAAAGTTTATCGTCGAAATATATGTTTATGACCTCTTGTCAAGTTACAAAACACTTTATGAGTATTTACGTCGAAATGATATCCTACGATAATCATTTAGTGGTTTATTATGAATCTATAACTTTTCGTCGTAAAATAATGTCATTTGACAATTCATGAGAGTGACTAAATGGCCTTGAAAAGCTAGTCGTAAAATGGTGCACATCGAGTGTTAGGAAACAAACTCAACGGTTTTGGGAAGCTTGTATCATTATCTCAAAGTTTTAGCATTTAAGTTTACATCATAGAGGTCTCGATCACAAAGAAAAATATTGGTTAAGTATGATACTTTAGTCCAAAGTATAGTTTAAAGGATGGTTTTCGGCAAAGTTTGAGTGACTATATTTTATTCGTTACAACTCCGCTCAACAAACGGTTGGACATTTTGGAAAATATGCTAGGCGAACTTACTTTTACTAGAAGACATCACGCTATAAAAAGTTCTACATCATTGTTAAAAACGTCCGCCAACATGGTCCTTTAGTTGCCGTAGTATGTTTTTAATAGAAAATATATTAATTTTGCTAATAGAATAAAGTTACGGCAACTTCGTTTATCGCGTGTAATTTAATCGTTACAAGACCGTTTTCTACGTTTTATATGTCCTTAGATTCGTGTCAAAGTATACTAATATATTTTTGATAAGTCGGCACATTTAATAACGCTTAAGCCTTATTTTTGACTCGTAAAGGGTGACATTTTTCATGCTGAAATTTCTGGAATTATTAGTTTTCGTCGTCAAACTTCAAAAATTCATAACTTCTTCGTTATAGCTCCGTTTTAATCCGTTCAAGCGGCCACGTTTTTTTTTAAAGTATATTTTCCAAATATCTAGGCCAAAAATATTTACCTACTGTCAGATTTTCCATATTTCGAAAATAAGGACAGACCCTTTTTAAAACTTGTCGAAATGAGTTTTTCTCGCGCCAAACTTATTCTAACCCATTCAAAACAACTCCGAAGCTATTCTAATCCTACCATACACCTTCTTAGGGTGTCATGGGTTCCTAGGCATCACCAAAAGTGATATATTTCAAGGATTAATTATAGGATGAAATATATATATATAACACTTAAAAAACCTTAAAAAGTGGTATAGACATCACATAACTTGCATGTTTTACTTGAGCATGATAAAAATGAACATAAAAATGAATATGAAAGATGATGATAAGTATGAAATGCTTACTAATTACTTGATGAGGTGATATGAACCAAGGTTTAATCCTAAAACACCCTAGGTTTTTATTTCAAAACCTATACAAAGAGTGTAACTAGAGTGTAAATAACTTGACTAGAAAATTTTTGAAGCTTTCTTCTTGATTCTATGGTGTGGCCGGTTGTGTTGAAGGAGAGAAAGAGAGTTTTGTTTTTGCTTTACACTTTGAATAATGAATTGTATGTGTAGTTTAGAGTATAAAACATTATAATGTGTAAGATATTTAGTTTGCAAAGGTTGTGACTCATCCCAACTTGGTCGACCAAAATGAAAGAAAAGAGACCAAATAAAATTTGAGTTGCTAAATACATATTTGTTGAAGGGAAGTGTAGTTAATTAAAAATTATTAGTAACTTGTGTATTTATTTAAGCATTTAAGGTAGCGTTAGTTAAAAGTAAATTTTAACGGGTCAAAATAAAATATATTAAAGTCATAAAAATTATAAAAATACATTTCTTGAAAGATTTGAGTGAATAAATATCTATCGGGTTGAATTTAAGAAAACCGTCGTAATTTATATAAACATAACAATTTATATACAAAATAAATTTAAAACACTGGGTAAACTCCTAATATAATTTTTATGGTCTTAAATTGAGTATAAAAATATATCAGGATAAGTTTTGTGAAGTGTCAGATTAATATTCAAAATAATCTTTACGCGATAGCGTTTATTTAATAAGAAAATAAACTTTTAATGTAAAATGCAAAACCATGCACGAACCGATATGAAATGATGAATATTGAGTTTGAGAAATGACCGGAAATTGAGAATTGTGACACCAGGACGTTTGAAGACTGTAAGAAAAGAATAAATAAGCGACGATCAATTGAAGAAAATGGAAGCGAAGGACTTACAAAGTGATGAAGCAACGCCACAAGCTAATGAGGAATCAACCACAACACAAAATGGTATTACTTCTAACTCTTCTTTTATTCCTAACAATCTTGCTTGTTTCTCTATGCAGGTTGCTGAAATTATGGATGAAATCGTGCAACCCGTCACATCACCCGATGATGGTTATATAGCTCCAGCTACTGAACCAATTTTAGTTGATCTTGCAATGGAATTAGAGGACAAGATCTTGAACACTTCAGTGATTAACGAGATGACATACGAGCCAATTAATCAGCCATGTCACGAGGTGAACCAATCATCAATGCCATCAACTAAAACGGGTAAGGTATGGAGGGAAATGACATCTCCTTTCAGGTATGATCATAATTTATCATTTCCCCATCCCGTAGCAAATTCACACCCTTATGGTGTTTATTGCTATTTTCACCCACACTTGATTTCAAGTGAGGGGATGAACACCCTTTTACGTAGTAAATAAGGGTGGAGTCAAGCTCGTGACTCGAACAAAAACAAGCGCTTCGTGGGAGGCACCCCATGCCTATCTTTTCTTTTTCATTTTATTAGTATAGTTGGGTTTTATGTTTTCTAACCATTTTTGTAGGAAACGAGGAAGTAATTATTGCTGCAGTTTGCTGATCTGACCAGAGTTACGGCGTAACTCATCTTAGTGATTACGCCGTAACCAACTTTTTTAGCAGCAGAATTCTTGACGCATTAATAATTACGGCGTAATACCATCTCCGTAGTTACGCCGTAACCACTCGCTTTGCAGCTTATGTCAGGTTTTGCTAGTTACGGCGTAACTCCCTCATAAGAGTTACGACGTAACTTTCCTCTGCTTTAATTCTTTCATTTTAAAACACAATAACCTTGTATTAGTATTTTAAATGAACTTTGTGGGTGTGTTCCCTGTAAACACTCACGAGACTTCACTCGTCCACTTGGGACACCAAGTGGTTTAAAAGGCTTGTTGCATGCGCTAAATGCAACCGTGATTCCTACGAAAGTGAGTTAGGTTTTTATACTTGTTGTTTTTCTAGTATGATGCGTTTGGTTGTCTTAAGCGAATTCAGGTTATTAAAGTTTGCTCATGAATCTCAAAGCGGGACACGTTTACTCGTGAGTCTTCGATCATGCCGAGCAAATCTAGGGGAGTTTTCTGTTCCAATTCTAACCCTTCTTATCTTTTATTTATATGCTTAAGTATGACCCAGGTGGGGGGAAGGGATTAGACATAGACACCCGCTTGATTTTACTTGCCCTTATTTTTCTAGTTTTTGATGAAAAGTGTTTCATTAATAAAATTTTGACATGTTTTTCATTACTTAACTGGATTAATCTAGACTGAGAACACCTACCCTATATTTCCATTGTGTGAGGATAAGCCTTTCCGTTTTCCCCTTATACATAATTCCATAAAAATGAGTGTGCCGGTGGCTGTAGTAGACTTTAGAACTTGGCCTTGTATATCTTCTCGAGACCATTATCATGAGCATTACACTGAGGTAACTTGGTGTGATCGGTGCAGCCAGGATATAAGGAAATTTTAGGATTATACCCAAATAGCCCATCATTTATGTTATGTGTACATTGGCTTTTCACATTGATCAGTCAATCCCCCTATTAAACCCTTTTTGTTGCACTCACCATTAGTGCAGATACCCCTAGATATACCCTTCTGAGCCATCCCTTTCATTTTGTTCACCCAATATATGTTGTTTCATTACACCTATCGCCTAGCCTACCTTGTAGTTTCCTTATGTCCATGGTCCGGGCGCTGCTGGTTAATTTTGGTTCCACTAGTGAAAGTCGCGGGTTTTGAATATAGGGTTTTGGAAGAAAATCGGGTTTAGATGATAGTTGATCTCAAGTGGGGGGATGCTTTTTATGTTCGGATCGTTTATATCCATGTATACCTTGTCTTGCATCAAAAAAAAAATGAGCATGCAAGCAAGTGATTTGTCTATAATTAGTGTTTTCGCCTTGGTCAACTGGCGCAAATTTTTACAAATCCGTTTTGTCTTACGGATAAAATTAGAAACCCAAATATTTCTATCTCGCCTTTCAAATTTTAATCAATATTCGTACAATGGGGACATTGTACATTTCAAGTGGGGGGATGGGAGATAGAAATGGTTGATTTTGATAGAAATATGTGCTAAATTGACTCAAATTTTAAAAAATTTTATATAGCACATTCTTTTTTCATTGATGATGAAGGCCGAGTTAATGCATCTTATTTGCCTAGATTATGGAGTTTATGAGGCACCACATTACATTTCTTATGCATTAACTCGTGTATTGGATTATTAAAGACCCCTTGACTCTTGACCCTTGATTTTTGCTACGGGATTGAATGCGACTAGTGGTGGGGTGACTATGGACTTAGGAATCTATTTGTTTCGTGTCTTTTTATTTACACCCATTTAAAATTTCCCATGTCTTATCCTACCCTTAGTCATGAATCGAGCTTAGGTGAGGAAGCGAGCAATCATTGGTGTCTTGGCCATGGATTTGGTCATGTATCATTGGCTTTGTCCCCTTCGCCGTAGCTCGTTAGTAATGACAAAATAACCCCATAAGCCTTTGTTGTGTCAACCCATTGCCATTTAAAATAGCTGCATCTATAGACTCTAGTGGTGGAGATTAGTATCTTTGCCAAGCCTATGATAGAATACTCGCCATGACTGAGCAGTTGAGTGATCACCCCAAATATAAACACGTGATTTATGAGAGAGAGAGAGAGTGTGTGATTTCAATTCCCTTTTCGTGAGGTGCTCGGTTTGGAATTTTCTAGCTTAGGTGATTTTTAGACTCATAACTTCCAATTAATCCTGGGAGATATCTTTTTAACAATTATTTAAAGGGTCTACTTGAGGACAAGTAGGATTCAAGTGGGGGGATATTTGATAACATCAAATTAGCCTGATCTTTTATATATCAAATTCCCGTGTTTATGGCCTCATTTGCATTAATTTGGTACTTAATTCTTTCATATTCGTTCATATTTGCATTTCAGGATAAATGAGGCGTTGAAGTGGAAAAGATGTGATAAAAGGCCAAAAGATGAATTTACGAGGGCCTTTGGATTTTATGTGAAGATTACGCCGTAACTAGCTAATAAGGTTACGGCGTAAATATGAGCTTTGAAGGATACGGCGTAACCAATTCTTATGGTTACGTCGTAATTATTTTTGTGAAGGTTACGGCGTAACGTGGTAATTAATTACACCGTAGAGATAATTTCGGATCGGATAAGTTTGAGATGACAAAGGATTACGGCGTAACCCGATGATTAGTTACGCCGTAATTAATTACTTGGGTGCAAAGTTTCGAGGTCCAGGGATTAAAAGCGGCAAGTTTATTCGAAGTTTATTGAGTTCAAGGACTTGTTATAAAAGTAACAAGTGCGATGAGGGGCCAAAAGTGTCAACAAGAGCAAATTAGTTTCAACATATATTGATGACCAAGAAAAGTACGAAGTTGCTAATTCTCATATAGTTACGACGTAACTATTATATAGTTACGGCGTAACTTTAGTTACGACGTAATTAGTTTATTTAATTACGCCGTAACCATGTCGGGGCCTATAAATACAGCCCTAAATATGCATTTTTAATTATCTCTCTTCACCCCTCTCCCAGGGGTCGATTAGAACACCACTCCAGGGTATTTTCCAGCAGTCCGAAGCCAGTTTTGAAGGAAGAATTCACTCACAATCATCATCATTATTAGCTCTACATCAAGTAATTTGTATCAAATATTATGTTCAATTCAATTTATGATTTATTCATTTTTGTTGGTATAATTTATTATATGTTTGGCTAAGCACCCTGGTGTTGGCCTAGTTATGATTCCTTAATTATTTTGTTTACATTTGTATTACTTCCGTATAATTATTTCTAAGTGTATGCATGCATAGTTTATTGGTAGCCACCCTTGGTTCGGTAGTTTTGAATGGCGGTAGAGGCCAATTGCCTAGGAGATATGACCAACTGACCCTAGGTAAGCGGACTGAGACAAGAAGGGTAAGATATGACCAACTGACGACCCCTTCTACTTGTGTTATTTGACCAACTGATCACCTATCGTTTGGATGAACTTAAGAATTAGGGGGTGAGTGTCTAAGTTCCTAACGGCCGGGCACTCACTATTATAAATCTAGCATGTAGCGGTACTTAATGACTCGGCTTAGGGGACCAGGAACAACAGGACTTATGACGGTGCGCCTGATTTCTCCTGTGGTGGCATCTTTGCTGATAGGTTAGGGCGAATTGACCAAATGTTGTCCTCTCGACTTTGACCCCACCTGAAGTAATTGGAAGTAATTAGACGTATACATTACTAGCTAGGATGAATAACTAGGTTAGCACCACTATCCTTCATTGATCACACCTCTTGCCCTTATCTGCTTTCTTTTATTTCCTTGTTTTATTAGTTAATTTTATTATTTCAATCTTTAAAGCAATTAATATCGTGACATAGACTTAAGTTAATTTCCGATCCACGTAGCTCTTGGGACGACCTCGGTTTTACCAAATACTACACTACACACGACCGGGTACACTGCCCGTTAGTGCATTAGGGTAGACCATAGGTATAACGAGTAATTATAAATATTAAAACCTGTTCAGTAAAACCTGCATCAGTATTTATGATTGAAAATTGATCTTTCTCACAAAACCTTCGTCGTATTGCAAAACTCTTTCTTCAAGC
This sequence comes from Chrysanthemum seticuspe, assembly GCA_019973895.1. Taxonomy (NCBI): domain Eukaryota; kingdom Viridiplantae; phylum Streptophyta; class Magnoliopsida; order Asterales; family Asteraceae; genus Chrysanthemum; species Chrysanthemum seticuspe. The sequence goes on from BPTQ01000004.1 coordinate 225,979,207, forward strand.
AATACACGATTGTTTTCAAATCATTTTCATTAATCAGTGAATTTCAATTCGCTGGTTCACTCACTCCGTGTTGTCTTCTTTGAGACGTTCCGGTTTGAGAACGGCTAGAACAGCTGCGAAACCCTGTCAAGGAGATTCTTCGGAATTATACCTGATCACAGGCAGTACATGTACTGATCAACGGGGAACCGTGGGCTGTGTACCTCAATTCAACAAAAGTGATCAAAGACACTTTCGTGTGTTTTATTGCTAACTGTTGTTTGCAGGTACATTTGGACGGTTGTAGCTGATCAGAATTGAGGAGTCAATCCAAAGCCGCATGCTCACAATATCCACACTTAATTGAAGAAATCATGACTTGTGCTTATCTACAAACCTGGCTCTGATATTTCTATACTATGCTTCTGCTACGCTGCTGCAAATATCATGAACCAGTAGGGCTGAGCAAAACCGACCGAAACCGACAAGCCAGACTAACCGACCGACCCGATTAGAGCCCGAAACCGAACCGACTAAAAACGGGTCGGGAGTCGGTTTTGAAAATCATGGTATATCGGTATCGGGTCGGGTCGGTATAAAAACCCGACTTTAGCCCGAAGTAGCCCGCTAGCCCGATTCAAAATTAGGTATAAGAAAAAATAAGCGCCCCTCTCATGTCTCATTCATTCATTCTTTTTTCCCTGTAAAACTTTCACAAAAACGAGAACAACCAATCAAAAACTCCACATATGAATCAAGAACAATTATGAAACCCGATTGATTCACGTCTCAAAATCAAGAACAACCAATCCAAATGGATCAATCTCATCTAAAAAACACCACATAAGGGGGTTTTTGGATCTTTTTCTGGGTTAAATATTTGTATTTGGAACCATGATTCAAGACAGTTTGTATTTCTATTTGTATTTCGATCTGCTACAGTAATTAAGGGGTGTTTGGATCTGTTTTCTGGGTGTCGGGCTAGACCGACTGTTACCGGAAACCGACCGACTAGACCGACTGTTACCCAAAACCGAACCGACAAAAACGGGTCGGGAATCGGTTTAGTGTTTTCCTTTCAATCGGTATCGGGTATTGGCGGGTCGGGTCGGGACGGGTCGGGATCCGGCCCGATGCTCAGCCCTATGAACCAGTAAAGCTTCCGCTACTCTGATGAAAAGATGTCATGATCCAGAAAGTGTGAGCATGTCGGTCCAAAAGTCACAACATCACATGAAGGCAACACAATAAAGGGTGATCCAGAGATTTGTTGTGGCTGATGATCTCAAAGAAAGCTCGAAGATCATCAAGATGTGGATCAGTTCAAAGACCTCCACTGAAAGTACAAAATAATCGGACAATGAAGAGTCACTACAAAAGCACAAAGAATGTGAACATTGAAGAATTGAAGTCTACGAGCTCAGAACAGAAGACAAATTAGAATGCTAGGATTCGAAATGTAAAACATGGGGTGACCTCCCTTAGGGGGAGATTGTTAGGAATTGGAAATTCCATAAGTGAAGTGTCGGTCACCCCATCTATAGTCTAGCATATGTTAGCTCGTAGACATATCATTATTTACTGTTTTATTAGTTAGTTAGTAGTTTAGTTTAGCGTAGTGTAACACCGTGGAGGAAGGACGGGTCTTTACCCACTGTATGCCTGATCCACAGTCCGACAGGAGGACGTATAAGTTGTAAGTATAAATACCCCTTCCATCCTTGGAAGGGGTGGTGCTTCTTTCATAATCTAACCTTTACATTTTGTTAAGCAAGTCTCTACCAAGAACACCCTCTCTTATCTTTCTCTCTCTAAATGGCTAACATGTATTTCCATCATCCAAGACCACCCGAACCATCTAACAACACAATATTTAAGATCCTACAATCACATGTCCCTATATTGTTACTGACATGACAAAAAGTTGTCATATAATTATTTAAGGGGGTGATACTCACACCACATTTTTTTGTTAATGCACCACAATTTGTGCATTACAGTATTGTACGGTACAAACTGTAATGCACAAGTTGTGGTGCATTAATCAAAAAATGTGGTGTAGGTATCAATTCTCAATTATTAAATGTTGTCATATTTCGTGTAAACATGTATGTGATTTATAGAATGTCATTGAATTGTCAAATACATGTCCCTATATGGTTACTGACACGCCTAAAAAGTTGTCATATAATTATTGAATGTTGTCATATTTCGTGTAAACATGTATGTGATTTATAGATTCTAATGCATGTCCCTATATTGTTACTGACATGTCTAAAAGTTGTCATATGATTATTAAAACATGACAAAAAGTTGTCATATTTCGTGTAAAACACTATGTGATCTAGACACTATATATATAACATCTACAAAGAACTTTAACAAACATAAGCTTTAACAAAAAACTAAATACTAACATACATCAACTTAACAAACATACAAATGGCGGCTAGTTTCCAGAGATTCAAATGTAAATTACATTTCAATGGCAAAGAAAGTGGTGTCATTATGTACAGTGACATCACATACTCATTAATGGTTGAAATGTTGGTGAACAAATTCGAGTTGGATGCAAATACGCAACTCAGATTGTCCTTTAGGCTAAGTCCATCAGATACTCTGATGGAGATTAAAGACAACAACGATGTTTCTTTATTTGTTACGTGTGCTTTTGGTTCCGCTGATGGTATAATACATTTGTACATTGATCAGCCCAGGGAAAATGCAACTATAATAGGACAAACACGGATAATACCCGGTCCAGCGGTTATTCTTCAATTGGCCAAGCTCCGCAAAAATACATACATTAGGGAAGGTGGACCTTCGTCTGTAATGCCAACCCCAGAGTATGTCAGGAAAATAGTGGAGGATGCATCTGAAGATGATCATTTTACGCGTGGCCCATGGCTAAGCGCGCTTGGCTATCTAGATGCTTTTGGGATCATGGTAGATGCTTGTTTAGGCGATATGAAAAACTTTTGTAAAAAAGGGAAGCTTGAACTGGTTGTAGTTGTCATCAAGTCTTGTACACCAAATTTTCTTGGTGAGCTAAATGTTACACTCAAAGATCCATCAGGAAAAATGTATGGTACAATTCATCACAAAGTCCTAGAAGAGGATAAGGGTTATGTGAAGTCTATCGGTGTCGGTGCTGTTTTGATACTAAAGAACGTCTCAGTGTTCACACCAAAACCACATAACCATTACCTTAACATCACTTTGAAAAACATTGTTGAGGTTTACCACAAGGATGCCGTTTATCAGTGATGTTTAAATTGGACTTTAGTTTTTAATTTGTATCATTTTTATCTTGTATTTTTTTATGTTTCTATTTAACCCATCTACTATTTTCATTTAACTCATCTACAAAACTTTAGTTATCAACGCCATAACTTGTTATATATAACATACACAAACATTTATTTGGTAAGCGTAGATAAAAATATATATACAAAAGATCAACTAATCATATCTACATCCGTTAGTATTCTGCAACCACAGATAAAAACAATATATACAAAAGTTCAACTAATCATATCTACATCCGCTAGTATTCTTCAACCATAGATAAAAAAATATATACAAAAAGTTCAACTAATCATATGTACATCCGCTAGTATCCTCACACCGGGTTCCATAAAAATAATTAGCCATGAGTAATCTAAACTCCCTAAAAACTTGTGAAGGATTATTAGTAACCATTGGTGGGATCCTACTTGTACAAAATTGTAGCATAAGCCAACATGTTACTACTCCACAATCCATACCATTTTCTTGCCGCGGAGCCGGGAACCAATTTGAATCATTGTAAGAGAATGAGAAGTTATGATGTTGGCGTCCGGTAACCGAAAAATATCCTTGGATCTCTAAACTTTCATTTAAGACTTTTGTCCATGCAACAATATGTCGTCGCAACTTATCCGGCCTAACGTCACTTTGCATCGAGTCAAAAACATAAATATGGGAATTTCGAAGATTTACGACAGCAGTCACCCAGTGATTGCCTTCGGCGTCGATCGGCATATACACCTACAAAGATAAAATCATTAACTTACGTAAAATTAAATACCTTATTAAAATACTAAACGTATTAAAATCATTAAACACAAATACTTACCACGTCTGCCTCATCCCAGGAAGGGTACGGACGTGTCCTCCCACTTAACGTTCCCTGTAATGCACTATCAGTCACAAGTAAGAAGACAGAAGTTCCTAGAGAATAAGATGCAACTGTTGATTTAGCTACTGTCCAGCGAGCACCAGGTGGCCTCTGACGAATTAGAAGCTCAATCCATGCATTGATATGCTAATTTAAATCAAAAAAATATTAAAATTATTATTTAGCATTCTCTAAAAAAGACTATTCAAATACAATATAAACATTTAATAATAAACTTACATCGTCTGCAAGCCAACCATTACTTGGAACCTTGGAACAAAAAAGGAGCAGTTCGTTCCAAAAACTTGGCTCACATACAAAACCCATTACATGACAGTCCAGGTATATGGGTTGAGGGTTACGCAGGAAAGTATTTAAGTCGTCATAATAATTACGCCTAACCTAAATAGCCAAAAGTAAATTACTATATCAATACAAAGTTGTTAATCATTATTAAAAAAAATATTCAAGTAGTGTTATGATTACCTTAGTAGGGTCAACGTTATAAAATGAAATGTACTCTCCGGTATAATTAGAACGTAAATACTCAACTTTATCCCCATCTTCTTCATCATCAACTCTATCGTCATCTTCATCATCAACACCTTTTCCAAGATCTAACGGGCTAATATTGGCTGAAATGGCATTATTCTTACTCCTACCAGCCCGTTTCTTGGGAATAACAGTCGTGTCTGGCAAACCCTCATACGGGCTCAACAAAAAACGTCCAGGACGAACATCTCTCTTTTCTCGATTCATAGCACCCTAACACAAATAAATAATAATTTGTTACTTGCACATAATTAGTATTATAGTAGAAAATGGTAAAAAGATATATATTTATGTTAGTATAAATTTACCGGCAAGACACGACTAGCTACAGGGGGTGTGATGGACTAGCTTGTTGCGCATTGTTACCCGACCACGGAAAAAATCCTTGTTGTGGCATAGGCGTCCTAGAATGAGGCGTCGGCTGCTCGAATAACTGCGTACCCACCTGTGGCGACTGGTGGCTAGAGACCCCGTCAAAGAAAGAACTACTCGGGGGTTAGGAAACCCACCAGCTCCTGGACCAGCCTCGCCAAATACCTACATACAATATTAGAATGTTTAGTAATTTTTAAACAAAAGAAAATTCATTTGCAGAAATAAGATAAATAAATTATATACCTGCCGTTAGTAATTTTTAAAACAAATAACAAGTAATTAGCAACAAAAAAAATACAAATATACTTGCGCGTTCGGGAACCCAGTAACTCCTGTTCCAGCCTGCCCGAAATCCTACATACAATATTAGTATGTTTAGTAAATTTTAAAACAAATAACAAGTAATTAGCAACAAAAAAAATACAAATATACCCGCGCATTCGGGAACCCATTAACTCCTGGTCCATCCTGCCCGAAACCCTACACACAATATTAGTATGTTTAGTAATATTTAAAACAAATAACAAGTCAGATGTTCAACAAAAAAAATACAAATATACCCTCGCGTTCGGGAACCCAGTAACTCCTGGTCCATCCTGCCCGAAACCCTACACACAATATTAGTATGTTTAGTAATTTTTAAAACAAATAACAAGTCAGATTGTCAACAAAAAAAATACAAATATACCCGCGCGTTCGGGAACCCAGTAACTCCTGGTCCATCCTGCCCGAAACCGTACACACAATATTAGTATGTTTAGTAATTTTTAAAACAAATAACAAGAATTTAGAAACAAAAAAAGAATACGAATATACCTGCGCGTTCGGGATCCTAGTAAATCCTGGTCCAGCTTGCCCGAAACCCTACACACAATATTAGTATGTTTAGTAATTTTTAAAACAAATAACAAGAATTTAGCAACAAAAAAAATACAAATATACCTGCGCGTACGGGAACCCAGTAAATCCTGGACCAGCCTGCCCGAAACCCTACACACAATATTAGTATGTTTAGTAATTTTTAAAACAAATAACAAGAATTTAGCAACAAAAAAAATACAAATATACCTGCGCGTTCGGGAACCCAGTAAATCCTGGACCAGCCTGCCCGAAACCCTACACACAATATTAGTATGTTTAGTAATTTTTAAAACAAATAACAAGAATTTAGCAGAAAAAAATACAAATATACCTGCGCGTTCGGGAAACCACTAAATCCACTAAAGAAACCAAATATTTGTTGGAACAGTGTGTCGTGTTCCTTTATCTTGGCATCCTGAGCCTTTCTCAAATTCTCTAGTTCCGTCAAATGACGATAAACGTATGCTGGAACATCGTCACGGCTATATTGGTCTGTAGGTGGGGGTATTGGTGGTGGTTCAATACTACGCCCCTCAAAAAATGCCATGCTATCACGGAACCAATCCTGTTCGGACTCATATGTATCGGGTACAAGTCTTAAGGTAGGTTCCGCTTCCTATAAATTATATAAATTATATCGACAAATATGAATATTGTTATGAATCACTAAAAACTAAATGGCATGATTAAATAACAACTCACCAATAAACTATCCAGCATACGAAGTTGAAACAGCCGCTTGTAACGCCAAGCACACACTCTCGGATAGAGCTCTACACAATTAAAAAAATCAACAGCCTTGACTCGATAACTCTCCAAAATTCACGTCTAAAAAAATAATTGGTTAATTACTTTAACATTATACATATACATAAACAACAAAAACTAACAATAGGCATACCTTAAAGGCCCATGTAAAGTCCATCAACGAATACTTCGGGTTCTTTACCTTACCGTCAGGGTTGGGCGGTGGTCGTGGCTTCACAAAGAAAGCTTCAATACGTGAACCTATTGCACCAACTAACTGCTTGTACAATGTCGGCCATACGTACGAACCCCAAGGATATATGTTCCAAGCATCAATATTATCTACTAAGGCCATGCACCAACTTGGGAGTACGTAATTAAACTCGTGTCCTAACAATACCAGCTCCAACAACCCTACCAAACTAACGCGAACGGCATCGATATCGACAAGTTTATCAAAGTCATCGCTTAAAATAAAATTATGCAACAGTCCAGCAGTTATCGAACATCCATCATAACTTGAGTCAAAGACACGTCTCCTAAAAGGAGTAGGTTCACCTTCAAATTTCTCTTAAAAACCAACCCCAAATCTCAACCCAGTTACTAAACAAAACTCCTCTCTACCAAATTTCAACTCAAAATCTCCTACATGATACGTCAATGGAACGACATCCGTGTCTCCCGGTTCAGGTTCATCTTGACATAAACTAATATAATGTAGTAAAAGACATGTCTCTTGCATTGTTTCAAGATCAAACAACCATCCAAAACACGTACGCCTAAAGAATACTTCCTTATTGGTATTTAAAAAAAAATTAATGTGATGAAGCAATCTTAGCTTACTTCTACAGGTAAGGTCAACGGCAAAATCCTAAAGTAACAATTAATAAGAGTATATATTATTAACTACACAATAAGCATAAAAAACCAAATAATGATATCGGAAGAAAAATAAATATTTACCGGAACAACTAGCGTCATATTAACCGACAAACACGATAACACCTAACCACTACCACCGCCGACAGCCGCACCACCTACACCAAACCACCACACCACCACAGAACCACAACAACACTACCACACAACCACCAACAGCCGCACCACCTACACCACACAACCACCAGCAGCCCCACCACCAACAGCCGCACCTACACCACAAAACAACAACCACCTACAGCCGCACCTACACCACACCACCACCTACAGCCGCACCTACCACACCACAACAACCACCACCAACAAAGCCAAAAAAATAGAAAAAAAGAAGAAGAAAAACACCTAATTTTTTGATTTAAGAACACCTACACATGTATTGTTCGAGTGAAAACTTAACCTTGTGAAAACTTAAATTGTGAATGATATTACCAGTCATAAATTGGTCGACTGAAAGGAGTAGTCATTCCTTAAGATTTTCCAGTTATCTTCATGAGTTCCTAGGTGGGATATGCAGGGAAATCGCTTCAAATGTGTAGCGAAGTGTTTAATTTGGCAGCGATGAGGTTTTTTTAATTTAGGGATTTTTGGAGTGATGATCTCGCTTCAAATGTGCAGCGAATTGGTATGCTTTTTCAGTTAAAAGATAGTGGTGGAGCCCAACTTGTAAGATATCGCTTCAACTTTGCAGTGAAGTACTTTTTTTTCTTTTTTTTTTTTAATTTTTTCAGTTATATTTAATGTGGTGTTGACACGTGTCCTACAAAGAATTCTCTGCCAATTTGAAGCGAAATACATGGCCTTTTTGGATAATGAGAAAAAGTAGGACCTCTGCAGAACAAGTGGTCCATGCAGGGTCCTCCTAGGTAATTTTCGTAAGTTTTAAAGTCTAAGGATAAGCGTATATATAGTCATTTTCATAAAGGACTAATTTTGTAAAAGTATATAACCTAAGGTTATATAGTGTCAATTTACAAACTAAAGGGGTTAAATAAGATATTTTCATATAAATCAAAAATACTATCTTTTTACTTAATAACATAACACAATACTAGGGAGCTTCATGTGAGGGGTTCATTTGGGTATTCGTTTTGACGATTTTGCTGGGTTTACGACTTAAAGTGCCCTGACTCCTCAAACGTTTACTACATGACCTCTGGATTTTGATGGCCTGAACGGTGCTACATTATATATAACATAGTACTTAACAACATAACACAATACTAGGGAGCTTCATGTAAGGGGTTTCATACCTCTGAATTATGATGGCCCGAACGGTGTTACGTTATATATAAATCTAAGTATACTTAGGAATACATACTTAAAAAATATAGACAAACCAATTAGGAATTGACATGCCTACACACACACTACCTCAGGATACGTGAGTAAGCCGTCTAAATCCCTATCACATCTCCCTAATCCCAGGTGAGTTCATAACCTCACTTTTTAAAATTTTTCTAAACCCGTGAGGGGGATACATTCTATAAACCTTTTTTGAACTCCGTGAGTTCATAGCCTCCCTTTTTAAATATTTTCTAAACCTGTGAGGGGGATACATGTTTAAACCGAATACAAGTCTTTTTATTTGGTTATTGCACGAGTACCTTCTATGCCACTATTTCCCCCAAATTTCATGAACTATAATCACTTGCGAGTGACCGCGAGTATAGTGAGTAGATCTACTTAGGGTTTGACAACTCTCGTTGGTTTGCCTCAGCCGGGAACCAATTAGCACTATACTTGAGAAACCCCCCCCCCCTAAAAGGTTAACCTTGTCAAGTTAACCTTAATTACTCCGGTCATGAATTGGTATGCAGCCACCATAATACGGCATGTTGACGTGCGGTGTCATGAGCTTAGTGCAATAACAATAACACCTATCACCTTTACAAAACACCTTCCACTGTCCTCAGTGGAGCTTATATTCACTACCTAAACCTATGACCTCACTCAACCTTAGTGTTGACCTTTAAGCATGTTATCCTAGGTAACTGAGCAGATTACGGATCCATGGCACGGTGTGGCACTGGACTTGGGGAATTTCAAAATGGTTATCATTCCAAACTATGTGTTTCACATAGATTTTGGGACCTCACTTTGGTAAAAGTATATCTTTTACTATAAAAACTCTGATAAATAAAATTAATGATAACTTAATTTCTAAAAACGTCTCTTTTCGAATCGTTTTCTATTATTGTGACTGTGATCCATGAAGTAATACCCTAGATCAAATTCCGATAGAAAAAATGGGGGTGTTACATTAAAGTTAACTTTATTCATGAAATTGTATAAAATTATAAATATTCGGTAAGAATTTGAACAAATGTTGGTATAAAGAAAAACAAACACATTCTTGGGTGACTCATTAGTTAGTTTAGAAAAATAGATGACCTAAAAATAAAATATTTAATAGTTTAGCTGACTTTGGATACATAATCCCTTTTATTATTCTCACCTGTTAATTTTGTGTGAAACACAATATGCATCAACCATTTTATGTATGTAGTTAAGAGGATTTGAGAGTGAATGAAAGTAAAAGAAAATGAAATGAAAAAGAAAATTTTGTGTTTTCTAGTATCACTTAAAAAAATGATTTGTTGATTTTGATTAAAAAAAAATTCTCCTAAAATTGAGCTAATAATGCTTACTTTATATTTGTTTACTTTTTCTTGTTAAAAAAAACTTGAAAACTGAGCATAAGAGAAAGAGTACTATAGCGGTACGCCGACACTCCTTGTGTTTGTGTGTGTTTTTCTAAGAGGGAATTTTTTAAATGACTATTATTGAAGAACGATTATCAAAATGGACCATCGGGAGTAGTGTTACAGAAATCGACCAAGCGAGCAAAGTAAAGGGGTGATTAAGGGTTTGCTCGTTATGTGCGTTGTCTTTTAGCACCCGAATCTTTTTTTTCTTTTAAAATCGGTTTGCTCGTTATATCTGTTGTATTTTAGTACCCATATCGGCGAGAAAAGATGTGGCAAGGAAGAGGAGTTTGCTCGCTGAAAATTAATGTCTTATAAATCAATTGATAAAAGCTGACATACCATCAAATGGAAGCTTAAAAATGTAATACACGTATATGTAAGTTGGCTCCACTTTTTGTCATATGTCTTCAATAATTAAATATGTACTACACGTATATGTAAGTTGAATCCACATTTTGTCATATGGGCGAGCAAATGATAGCAAGAATTAGTGTCTCGTTGGGTTTTTTTGTCTTTAGCACGGGATAAATATTGTTATCTTTTCAAAATGGCGAGCAAAAGGGGCGAGCATATGATAACGAATGTGTGTTTGCTCGCTGACGAGCAAGAATGAGGGCGAGCAAAATGATTTTCTCGGAGTGTCGTTTTTTGTAAAACCGTCTTAAAGGGTTTATTTTTGTAAATGAGGGTGGGAAGTGGTTTTTGTGGTAATTGATTTTTTTTTAATTATACTTTTTTTAATTAAAAATGGTTTATTTGTGTTGTATTTTGGCTTGTGTTATGAGAGATGATGTTTTCAGGCGTGTTATTGATTAAGTTGTAAGAGTGATGAGATATATAAAACTCAACACTAATTGAGTTTGTCTTAAGCATGACACCCTTTGCTCTAATAAGTAACACGAAACAAGTTGAGTAGTGATTTATTCAATATTGACTTAGAAAATACTAGAAAACTCGTTTGTAATTGAGTCGAGCTCAATCTCGAGCTACTCAAGTAAGATCCTGAGTCAAGTTCGAGTTTCTGAATACTTAGCTTGTGAAACTCGCAAATCAAATCAATCTTAAGTTCAATTATAATTTACTCTTTTATTTGCATGTAATTAAGTAGTTATTACCTTCACATAAAGTACTATATATATATTAGGACGATGATGAAATAAAAAATAAGAGATGTGTAAAAGGTGTAAAAAGCTATCTCAGTCGTCCAATCAAAAAACCAACCTCGATGGAATATTTAGTTGGTGACAATTTCACATTAGTTATTTCATTCTCACTTTTCTCTTTCCTCTTCTCACAACCACAACTCCCATTACCAGATCTAGATCTATCAATTTTCCATTTAACTTTTCAATATTCAACTTCTTTAATTTTGAAGAAAGAAACAAGTATATTTTTAGATCTTTGTTTTGATTTTACAAACAACCATTTCTCATCACAAATTTTAGATCTTTGTTTTGATTTTACAAACAACCATTTCTCATCACAAATCAATTGACGAACAATGGCAATTATAAGGATTTAATTTGATAGTGATGATGAACAATGATGTGTATTTGACTATCTTGTTCATTATATTTTAATTACATAGAATACGAACATACATACAATCTTGTTCATCATTTCAAAATTTTGTTCATCAGTTAAGAATGTCTTGTTCATCATTCCAAATTTTTGTTCTCAATTACGACAGTCTTGTTTATCATTCCAAAATTATATTCATGAGTAATAGCTTGTTCATAAATCTAATAAGCAAGTCATAACCTTTTAAAATTTCCTTACATGATACAACTATTTTGATTTTGTACGTCATACAACTATCTTGTTCATTCATCATTTCAAGTTGAAGATAAACGTTGTTCATCAATAAAGAGAGTTGTTCAACAATAAAAATGGTTATTCATTAGTAAAAAGCCAAAAGTTGTTCATTAATAAAAAGAAAATGAATGGGGATTGGAAAAAGAGAAAAAAAAAAAAAAAAATTGGAAGAAGGGGAGATGAAAAAGTGTTTTGACAAACCCTCGGTGAATGAGGAGTGAATGGAGACACGTTTCACTCACATCTTGCTTTCTATACTTTTTATCCCCACCCTATATACTACTATATATACCAAGCAAGTTAATGGAGCTAAAAAGACAAGACTTTATTGCCTTCAAGTTAGTTTGGTATTTAGGCTCGATCAAGCTCGAGTTATAAAACACAAGTCGAGCTTGAAGTTTCAAATCAATAGAGTTTTAGTCCCGGAATTTTGCAGTCAAGTCAATGATAGTATTCGGCTTGATTTACCCCTTAGTTGTATGTAAAGTAATTAAAATTATTTGGATCATTCCCTTCTTTCTTTATGTGTCTATTATTTAAAGGTATAACAAATTAAATTAAAATTATTATTTTTATCATGATATCTAACTTAAACCTATTATGATGAGTTAGATTAAATTTTCTAACAAAATAATATTTGTGTTGATCTTATAGCATATGTTTGCAAAAACATCCGATTTCAACACTATTTTCAAAGTTTTGAAAGTAATTTCCCAAAACAATATTGTAAAAAAGAAGAGAAAGTGACAAAAATAAGCAGAAAAGAAGATGAAAGGAAAGAAATTTAACTGTGTTCGTTAGAAAGAATTGAAAAGAGGAAGAAAAAAACTATGTTTTCATGTTTAAAAAAATAATAGTAAAAAATAAAAAAATAAAATGATTTTACATGCATAACCTTTGTTGTATAAAAAACTGTTTTATATGTTAAGGGGTTTACGTCGTTTTACTAAGTATAAGTTTTCTTATGTTAGGGGATTTAAGTCGTTTTACTAAGTGTAAGTTTTCTTATTTACTTTCTCTCCAAATCATCCCACTTTTGATAAGAAGATTTTGGAGAGAAAATGTACCAAATTTCATCTCCATATCTTTTTTCTTCTCTCCTTAAATATAACTCTGAACGCAGTTAGTGTGCCAGTGTAACCAATATTTCGAAAAAATCGTTACAAAACATGTCCTGGATGACAAACAAACACATTGAAACCCGGCAGCAAAACTACATTTGTTGGTACAAATATATGGAGATGAAAGAATAAAAAACAAGCCTCTAATTGTATGAACTAATACACTTTTTTTCTTTTGGTCCATCTTTAACTGATTTTACAAGTAGATAAATCTGACTTAATAAATGGTACCACTATAATCCTTTATATTAAGGGTCAATCTTCAGCCTTCGGAAGGCTTTATTTACCCGACAATTCCTCGTCTTGTTCATGTTCATCTTTCTCGAATGCAGAATTGCTACGAGTTGACCCTTTTTCTTCATTCCCAGATTGAGAAATAGAGTGTTGATCAGAAAAGCTTGCATCGTGTTCAGGTTCATCTTTCACAGATGCATTATCGCCTAGTTCTTCATTCACGGATTGAGAAGTAGTGTGTTGACCAGAAAAATCCTCTTCTTCTAACCGTTCATCCTTCTCCAGTGAAACATTACTATGAGTCGACTCCTCTTCATTTAAAAACTGAGAAGTAGAGTCTTCACCAGAAAAGTCGTCATCTTGTTCCAATGCAGCTTTACTATGAGTCGACTCTTTTTCTACATTCACAGAGTGTGATGTTGAGTGTTGATCAGAAAAGTCCCCCACTTGTTCAGGTTCATCTTTCTCTAATGTAGCAGTACTACGAGGTGAACATTTTTCTTCGTCCACAGATGGAGAACTAGTGCGTAGACCAGAAAGGTCCTCTTCTCCTTCACGTTCATCCTTCTGTGATGCAACATTACTATGAGTTGACTCTTTTTCATCACTCACAAACTGAGAAGTAGAGTCTTGACCAGAAAAGTCCTCATCGGCACTACTATGAGTTGACCTTTTCTCTTCATTCACGGATTGAGAAGCAGAGTTTTGACTCAAAAAGTCCTCATCTTTTTCACGTTCATCCTTTTCCGATGCAGCATTACTATGAGTTGACTCTTTTTCTTCATTCACAAATTCAGAAGTAGAGTGTTGACCAGGGACGTCCTCATCGGCACCGCTTTGAGTTTGCTTTTTCTCTTCGTTCGCAGATGGAGAAGTAGAGGGTTGACCAAAAAAGTCCTCAACTTGTTCACGTTCGTCTTTCTCAGATGCACCATTAATATGAGTTGGCTGTTTTTCTTCGTCTACATATTGAGAAGTAGAGTGTTGACCAGAAAAGTCATCATCAGCACTACTATGAGTTGAAGCTTTTTCTTCATTCCCAGATTGAGAGTCATCTTTATCATGTTCATCCTTCTCTGATGCAACATTACTATGAGTTGACCCTTTTTCATCACTATCAGATTCAGAGGTTGATGAGGATTTCGAACTTTCCTCAGCCATATCAGTTAAAACTTTACTCAATTGGTCTAATATATTCTCATTGGTCACCTCTTCCTCTTCTTCTTCATCTCCATCACCTGATATATTATTCTCTCTGGAATATTCACTTAAATCCACACCCTCACGATTTCTATTACTACCACTTTCTCCAGAGCCTTCATCTTCATAGTCATCCTCATCTTCATCTTCATTATTTTCAGAAACACGGTCTTCATTATTTTCAGAAACACGGTCTTCATTATATTGAAATTTGAAACCATCTGCGAAGGCAGAATACTTTTCCCCTTCTTCATCTTCGTCTTCACTAGAGGTTGTGCTCGTGCTTGTGCTTGTGCTCGAGCTTTTGGTTGTAGAAGTTATGTTTTCTTGTACCACATTCTTATCTAAGCTCACATTTTCAGTAGACTTAGGTTCACTTGTTGAGGCAGGAAATGATTGAAAAGTGTCCCAGTCGTCTTCCTCTTCATCTTCTTCGTTGTCATCGTTAGAATCATCACCGACTATGGTGGCGGCTATGGGTGGCGAAATTTGGCGTTTGGTTTCTTCTGTTTGTGATGGCATCTTAATGACCAAAGGTGGCATTTGAGATTTAGTTGGAGTTGAAATCTGATCTTGTGTTACAGAAGCACGGATTATTTCCTGAATGTACAAAAATTGCATGTCAGCATGGGTGGCAATTTAGACCCACTTACTTATAGATGGGTTCAATTCGATTATGTTTATCACCTATGGGTCAAACATGTAAACCCTAAGTTGGTATTTTTTCCAAAAAATATACTATTATTGAAATAACATTAACTTCTGTAATTATGTGTAACACTCATTACTCATTAAAAAAGTGAACTTTTTGTGATACAAGTGTTTCAGAACCAAAAAAAACCTATTACCCGACTTACCCTTTTGCAACCTAACATCTAAGATAGTAAGTGTTTGGTAAAGACTAGCAGAAAAGGACAGTTATATTTGTGATAATTAAGCAGACAGGATAAAAGCAAAGTGGACACTCAACGTATCAGGTCAACAGAGAAGTAGGATAATACAAAAAAGATGACCACCTGAAGTTTTTGCCTCCGTGTAGAAGGCATCGATAATAATGCATCCTTGAAGTAGCCTGCAGAGGTTTGACTTTGAGCAAGTTGAGAAACAAGCCTCACGGACGCAGTCTTCAATTCTTTGACTTCCTGTTATTAATATGCATAGATGATTAGGCGGATAATGATGAAAATTGATGGCAAGAAAGACAAAGACAAGATAAAAATCTTGGGCTAGAATGTTTAATATTGAGGATTGCTATTACCTGAGAGGAATCATTTTCTGAAGCTAATAGAACCATGACAATTGCTTCAAGAAGCAGGCTCATCAAGCTTGTCTGAGATTCTGCAGCCTTAGACGATGTATGCAAAAGCATCAAGATTTTCAAACAATCTCCAGCAACGGTTATTGCTTCCCTTTTAACGGGTTTCTGTCATAAATAACAGTCTCAGGATTTTGAAAAACAAAATTTAAACTATGAGGCTATGAGCAGATATGATACCTTCAATGCTTGCTTGATGATCCAAAAAATATCGTTAAGAAGCTCCCCGATAAAGAATGTAATAAATGTGTTACTTTCAGCATCGGATTCTCGTATCACGCCAGTTAGTGCTTGCAAGGCAGTCGCGTGAACCTGCACATAATATATCAATACCAGAAGTCATTTCTAAGGTTGTTACTACAAGAGACCGGTTTCAGGTCAAGGTGGAAATTTTGACCCATTTATATATAAATAGGTCAACTGCGGTTATGTATTATTTCTAACTTGTCGCGTGGTAAAATAATGAGAAAGCTAAATAAAAATAATGGGTTAAACGGGTTGAAAGTCACCCAAAGTGTATTTTTAATGCATAAAACCTTTCTCAACTGTTGGGTTCTAAAACTATATTATTACCAAACTGTTTGAGTTATGTTGCAATAAAAAATTGAGAATTGGAGAACAAGTGTTTGGGTTGAACCTAATCCAACTATCCAAGCCACCCAACCCGCCCTTTTGGTCACCTCTAGTTGCAGGTTTTGCAACTCGTACCTGTATGCGTTGATCCTTAAGAACCTCGTGGAAAGAATTTTTGGATTGGCATAGCATGCTGTAGAATATGGGTTTACTCTCTTGATTGTCACTAATAAGTTCAATTTCATATGCTAATTTAGCGAAGGTGATAATTTGTTCAAGAGAGAAAGCTAGCTTCTTTTGTGGCAATTTAGATGAGTTTGTCATCTTATCCTCCAACTGATGAATGTTCTTGATACAGTCATTGGTCATATTAATATTCATATTCAGACATGTCCTGGTTATAGTCCTCAAATAGCAAATAGCGTCATCATCCAGCTTAGGTTTTCCTGCCAGAAAACACTGTCAGCTAGCAACTTTTGTCATTCAAACACAAATGATACTCGCCATAAGTTATCGGAAATGCATATTTTCATGCGTTATGAAACAAAATACTTAAAACTCACCATCAACAAGATTTTTCAACATAACGACCACAGATTGTACATAGTCAACAGGATTCAGCAGCCACACGTCATTTGGGGCTTCTCCAACACACTTATATCCAACAAGAAGAAACGCCAATGCTAACTGTAGTTGCTTCTGTGCAGATAATGGGAAAAGTGAAGTTTAGGGCACAAAGGTACCATCGATAATTGAACTATTGAAGAGTTGTACGTAACAGAAACTGTATGAGAAAAAACTTTAATATAAAACCTACAACAAATAGAGCGAGTTACCTTGGATTCTAGACGCATCAAAAGATTCTTTGCTGAAGTGAAAGACAGAGATATTTTATCCTCCCAGTTTGTGTGACTGGTTGCATTTACATGGGCACTAATAGAGAGCAACATAATAAAAAAAAAGAAGGGGTAGTTCCAGTTAATATTCGATAAGATAAATATTGCTTAAGATAAGTGAAGAGCGAAAGAGCATTTATTTAGAGTTACTTTTGTAAGAACTTGAACATGAAGGACAAACAAAGTTCAGCTGCTTGATATGCAAATTCTCCAGTTTCGAAGAAAGTTTTAGGGCAGTTCTGGACAATCTGTAAAAAGAGCAGCATGGAAGAAACTTTCTTCAGTAATTCTATACAAGTCATCAACAATGTCAAATTGAAAATTACTAATCCTGGATATCTCAACAACAGCATAGAAGGTAAGCTACACGTTCAAATGTTTCAGCACCAAATATTAATCATAGGACAAGAAGTCTAGGAGTTACACAAGATCATTTAAGATATCCTTGTACACACAGAATAAATATAGGATGCTAAAGCTAGTAGCAAATGTAAACTTCAAATGCATCATATAGTATCCACAGAACCACTTCAAAAAAATAAATTAAAAAAAAAAAAAAAAAAAAAAAAATTGATAAAAGGAATTGGAACCAGAGCTTTTGTTGATATGTACCTGTGACAGAACTGAAATTGCATGACTATCCAATATATCTTCCAGGAAAATGTAGTATGAAAAAACCTACATCCATAAAGTTTAACCTTGATGAAACATGTGTGAAAAGGAAATTAATCTTGGTGATTGAGAATCAGCAGGAATCAGAAGACAAAAGTTACTAAGGATGTCAATGCACATTAATATTCGTAGTGTACCAAAAAGATGCATAGGATACAGCTGTTAGCATCAATTTTGACATTTAGATAACAGGAGGTTGAATAAAGCCACATATAAAACAGCAAAAAATTGATAACAAATAATTGTAATTACCTGTAGCAGTTCCCTGCATAGATCAATTGTAAGAAATCCGGCCCCAAAGAACTTTTCTGAAGAAAGAAACCCAAAAACTGGTAAGATCATTTCGTAGAACTTCATTGCTATTGAGTGTTTGTCGGCAACTGGTGAATTACTGCCAAAGCTGGATTTTAGATTATCCAATGGGATAATGGTTTTATCAGGAGTGGCCTGTTGTCCCTGAAAAAGAACAAGCAGGGAGAAGCACCACAGAAACTGATAATCTTGCTGTTTCAATTCCACCATATTGTATCCGGAGAAAAAAGCACTTTTGGATGTGTTTTCGGATGTTTTAGAAGATTCACTCACATCCCCATCCACTGGAACAGCATCAAGAGAAACTGCTTGCAAGATAAATGGCCAGGATTCTTCTAAACACTGTTTTAACTTTTTAGCAACCAGAGAGGATTGAATTCCTTCAAGAAATGGTTTCCACTGGAGAAAGAACAAAGAAATATTATATACATCATAATGTGATGTGTGTGCACTGTACAGTTGGTTCAAGAAACCAAAAAGTATATACGTAGAATTGCTCACATGTATATGCGGCCGTGTGCGGAGGCATACATAACTGTAATCCTTTAACAGAGAGAGCCAGTAAATTCCCAATGTACTTGAATTTTTTGAGAACAACGGTAATAATCCAAGATACTCCTCTGGGATACTTTGATGTCTCCTCAAGAACGCATATGTATAACATTTCAGAGATGCATGCGCGGTTAGAAGTCTTATCTTGATCTATGAAATGATATAGAGTATTAGTAGAGGTCTTAGAACTAAGTGACTAAACAAGAAAGCATATTGCAGAAAATAATTCTCTAAAAAGATATATCTAACTGGAGGAACAGGCCTACCTTACATGAAACCCATTCAGCAAATGATGGATAATAAAGGTCTTTAAAGTCCTCGAGAGGTTGTGAAATCAGTGCAAATATCCGTTTAACTGCCAATTGATCGCCCCTGATCATACCACTTGTCAATATCTGCAAAAGTATCTACCATTTTACCCCCAATGTTCGCCTATTATCACATAATGAAATAGTTAAATGTTTGTGATGTGAACCTTAGAAGCCAGCAGTAGACCTGCTTCTAAGAGAACGGGTCCAGATGATGTATCCAATGCTGTACGAACAGCAGAAACAAGCTGGGCCTGAAATGTTGAAGGTATGTAGCATTAGTGAGTAGTACAAGATTATCACTTTTTTTTTTGCATAACTTAAAAAGTAATCCGACAACTTGATTGATTAAAAAATTTAACTCTATCCACCGCCATACCTGATTCTGTTCTAATAATAGGTGTCCAGGAAGCTCAGGATCTGGCACCTTACCGAACTGCATATCATATACAAATAGAATTGTATAGTTAACCAGTTATTCACTTGGGAATATGTATGCAACACTCGTAATTCATACAAATGCGGAAATGACATAAAAACAATAATCATAATAATGGCAACACACACTAAAACATTAGTTAGTGTTGTGCACAAATACCTTGTCCAGGATAGTACTTAGCAGTCCCACGCCAATGGGTCGCATGTTTTCAAATTGAATTGTACTTATCTGTAAGTCCCATTAAAAACACTTGAAAAATTATAAGAGGTGGTTGAACGCATCCATTTGATATAATCACTGAAATGATTGCAATCTACCTGATAAGCAAGAGATATGAGCTCTTGAACCTGGAGGACTAACCAGTCACGAGATGCCAGCAAATCCGTCGACTGGTTTCTTGCTAATGATAGGTCAAAGTGAGCAGGATTCTGTCCAACAGCATCTGGTACATGACTCAAGCACCTGATTCCAAAATGATTCATGGTTTAAATCAGCCATAGATCAAAGGATCCAACAACGATGATCAAAATTGTACCAAGGGCAGATAACTATAACAAGTAAAAACAGAACTCAAACTGTGGAAGTACGATGTTGCAGGAGACTGAATATAACTAATCCAAATACTCATGTTATATTGTTAAAGTCCTCTTAAATAAAACTAGGCGTAATCAATGGTGTTTGGATTTTCCAAGTAGGCCAGGCTATGTACAAGTTACCCCAATTGTCAATACAGATAGATTTAGGAGAATTTGATAGCGAAAGACTAAACTCATCTGGTAGCATATATATAAAAAACCAGAAACCAAATACTGGCTGGTTGTGCCAATGATATTAGATGTATAAAACATTGAAAAAGAAGCCACACGGTATACACATTCGCGTGAAGCCAAAAGAGATGAACTGATGCAATGATAAAGGTGGAAATTCAGGAATAACACTAAAAAGCCTATCAGGGATATTCACTTGACTGAAAGTTGTGACAAACGACTAGGGTGGTGAATTATTGACTAAACTGTCCACCAAGATGACAGTTATACTACATTTATACCATATACTGTGTTATATTAGGACCGTGAACAACAAACGAGTAGAAGCATCAAGTTATTTAGCCTTTCATAGACATATAGAACACATAATGCATAAAAAGAAAGCAGAATATGAAGCATAAACATATTATATTATTAATAACTAAGAGTAGGCTGACATACTCTGCAGCAAATACTCTTGTTCGATATCTGAGGTGCTTATCTCTAGTGGAGTTGGCAGCAGGTAATCCTCGAGAGCTAGAAACCATATTCTCATCATCTTCTCCATAAGATGTGTCCCCATCAGGGCCACTAACAGGATCATCATCCAGTTCTTTATTGGTTCTGGTAATTCCACTTGATGTAGCAAGAACCTAGATGAATATTTCAACATTCATGAGCCAAGTTTTCCAATTTATGTCAACAACGTTTGGAATTTTGAGCTTCATTTTTCGTTTCTACTTTTTTCATAAAGTAGGTGTGGATATGTAGATACAACAGAATAATACATAATGATCAATTTTACGTATTAAATACTAATCCAAATACTGAAAAATATGTTATATGACGCACATTATACTAAGTCTTCATAACCAAAAAAAGAATACATGAAGGAAGAGTTGGTATACCAAGTTACGGCATATTGATAGCCACCTAGATGGAAATGACGGGCATGATGCATACAATAGCCGCATAATTGTGGTTTTCACCAATTTTCCGATCCTGCGATAACAAGAATAAAACTTTAGTGCTGGTCACTAAAAAAGACATATACTGCATATCTGCAAGAAGATTAGAATGCTACTACGTCTAAAGGGAAACAAATAAAGACTGTTTATACACTTCCGTAGTAGGACCAACATTGATTGATGTAATGAACCTCGTATCCATACGGAAGCAATGGCAGTACAGTCAAGCTGGACACTTGTTCCTATTGACTACAAGGGCCAGGGGATGTTACCTACTCTCCCATGCAATTATCTAATAGAGGCAAGTAGCTTAGAAGATGAAATTAGTCATGCTAAAGCATCAGTTAATATAAAAGTGATATTCTTGTTTATGTAGGAAATAAAGTTGGGATATTGTTCAAACAGTTTCATACCTACGTCAGGTTCCAAAAATCATGAAACTCTTGTAAGCTTTAATATTGACTAATTAAGCGCAACATATCCTAAGGTTTAAAAGCTTATATATAAAGATGAATTCAAACTTAATGTTGATGGTTCTGCTATTGGTAAATACTAAATACGTGTACTAGATAGCCTTCTTATAAACCATAATGGTTGTCATTTTATTTTTTTCGCTGATTTGAAAAATACTAGCTGCGTGTTTGAGCAATCGTGTATCCATAAAGAAAAGTTTTTAAGTGCCAACATCCAAACATTTCTATAATCCCCTTATTAGTATTTATTAAATACCCGCCTAGAGACAGTGCCCTACACTTATAAAAAAACGTCTAAGAAATTATATATGTAAGCAAAATATCTGAAGCAAATAAAGCAGAGTTTGAGACCGACAAACAAGTCATGTTGTAACATCCACTGGAAAACAGAAAACGTTTACATAAATGCAATCTATAGATCTATCTTTCCATAGAACCTGCTAATCAACTAAAAGACGATATATGAATGACGAGATACATACTCAGTATCAGTTTCCTCATCTAGCATGTGGAACAAGTTTTCTTCTATTAATTCTTCGATTATGGGATCCTGCAAGTAGTCCCTCATTAGTAAATGGGCATAATGAGCAATTACAAACAAGTTTATGATTTTAAAACTAACAGTATCAAATTTTAGTTATGAGAGTTTGCAAGCTCAAAATTCAAACCAGTACTGAACAGTGTAGACCCGAATCCTGATGTATTAAAATCAAATCAAGAAGGAAATTACTTCTGTTATACTAATACATACACAACTTCATTCTCAATTATGTAAACATGCAACATACGTTTTTTTTTAATTTACTTGTGCTATTGTGAAAACAATGATTATACAAACAAGCTTGCATATCTCAAACTGTAGATGAACAAAGACATGACAGCATAGACTGAAAAGGCAACATTATAAAGTATGTCTTACGTACCGGATCCTTTTCGATGAGATGTCGTAGAGTAGACACAGCAAGATGTCTTAAAGTTGGCTGTTGCAAAAGGGAAACTGTTTCATAGCAAAAAATATATATATATATATTAAAAGTACTTGAACACCGGCGTGGAGTATTTACCTGTCTTGATGAAAGAGTTGAGAGGAGGACTTTCACATGAGAATGAACTGTAACAGCTTGGGGAGCAAAGAGTACAAGTTGTTGGCTAAAGCGAACGCTCCTGCAAAGGTAACATTGTATATTAATAAATGATCTCAAACCAATATTCATTGTAGATTAAAGAAAATGGAATCTACAAAGAACAGGTTGTTGTGCGTAATCTGTACAATCACATCTCTTGACAGACTCTGCCTGTATATGAAGAGTAAGATTCCTTACTCGAGAAGTGTTGCTGTTTCTTGCTGCGAGCTTATCTCTGCAATGACAGACTGTACAAAATCAACAATTAATTGCTGCACATAATGAAGGAATATATGTACTTTTTCTAAAACCAACAGAAATAAAAACAAAATAGTTACAACATTAGAGATGATTGTAAGTTTGATTTTATGAGTATAAAAACAAACCTTGCAGCGAGAAAAGAATATACTTCCAGGGTGAAGTTCAGGACCAAGAACAGCAACAATAGCATTGATCAGGCGACATACTCCTTGCTGAAGCACAACCCATCCATTCTCCTCAGACAAAAGTATTTCCATAGCAAGTCCAAGTGTTGCCTGCAAAGAGATTATAAAAATGACGTGTAAAATAGAGAAACAAGACATCCAAGTAGTTGTTCTGCAATATCGGCACATATAGCGAGAAACACAACAGAAGCTTCAAGTCCAGATTTTTAATCACAAGTTTCAACTTGGAAAACTGAAGACAAATTTCCACACATTTTCCTTCTGTGATATGATGTAAATGATTAGTTTCTAAAAAGTTAAAAGGGTCAGAAAACTGGCTTTTTACCAGCTAAAAATTTCCCTATCGAACACTTTGTAGCTTTTAGATAATGATATTAAAAAGACGGGAGAGCCATTATCAATCCAAGCCAATTTTTAGCTGTCAATTATTTAACATTAGAGGGAATGGTGGTAATGCAGAAATAAAAAAAGCAAGTACCTGAACTTGTGATACATACGACAAGCCGGCAGCTTCTATAGTTAAAAGAAGTCCATGCAGAGCCCAAACTTGTAAGCTGGCTTTTGAGCTTTTAGCTAGCGAAGAGATGGAGTTCACAGTAGATGGTACTAAACTTGATAATGCCATTCCTCCTGCACTGCAGGCAATATGACAATGATAAAATCTTTTACTTTCAGGAAAGGCCACGAGCATAGATTCTATATGACAATTATATTCTTGACGATGATCATGCGATGAAGTATTAGTAATCTATTAATCATTAAGGTGAACTTTTAACCTCACTTTCTGTAAAGAAAAATAAAGGACTAAACTAAGAAAAAGCAGTTAATTCTCTAAGACATTAAGATGGAAACATTCTCACAGAAAAAGATGTGACATGAGAGCATACAAATGAGTGCATCTATGGAAATGTGCCTAAACTTTGGAATAATAATAATAATAAGGTGCTACAGACACATTTGGCCATACATCCAAAAATATCTTGGACAGTGATCTAGCGAACACGAAAGTAGAATACTAGATTTCCATGCAACTAACACATGAATTAACTCCTCAAGGAACATGTGCAGAAAATAATATCAAACTTGCTCCACGAAACTAACATTTGATATTTATTAAATTAATTTCCATTTTGTTGGTTCACAGCCACAATATTTTTATTTCTAATATTACCTTGTCAGAACTTATATGTAACAGGGAGCGCATACCAGATTACAAATAACCCAGGAACTTAATTATGTGTAACACATACTTATCAAACTCGCTCCGCTAAGCAGCATTTTAATATCTAACAATTTTTTATTCAAGTTCCCTATGTTGCTTCGCGGCAATACTGTATTTTTTCCTATTTAACTTTATATATTCAGGAATTAAAATAACCGAGAATGTCTACCACATTGAGGAACCCTGAGGCCAAGGTTTCAGTCTCAAAGAGATTTAGTACAAGCTCTATGAGTAAAAAAGTAATACAGTCAAAAACGAAAGGTAGAAAATACTGGCAAAGGATTATTAATATGCAAATGCATTATTAGAAAAGCAACATACCTGCGGTGGATACAACCTAGAGCAAGAGCAATTGATCCTGCATAGTGAGAATCTGTTGCCCCAGTTAAATCACCAAGTAGTGATCTAGTCTGGTCAGAATGAAATAATACATTCAGAAAACATGGATCAGAACACATGACATGCCACTTGGCGCGCACACACACACACATACAGCATGGAGAAAAGGGGGTCAGCATCATAAGTTGGAGATTTTTAAAACGCAACACTGAGGTCTTCAACATATGTAAAAAAAATTCTTACATAACAAAAAATTTCACAAGCATAAAACTAAAAGCATTGTAAAAATACTTACCAGTCTGGCCGTAAACATATCATTTCCAAGGCGAGCTAGTAGCCCAAGCCCTTCTGACGACGCTCTGCGTTGTGATTCACAAATACCACCCTCAGCTAGAATACTCTGTCATCAACACATTATAATAAACTTTGACCATTCTGGAACTATCATGTGATAAAAAAATAAACAAAAAAAATATTAAAAAAAAGTAAGATGTAATACGGAACCATAAAAAACCTGAAAGATCCCCTGCACTGCATTTAATATCTCCATTTCTAATGGTTGTGACCGAAATGTAAGAGTGGCCTAAGAACATAGAATAATAAACCCATATTAGATATGTTTAAGTTGATTCAGCTATGTGTGGGGTTAAGAAACCAGAGAGAGAATTAGCACCTTTAATCCAGAAAGCAAACCCACACATACATTTGTGACACTGGTTGCATGAAGAGCATGTTTCTTTCCAGATTTTAGACACTGTTCGAGTGTGCTGAGAAGTGATAACATCCCACTACTATCCTGGGGTAACATTTCAACCATTTAGTTAAAAATAAATTCAGGAATCATTATATCTCATCGTGCAGGGATAAAATGCACGCAAAGAAAAAGCTACCTGGGTAGCAAACATAGTTCCAAAGCAAAGGAGCATCTGGTTCACCAACATCTTGCTAATAGTCTCTGGCTGCAAGTTAAGCCAACATGAATAACAAAGATGTTCGTCAATGGATATGTTTACTGACATAAACTGTTAAGTTAAATAGACATATTGAAGACTGCTGCAGTTACCTAAAATGTTTAATATGAACCTAAAAATTTTCAGCTATATCAAAAAAGTGTTTCGGTGCACACATTATACAAGTATCATGGAAAGTCTAGGGGTTCAAGAAGCCCAAATGAGGAACAGTTGTCGAAAATTCAGATAGCTTAGAGAGCTCAGTTCGATAAATAGTGTGTATGTTATGCTTACAAAAAAGTGGCCAGTATAATTACAATACAAAATATATCTAAACATTTATGACACATTGTACACAATGTTTAGCCAGCAAATGAATGAGTTGTAAACTCACATGATCCTTTTTCCCTTAGGATCAACCATATATACCCGGTTACCAGAGAACAATCCATTCTACCTGAGGAAAACTAGGGATCTCAGTCTCCCATACACATGGCAAATCGCCATCTTTTCCACCTTGGAATGCCCGAAGTTCGTCTTCAAACGAATCCCTATTAACCAACAAGAATAAACAACATTTACAAATTTTAGATGACAAAAGAGTTTGCACAAACGTTAGAGAATCACGCAGAAGCATGATTTGATGGTTGCGATTGCAACTTTGGAAGAATTAAATACCTTCCAGGAACCCAGGGACCTAACCAAGCATCTCTGCTATCCAGAAGGATCCTCAAGTAGGAGCTTTCTTCATACTTAGATGCTTCTCTGTTTCACAAATCCATCATTAAAGGCCAAAGACATATACTTCATAACTATTGCAGAAAAATCCAGCATGGCATAAAATGTATAAAATCAAAGAATTGTGCATAGTAATAAACCTTAATTACCTGAAGGGACTTGTGCATATTTGAATAAGTAGCGGGTGATCACTCTTGTATGCCATTGGATCATATAGTGACTGGTAAGCTATCAATGTTCTGCTGATCAATATGTCCATAGATGCCTTCACATCACTGTCCTTGGTTGATAAAGAGGAAATATACAATAATGCCCTGTTTACCATCATACATTTGTGTATGAAGAATCAGCAAAAAAAAACATTTCTGAGTTCTAAGTAAACACAGTATCAACACTATTAGATTCTAATCATACCGGTTAAGGTATAATAGCACTGGTTGGAGCAAGATCCCCTTGTTCACGGCATCTTGAGAAACAAAACATCTTATAAATGCGATCAAAGCATCAACTGCAGCAGACCACACTCTGGAAAATAGCATGACCAAACCTTAGCTTGACTAAATAAAATTCCTTTATGAAGGCCGATCTAAACAAAATGACGTTTACAGCTTGGACGCCTCCACAAGATGTACGTCTATACTCAAGACTGTTTTTACAGAACCATAAAAAGTGACTATAAAGCAGGCTGACCTTATTTTAGAAGACAAATCTTCTGTTGAATTAACTTGATCTTGGACACGACTGTAGACATCAGTCCATAAAGAAAGAATATCAAACACCTGATCTTCCATTTCCTGTAAAATTTGTGCAGCACCTTTAAGAATCAAGAACTATTATAATGCAAACGAACCAAAACACTCACCTCCTTTGGCATGGAGGACAACAAGGATGATAGTAGTAACCATCCAGCTTCTTTTTCAACTGTTGCAACCACAGGGTTACGACTAGCTTCTGTAAGCATCTTTCTAGCAACATCAAGCATTGTTCTAGGCAATCTATGCACAAGAACAAAGAAAATGACTGCTTAGTGCTTGCTATTTCAGTATAATGAAATGTCAATCAAGTAAACAAACCAAAGCAAGTCCAAAGAGTACACAGAAATGACTCAGTAACGTTGCAAAGTGGATGTTACCTGGCTGGATAACCAAGAGGTAGCTTTGGTGAAACTGATGCAAGTGCAGCCAAAACTGTAGCTTGTCCACTTAAAGAATCAAGCTCAAGCATCAGATTATTTCCCTAAATGAGTATGAGAAAACAATCAATAAATAATTTGTGGGAAAGAGCTTCACATGGACATGTTTTGAGAGAATAAATAATACACATACACTGCAGTGGTGCTAAGTGTAGTGTATACAGGTAGATCAGATGGAAAGATGTAAGTTCAAACAGAGTTAAGGCTTAAGATGGACCAAAAGATTGACATAATATAGAATAGGCAGTTAGGACTTAGACACTCTTTCCTGCTATTTAATTTATTAATCCAGGAGACCTGAGGCAAAATATGATGGTAAAATGGTATTACAAAGGAAACACGAAAATCTTAGATCGGCCAAGTTACAGGCAAACATTCTGCTCAATCAAAGAAGAAAAAATATGCAACCAACAAAATTCAGAGCAACTATATACAGATTTTTGTCTGAAAAAAACTGATTCAGTTCCGATTTCCATGAAAGAAAAGTCTCACAGTACCTTCTCAAAAGACACATTTTCTCTAAGTGCCTTCAGTGTAGTGACCCCATAATTAACCAAACCACCAACACATGTCGGATCAATCTCTGCCAGTGTACGCAAAGTCAAGGCGGATTCAGCACGTACCTAGCATTCATGTCGGATCAAACTTAATAAGTATATAACGAGTGAATTAACAAAACAGATAGAATACATGTAGATTGTAAAACTGTAATCTTTTCACACACAAAAAAAAGTAATAATAATAATTATAAAAAAAAAAAAAAAAAAAAAAAAAAAAAAAAAAAAAAACCTTATTACTGACTCTTGGATCAAGACCAAGCAGAAGTACAAAAGGAAAATTAGACAGAAATAAAATAAATGTGATAGGGTGTTTAATATTGTGTCGAATACAACTTAAATAGGTTGATTAACATTTAGTTTTTTTCATTCTGGTTTGCATGTTTGGGGTTTGGTGTCTTTATCATGCATTCCTTTTGTATCTAGCTCCTCGGTAGCGTTTTTATTTTGAATAAAAAATCTGATGTTCAAATAAAAATAAAATTAGGTTTTGCATTTGTTGGATAACATCGGTGTAATTTCCTTCTGTGTTTCTCAATATCAGTCCCTCGATACAAGAATAAAAATCAAAATCGTACAAGTGGTGACGAATTAGACAATGCTGCCACAGCTGTGTCATCAAGAACCTCCTTGAATTCAACCGGAACCTGAAGATGAACAGAGAAGCTGTCAGTAATCTACTGTCATATTGTATGGGCAATTCATTAGTAGAACTATTAGTGATTTACTGTCATAGAGTATAAAAATGCAATATAGCATCTAGAACTTAATGTCAAACGAATTTGGCAATCCACTAAAGATAACCTTGCAAATAACAAGCAACAAACAATGGAGAAGGCTCAAAAAGAGAATTATATGTAACATTCTTGTTCCCGCCAGATAAAGAAGCACGCAACATGGATTCATCAAGTACCATCATCTAAGATCAGACTACTACCTCGTGATCGTATGTCATAACAAATTACAAAAATTAACTGAAGAAAAAACAAAGCTTTATAATACACCTTACCTCTCCTAACGTTTTTAGGGCATATGATAAAGTGCGTAAAGCGGCAATTTTCATTGATGGACTTGCATCAGGGGACTGAAGCTGTAACAGAGAATTTTTACAAGTCAATGGAACTAACGGAATCAAAGAATACGTTATTAGATATGAATCGTTATACCTGCTTCCCAAGATTAACTAAGAATACCCTTTGTGTAGGTTCAGTCATTTGATCAATCACACCAACTCGTAGAATATAATAAACGCATGCCTTCAAGAAAATACAAATCATACATCAGTAAAATTATTGACACTTCATTAAAACCCTTTTGTGTAGCAAAAACAGCAGTAAGAACCAACTTTGTTACAACCCGTAGAGACTAGAGAATGAAAAAATAAAGTATTAGCAAACGACATGATGATGTAGTTCTTTGCCTCATAAGCATAATATGAGCTCAAATTGATTGACTATCCAATACTATTACGTATAAGAAGTTACATCTGCCAGGAAAAATGTAGAATCTGCATATTTGATGGTACAGAAGTCGATATATGTAAAAGCATTGCATTTTTTTGCAAAAAAACAGTTTTGTATAAACTTACACGGTATCACATGAAGAATGTAATACTGTGTTAATAGGAAATTAAAGCACTAATCTTGAATTTAATCTCACGGCTAATAACCGTGAACCAATCTTGGTTTTCTTGCTCAATTGTTCCATGTGTACATCAAGTAAATCTTAACCATTTCATCACATCAAGAAAACAAATCTAAAGGTGGAAAATAATATGGAAATACCAATGATTGTGCATCTACAGAAGAATCTGCACGAAGCATATCCATAATCTGAATAAGAAAGTTTTGGAGCTCGCTATCTGGATGCATATACTTAAGATGCATGGCCTGAAATGTAATGCAAAGAAAACATTAGAGCATCATCCATAAAACAACAATCAAATTCCAAAAACAATAGTGCCACTTCGTAGCCTGTAAACTTCCAATCCTTGTTAGTGAAATGTGTATGTAACAACAATTCAGCATTGACAAAGCTTTAACTCAACTAAACCAAGGTGTCCTTATGAACCATATTTAAAACAAAAATAAGAATAAAAAGAACCAGGAACTAGAAAAGAAAGGGAGAAAGGCAGACAGAACCGCAACATAGATGGATAGTGTCAGAATTTAGGATAATATAATAGAAAAAGGAAAGACACAAAGATTATTTGTTGCACATAAAATTCTGAAAACTAGCGACAGAAAGTAATTTACCTGCAAGAAAAAGACCCATGATAAGGTAAGACCAATTCGCAAATTCTTAGATCGAGGTCCACTTGCTGCAACATTAATATAATATCAAATTACTATATACATTGAAAAAACAAAACGCTATGGAGTTCATATTTTAACTGGTCCTTTCACAAATAAAGCTATTTCTGCTAAAGTAATTGCTGCGTCATTATCGTAGTTTTACGTTTTGTTATACTTTTATTTTAATGTATTCTTTGTGTTCTACTTTACCTTTAGTGAAGGGCGATATAAGATGCTTTTGCAAGCTCCCCTCGGGTTTTTTTGGATTAGACTGGCCTTTCCCCTTTGGTTGAACCTGAAAGTAATAACAAAATGTGAAATGGTATATGATGAAACGAGAAGAAAAAGGTACAGCACACACAAGCAGAGACATAAATCTGAGAACCAGATGGTATACCTGTGCTTGAGGGTTCGTTGCAAGAGCAAGCAAGGCTCCCAAAGCTTCTGCAAAGGCATCACGAACCGATGATTCGGGATCTTCAAGAGCCTTGTAAGATATAGATGTCAGATATGGAATTTTAGTGCTCCAGACTATAGGTGGCCGTTTCGACCCATTTAAGGTCAATTTGGTTATATTTTTCCTCTAATGGGTAAAATTAGAAAGCTTAGATATAAATGAAAATGGGTTGAACAGATAGAAAGTCACCCAAAGTATATTCAAATTGTATAAAATCTCATAAATTAATATTTTATATAGCAAATTAAATTATCACTCAACAAATTATAAACAAAATAACTATTCAAACTCACTAGATAAAAGACATAAAGGGACCAATCTAACCCATTTCAAATCGTACCAACCCGCCCTAGCCACTGCTACTAGAGAGACCAAGAACACAAAATGGTACCTTCACACAATGAGAGGCAGAATTGTCAAGCTCCCCAGCCCCTAGACCAGGGCCTCCAATATTTGCAAAAGCTTTCAAACATCTTGCAGCAGCTTTTCTGACAATAAATGATTTATCTACAACGCCAAACCGCATAATTATACGAAAGGCTTCTGCATATGCAGGAATAGAGCCATTTCCACCAGAACCCTCAAGAGCATTTCTAAGCATCTGCAAAGCCTCTCGTCTCACAAAATCCTAATCATAAAGCAAAAAAAAAGATTAAAGAATCACATCAACACAGATTGAGATCATGGAATGAATAGAAACACAGGAAGGATGAAGTTGTAATGGTAACCATGTATTTCTATGGTACACCCTTTGTCCCATATTAATTTAAATTATTGACAACAGAACCCAGCTATTATGAAAGCTTACAAATAAACCACACAAATTCTGAAAGCCAGATGTGATACCAATTATATTTGAATATTCACTCTCCCAGCCTTCCATCAGTCCAATATTTTGTAGCATTACAGGGTGATCATGTAACCCTACATTTTTTTATATGAATATTCGATTTAAACCAACTGTAAGTAAAGCCACAGCATCAGAATTCTAAAGCCTCTGACTGACTGCCGTGGTTCCTTTCTGATTAGACTCCTTGATTTAGCACTTATCAGCTATTGCAACATGAAGATATTGTATGGGAAAAATCAGATACGTCTTTCATATAGTTAGAAAGGCCATGTAGAATTTAGGCTCTAAGTACCACAGGCTAATGTGCTTCCCATAGTATCATCTGATTCATGAGTAGCCATTATCAAGTAATCACATAGGGCCAAAAACTGTTCATGATACTGACTGAAAAGTACTGATATTTTTGTTTTTAAAAGGCATCTAGCTTAAGGAATTTGCAGCACACGTTCTAAAAGTGCTTTGATATATAAATGCAATAAAATAAAACAACTGATCTCTAAGGTTACCTCAGAAAACTTCATTAGCTTTGCTACAATACTAGTAGTTCCAAGCAGACCAGATGTGATTTTCTTCCCAAATAGTCGATATAGTTCCCCCAAGCATTGTGCAGCACCTGAATTCATAGCAAGAAAATTAGAACTCCCCAAGATAGATACATCATACAATGCAGAAATACATGGAAAATTACAAGGCTGCGCAACCAGAGAGCAGAAATTAGATCAGATTAAACACGGCATCAACTATACAGGATGAATAAGATTGTGGCATTGTGCTAATATAAGTTGATGACTAAGACAGTTTCAAGAGCATTAAAAGATATTGATCTAACCGACTACAATTAGCCGTCTACAACTTCACAATGAAACACTACCAGCAAACAACATTTAATTATATATAAGCTGAAATACAGTTATACTGATGACATTCTCTCTTCTTAATATGATGTATGGTGACTATGGTCTACCCTCTATGCAGCTACAGTTAAATAGCAAATCTACTGCCTACACAAATGTCAATATATAACAGAACAATGCCATCCAAAATTTATGATCCTATCAGGTATATGACCTAATATTAAGATATAACTAAAGTTCATATCAAAAACAGACATGGATGTCAAATTAAACATGGAATAAGTTGACAGACCAGCTATTCGCAAAGGCTCGCTCTTCTTTCCATCAGAGAGAAAACCCTGTAGACTGCTCACTCTTGAGTAAATTGAGATATTATCGCCCTTATAAATGATTTTACCCATTGCAGCAGATGCCAGATGACGCACAGGGCGCCTTGCACCAAGAATAAGCAGAGAAAATAGTGCATCCTCACATTTACGTTGCCACAAAAGTACAGACTCCTGAAATATTCAAATTAACTTATTAAATGTAGAAATCATAAACTTCAACTCCCTCCATTCTTGACAAAGAAGCCCGGATTGGACTTCTCACATCCAATTATTACCTTAAAACTACTTTATAACCAAAATTATCCAGATTTTGATACGGTTTATTAAATTATTTTCTTTAGAGGCAATTATTCCCACACCTATTGCTACGGCTTATTAAAGGCATTGTTTTTGTAACCATCCAAATTTATGTCAACTTTGAAGTTGGAAAGTAGCTAGTTCATTTCACTGGCTACAAATGCAGATTATTTCATTCAAAACGGTGTATACGTTACCAAAATCAACAAAAAACAAAAACAGAAATACAGGATGCATGCTTCTGTAGCTCAAGATGATAACAAAGCAATGTCAATTCTACATACATGTTAGCGTTGTTAGATATTACTGGTATACATGATTATAGAGAAATAGATGGTGTCTGTAAATCACAACATCTATATATGAGTGTCATCTATTTGTTATTGTAACTCTAGCATACTCTAACAACCTCCTAACTGACTATGCTGATGTGGCACAGCGTGGAGATCTCTAAATAATATGTAGCACCGCTAGCAAATTCTACTACTCAGCTGAAGTATATACTGTCTATCACATATTCATATATAAACTCGTATACATATTCCAATTGTATAAGAACTATAACGCCAGTACTCCATTTTGTCATAAAGTCAGAACGAGCTCGTTTTCTGTTATATACTGTGTTCCTCTAGAGGCAGTTACAGTGTGTAATCAATAGCCACGTTTCAATTAAAGCTAAAATTAGGTTTA
This sequence comes from Chrysanthemum seticuspe, assembly GCA_019973895.1. Classification (NCBI taxonomy): domain Eukaryota; kingdom Viridiplantae; phylum Streptophyta; class Magnoliopsida; order Asterales; family Asteraceae; genus Chrysanthemum; species Chrysanthemum seticuspe. Next base: position 226,013,490 of record BPTQ01000004.1, read on the forward strand.
ACAATTTACGTTTAACTATGGAAACTTAAAATCCGCATATAATCATCTATCCAAGTGATTGCTCCACTAACCCTAGCATACTCTATAACTTTCCTAACAAACTCCTAACTGACTATTCTGATGCAGCACACCGTGAGAGCTCTAAATAATATACCCCTCAGCTGAGGCATATAGCCTTTATACACATCTAAATTATATCCAGAACCATCACGGAACGTTACCATAAGGTCATAAGGAGCTCATTTTCTGTTATGTGATATATTCGTCTAGGTCACACAATTAACACTACAGATTTGAACAATTAACAACTAAGCAAAGCATATTTTTTATAATTAATCATCACATTTCGTAATGATCAGGTTTAAGTAACGAAAAACGATTAAATATATGATATAAAAAGTGAATTAAAAAATACCTTAGGTTCTTCACGATAAATGTTTCTTTAGTTCATCACGTTGACAAAGTAACTCTACATATGTGTATATATGTCTGTCTGTCACCAAACTAAGTGATTGTTCGAGTAACTCTAGCATACTCTAACAAACTCCTAACTAACTATGCTGATGTGGCACACTGTGGACTGTGGAGAGCTCTAAACAATATACTGCCCAGACGACATATCATCTGTCTATCACAAATGCATCTAACCTCTTATACACATCAAAAACTGTATCGAGAACCTCACGGAACGTTATCACAAAGTCGTAACAAGCTCGTTTCCCGTTATATAATGTATTCCTCTTAAAGCAAGTTTTGTATAATTAATCATCACATTTCGTAATCATTAGGTTTAAGTGATCTAAAACGATTAGATATAACAATTAAGTACTAAACTAAGCAAAACAGCATTTAATTCGGTATAACTAATCATCACATTTCGCGGCGAAAACGATTAAATTTAATACAATATAGATGATACCTTAGGTTCTTCATGAATAGCGGAAATGAGATCGGAAAGAAGATCGAAGCATAAAAGAGGATCAGGAAGCTTGTGAGATGCGGATGCGACTATTGATTCCAATTGCGCGACTAATACTCCAAATCGAGATAAAGGTACGTTCTCTCGAACGTAATTCATCGGCATCTTGAAGAAGTGTGATGGTGTTAGTGAGGAACTGTTGCTTTTAGAGATGTGAGATTAAGCATTAGAGTGAGTGTGTGTTTTTTGTGTGTGAAAAGGAGTGTGTCCAAACAAAAAGTAACTAGAAAAAAAATAGTGAATTACACCTTTAGTCCTCGTGGTTAGCGTTGACAGCAGTGGTCGTCCCGAAAATGCGCGATTTGTCTTTACGGTCAAATGTTATCTGTCGTTAATCTTTTCTTTTAACGGCTCTCACTGACATTTGTTTCTAAATCACGACATTGAAGTAACATGACATCGCTGATTTGGTACATACATCATGCAATAACATACTTAGAAATTATACCCTCATATTCAACCATGCCCAATTGTTAGTTATCTAAATCTATCATAAGTATGCAATTTCTTTAACTAACATCTTGAAAATATCCTTTTCATTTATTTGAAAATGAAATTCACAATGATAAAGATCGACCTGGGACTATATGTGTTTGCTAGCATATTGAGCCAAAATCGATACATGATTTGTGCTTAGGCCTTTCTCGATGGCTGCAAGTAGTTTTAAACCCTGCCTCACACCAAAATTTCATGAATGTTTATCACAACTCCTTTTAATGTTGCCACAATTAGGTTGCAACATGTTTTAGGGGTTCTCGGAACACGACTTAAGTAATACTCAAAAACAACGTTGAAACTTGAAGAAAGACCAATCAACTCGAGAAGTTTCGCTTGATCTGGGTTTTCAGACTTGTGATTGACCGGGATTATTTAGTTGAGATATACTTTTATGTGTATATTTGAAGATCATGTTTGTCGCGTCTATGTGTATATCAAACTTAAAATACATGCCGTCATCGTTGGTTCGGTAATGATTTTGCATTCCAAGTATAGTTAACAAAGTATGGTAAAATATCATAACAAGGGTCCAACATATATTGCACAAATGAAAAAATCACACTATTAAAACACATAAAGTATGTGGAAAACTCCAACTGTATAAAAATGTTTAAAATATGGAAAGCTATATATGGGTTTCGGCCCAGGAAGATAAGCCTCTCAATAGTATTCTTCTCTGAATGCTTCAAGCTTCTCAACCCAATGGTTTTAGACTCGAAGGCTCTAAATCCATTTTGGCGATATTGATTGGAACATTGAGAGTAATGATCTTAATAATAACGGTAATGATCCTACCAAATATTAAACTTCTTCAACAAACGATAAACATAAACGAAGACGTTGTAGACTTGTAGGTAACAAAACATAAACGAGCTAAGTAAGATATAATAATAAATCTGAACTTGCTTGTAGAAAATTAGAGTCGGTGGTTTGAGCCATAACCTAATATATCTTCATTTCAAATGATAGGTCTACTATTCATTGGGAGAAGGAAAATATTTTATCTTGATAATAAGGTTTACGTGTCAATGCTAATTGATTGTACTTAAACTTATATTTCTATTTAAAGCATAGACGATCACGAAACTAGTAAGCGGCAAGGCAGACACCATAATAATGACCACCAAAGTAGGGATTGAATGGAGCATAACCTTTAACATAGATGATTATCAATATGTTGAATGTGAACAAGACCAATGTTATAAGATGGGAATAAGTTTTGGTCAAAAGTTCTTTTGGACTCATTATCTCGAACGATAAATGAAGATACGTGACCATGACGCCCATAAGCATAAGGTCGATACTATCATTTCTTACATTGAAAAGTAGATCTAACATAATGATACCGTATGATATAAGCGAGACGGAGAAAGTGTTACCATTAAAAAAAACAACATGGAATACAATCAATACATAACTTACATTTCTCGACTCCATTTACAATATCGTCTGTAATTGAAAGTATACAAACAATGTACCCACCCAAAAACGTGATTACATCTTTAATTGAGTCAAATCCATTTAGACACAAATGGAGTTGAGATATTGAACTTTGAATAGAGGAGGCGAAGAAAGATTACTGGTGAAATATTACAAATACTCGTATTCGAATACCCAGAACTATGATATAAAGTTATTTTGTAAATTTCGGATATCCGAAATTTCAATTTGGGATTAAAATATGTTTTTTCAAATTTGAGATATTAAAATAAACAAATTTTGGATATTTCGCATTTATGAAACAAATATTCAAAATTTCAAATATTTGGATACATAGATTTCTTTTTAGAAAGACAACAATATTATAAACCCACAAAAGAACAAAATACAAAGAAAATGCATCTCACTCACAATTAATCAAGCAAATTAAATGGTGGAGGGACCCAAAAGTTCAAAATGCAATACACAAAGGACCAAAAGTGACCAAACAAAAAACTAATTCCCTATTCTAAAATTGACACATGATGTAACTTAACAATATAATAATAAAATACCACACACTCAGTTTGATAGTACTATCTGACACAAGCTCATATTTATTTTCTTGTCTATTGATAGGCTACCACTTGCATTTCTTTATTTAATCTTTAAAACTGACATTGTGGACGATCTTGCGTATGAAACTCATGAGCCACTCAAAACATGTAAAAGACTTATATTCTAATCCCACCGAGAAGAGAGAACCGCTAGAGCATAAGAGAAAACAACAAAAGACAAAAAGACACATAGGATAACCGGACACAACCAACTGTCACCCTACTGTGCTTTTTAGAACCTTTAGTCAACTCAATACCCAATATAGTAGAATTTCATTTGATTGCAGCCAAGTAGCAGACCAGACCCACAAAGGAATATACCATCCCTCTTGAAACCTGGGCCACCACATAATCTAAACAAAACAAATGCCACTGACAAAATACTATATATCTATTACTATGTACCATTCTTTGTCATGGTAAATTCAGAAGTAAATAACAGACATTACAAAAACCTTGCACACGAACTCGAGCACAAACTTAATAATGCTTACTAAAGTCGAGTCTTTTTGGGGTCCCATAACCGTTGTTGTCAATCCACCTCTTTGACATTCTCACAATCTACTTGTAACTTCTTAATTGAGTATCTTGAACAGTTTTGTTAGTACTTGAAATCTTGTTACCGAACACACATGCATTTCTTTCTTTCCATATGAAGTAACCGATAGACCAAATAACTGCTTGCCAAACATGAGAAAATAGGTAGGGACATTCAACGTTTCCATTTGAAGGGAAAAAAATCATCAAGAGAGAAAGCATTAACGAATCCCACATTCCACCAATTAAAAATCTTGTCCCAAACTATAACATTTCTTAAAATTTTGATGTCATTAATTTATTTATTACGTCATTTAATAATATTTCTAGTAAATTTCGTTTACAAGTAACCTAATAGGTTATTTCGCAAAAATGGAACACATACGTTAACTTAAACCAACACTAGATTATACTTAGTCCATATATTTTATATATTTTGGTTTCCATATTTTTATAATTCATATGTCATATTTTTACGAAAAATTCGCACGTTTTTGCGTTTTACCCTAAATCACGTAACTTTAAACTTAACGTAGAACTGTAAGGCTATTCCGGGAATATCAAAAACCATCTTTTGAAATTTTATATCACTATAGACTAACTTTACTCTACTTTAAATAATTACACGGTCATTTCCCTGCATTTTCGTTATTTTATGATAAGTTGCGTTTTACGCGTATTTAGCGTACATTTTAGGTTTTAACAACGTTTACGCACTCGGTAAAACTTATCACTCAGTTATATAGAGTATATTAATAAGTTTTAACATTCTTACAAGTTTATTATTTTTACGGTGAGTTATTAAGGTGAATTTCATAGCCCAATTTTTAATTTTTTTATACTATTTTTGGGGGAGATACATGTTCAATTACTTTCTTTTGCTTTTACAAGTATTTTAAACTTTTACGAATTACAGTGAGTTTATAGCCCCATTTTCTATTACTTAATTGTTTCATAAACCCTTGGGGGAGATACATGTTATTTTTACATGAACACACAAACATTTGAACTGTATGCTTATCTGATTGTTTTATTGTCATTAAGTACCATTAGTACCAAACATAAGGCCCCGTATCTTGAACCAGTTAATCACTAAGTGTAGTGAGCGCGAATATTATGAATAGGCCTATTGGGACTGACGAATCCCGTTTGTGTTGACCAAGTACGTTCAAACAAACGCACTATATTTAAGAACCTTGGGTATAACGGCAAATTACCTACAAGGGCGACAAACATGCCAATTGTTATTGGTACACGTTAATGTTTTGGTTGCATGAGCTTAGTGAAATAATAACTGTTTTATTTTCAACTATAAGTATGAGTCTAATTAGCTCACACTAGAAACATGTTGTGTTCAACCATTTAACTAAACCTATGGATTTCACTCAACATTTGCGTTTACCTTTTAAGCATGTTTTATCTCAGTTCCATAATGATCGAGGCTGGCACGCAGTGACACGGGATCAATCAATAAGGATATAACTTATTTTATCATTCGATAAACATCAAATACTATATGTTGATGTATTTTGTAAACATAAAACCAACTGGGACTTGTCTTTGTAAACTCTAATATATGTTAATGAATCGAATGACCTGCCTTTTAACCGACTCAATTAGAGATCGTTTTCTTTTATTATAACTGTTAACCAAGAGATAACGCAACTTGAGTTTCGATGCATTCACGAAATTGGGGTGTTATAGATTGGTATCAGAGCTATGGTTATAGTGAAATGGGTCTAATCGAGACCTAAACTATAACCACTTTTTTCACAAAAATATTTTATAGCCTTACGCTCTCTGTGCCTTCCATCCTCTAGACGATTATGTGACTTTTATGCATTTTATGTTACACGAACATATTCGCATATTGATATATACACATTAGGCATATTTTGATCATTTTTATTTAAACATTCTATTTATCTTGACATCATATACCTTCTTGTAGACATTATGTATGTACCCGCCTTTCCCGATCAAGTACTAGTCTTACCACCTCTACTTGAGCTTGCGCCATACTCTCCCGTTAGACTAGTAATTATCATTATAACATTAGATCTTTTGTATCACTAAAATAATAGTATCAGTTAGTCCAGATGATGTAAACTTTATCTTTCTTTCACTCGTTTATTTTGCGGATCGACGTAACAAGTGTAAACTCTGTTCTGCACAACGATGATTATGCTATAATATAATCTTATAAATTACTTTAACTACTATTTTACAAACTATATGGTTAAATCTATTTAAACATTGGGAATCATAAAACTACTTGACTAAACCGAACATCACACTATCGGTCCTTAATTATACATAGCCTAGCTACCTATGTCTAACTCGGGAGGGATCATCTTATGCTGGGAACCTGTATGTTTTATTAAAAACAACTTTTCACTTAAAGCAAATTTCGTGGGAGTATAAGCAATTCATGAGTATTCGGACGATGGAGCACCACAATTAATCAAGACTCTTACATTACCTTTACCACATAAAATTTAGCCTCATCCTACACGATATTTCAAAAACGGCAAATCAAACTACATTGCTAGTTATTCTAGACTTCATTCTTCACGAGTTACCACACCTCTTCACAGACACCACTCTGACTAATAACTCGAATTAAATCGCGTGACGCAATTCCCTTAAAGGGTATGGACTGTAACATTTCTCAAAATTTTGATGTCATTAATTTATTTCTTACGTCATTACACCCATAGCATACATTCACCAACTTCGTACAGTTCTTACTTATGTGGCTTAAAGAACCACACTTGGAGCAACCCGACATATTGAGTCTACATTCGCCATAATGATGTTTCTAACACCTTTTGCACGATGTTTTAGTTTGACCCCTTCCAAATTTGTTTCCATGATCATACTTAATCCTCTTGCTATCACGATCACCATACTCTTGTTTTCTTTTGGTGTCCTTTACCTCCTTACTATTCTTTCTCATAAGATTTGCTTCCTCACACGAGCCTTACTTAGAAGATATTCCAAAGTGGAACACTTGAAAGGCGAAATCACTTCTCGAATATCATCTCGGAGCATTATTTGAAATCTTTATACCTTGAGCTTTTCATTACCGTGGTACTCGGGGCAATATGGAACCATATCATTGAATTTCTTTCATAATTGATTCACCGTCTCGTTGGTTTATACTTTATATTGGAATTCTTCTCGGATTTTATCAATCTCCTCCACCGGATCATATTCCGCATTAAATAATAACTTGAATTCCTTCCATGAACATATTTCGGCCCAGGCTTCACCCTTCTCACAAACCTTTCCTTCCCACCAAGTCCTAGCATTGTCTCGAAGGAAATTGGTAGCATAGATATCCTTCTTATTCTCTTCACAATCACTCGTACGAAATGCGGCTTCAACGACATTAAGCCACCTCGTACTAGCAATTGGATCAAGATCTCCTGTGAACTTTGGCACATTACATGTCGTGAATCACGGTAAGTGGCGTTATCATTCTTATAGTCTTTCACTAACCCACCTTCCTTATTAAGCTCCTAGAACTCCTTATGCATCAACTCTTGAATGTTAAATGTTGTTTTCTTGACATAACAGGGCATAGATCATTCTATCGCCTTTCCTACCCTTTTTCTCAACATCAAACCCAGAGATTTCGTTTGCTCTTCCGAGAACCCTTTGAGATTAGGGGCCCCGAAACTAAAAGAAGAAGAATCATCATTACTTGCATCACTTGCCGAAGACTCAGCACGTTTAGAAGTCGTAGCTTTCTCAACTTCCTTGTGATGAACTACTTCCATCTTTAATCTTACTGAAATTTAGCGCATTACAATTTATCAAGCACAATCAGATACACAAGCAATACATGAATAACAATGTATACATTATCCTTATTCATTATCACCCTAAGCTTGTTGCATATGTATAGTCTTAATGATTTCGATTCCACATATGTACTATATTTTTTTCACTACAGTGGCCAGGCGTAGTCATACGAATATGTGACACATGTCTTCTCAAAATCTTTAAAACAATAAACTACAATAAATACTAATACTTAACGCGTCCACGTAAGGCCTAAGTCTAGGAAATCCTATAGTGAAATCCTAAATCTCTTAGACCAAAGCTCTTATACCAAGTTGTTATGCCCCAAAAGTGACTCAATCAATTTTTTTGAAAAGTTTTACAAAAACAGACAAATTGACTATTACATTAAAACTAACTAAATTTTAAAGTGTACATGCGTAAGACCAACATACATAAGCTCAAATTCATTTATAACAACATTTCATAACAATCATAAATTAAAAACTCAAAACATGAAAAAGTTATAAACATAATGTGAACAAGGCTAATACGCCGCATTCATAAATTGAATACAGTGTATCGGGATCATACATTAATACGCCGTATCCATGATCTTGAATACGCCGTATAGACAATGCTCAATATTGACCAAAATATCATATTCATTTAACCAATACACCGTATCCCTTTGCGAGAATACGTCGTATCACTTATACATTGTATAGACAAACAAATACACCATATTCATTAATACGCCTTATCCTGATTATGGATACGCCATATTGATGCAACAGACTCATTACTTCTACATAAATTACTGCATAAAATCCACAACTCAGCAAGGCACAAACTATCACAACATAACATGTACAAACACTTCTATTATGACTATTTCAAACCATGCACATGTTCATTCATTTCATACCCTTGTCAACGGGTCAATAATAGGTAAAACAACATAATGCCAAACACCCTTTTATATTTAACTATAACCAAAACACTATCAATCCAAATTCCTAACATAAACTAAATTCAAGACTAAAAACATACTAAGTACATAAACCCATGAACGCAAAACGACCCATTTTAACAAAATATACCAAAACATGAAAGAAGACTTGTGGGGGCTTCCAACTTCGCTTGTTTGGTCCCAAAGGCGATTGTCTTCTAATTTCAACTCCAAAAGCTAAGCTACTATGAGCACACCAATCTACGCCTTGTCTTTACCTTTGATAGACTCTTCGGTACCTTTAAACACCATCATAAACTATAACGTAAATGAATTCTTAGTAAGTACAAAGCAATGTCACATAGATCGTGGTATACTCTGGTACGGGAACGAGGATCGGGAACGCAGATCGTGGCTATCTATAATTTGATACGCTAGGGGGTAGGCTCATTCCGGATCGCTTCGGTACGGTGTATGAAATATGTAATAATATTAGTTTCTAATATAAATATGAATGACTTTGAAAATTGTGGTTAGCAAAGACAATAACTTTCATTTAACAAATACATGTCTTCCAATTCTGCTCAAACATTAACAAAGACAGTAAACAAGATTAAAAACACTAAAAACAACAACTGAAAACAACAGTAAACAATCACTTCTACAGTTTTACTCTTCATAGTTCATCTTCATCCAGATTTTCCCATTCCATGTCTTCCAATCTCGAACTTGGTCCTTCTATGTAATTCTGTTCGGGAGTCATATCCTATTTCTTTTGTGGCCCTTCCTTGTTAGAATCTGAAAACAGTGATTGTAGATGAATATTTAAATTTATATAAACCAACTTGTTGGCCCTTTTATTGTTTAACCAGTTCCGCTTCACGCTATGAATAAATGAGTAGGTACTCCAGTTCCTTTCTGCAGAAGAACTACTAATTGGCTGTGATAAAACTTATTTGGCAATCTCAGCTAATTCGGGAGTTTCGGAACCATATGTTGTCCACCAGTCAATTGCATCCATAGTTACAACATCTACTTGAGCCGCTGGTAAAGAACACAATCCCCTTTTCATGGGAAAAGTTGCAAACTGTTCTCTTAACATTCTTTCTTCTTCTTTATTTTTAGCTATTCTTACAAAAGACTTAATGACACCCACCATCACTTCTTTGTCCAGGTTAGGAGCTTTTCTAGCAATTCCACCGGGTGCTAATTTTGCTAGATAACTAGTATCATAGAACCGTGGAGTTAACGTAAAACCCAAGCAATGTAACGGGACTGTCATTTTCTCCCATCTAGCCAAGACTATCGACTCAACTTAGGGGTAATACATTCCATAAAGGTTATCTTTCATAATGTGACACATGGTAATTTTTCACTTATTATTAAATAATAAATGGTAATTTATTATTACAAAGCATATTCATTAAGCATACATTAGCTTGCCTGATCATTTTGAGTGGATAACTCGCATACAGTAGCATGTTGCATTACTTTTGCATTAATCGCATAATTTGAATATTGTGTTATGTTAGTCCTGAAATTCTCTTATGATTAAAATTGTAAGACAAGAGGTTATCTCGTTTTCCACTGAGACCGACACCGCACGCGTACCGACACTATGATAAGGGCAAAAATAAAAACATAGTAAATCCCCATGAATGAAAACATTATAAGTATAATACTATTTCAGAAACGTATTCATAAAGCGTTTTAGCGTAAAATTCATCGAACCATAAAAATACGATCACAGTATAATTTCGTGAGACACTAAGTACATAACAAAAATTAAATGTACTACTTACAATATTTGTCAAATAACCATTTATAATACCCAATACATTAAAATGCTACCTACAATACTAAACAAATAAATATTATACTTATTTAAATAAATTTTGTCTTTCCTCTCTTTTGTTTTACCTCACTCACGCACGCCTCAGACTCTCACAAATGAGATAACAACAAAATACTTCTCCCAAAGAAGTTTTATCTTTTTCCTGCTACTCTACCTCGTCGCCTAGGTCAAAAGAAGAGGAAATCCATTTGGGGAAAAATTTAGACTACCTTTATCTCCCCATCTCAAATCCTTCCTCCTCCATGAAATAAATTGTCTCGTCTCCTTTTTCTTCTTTCTTTGCTGCTGATCTGTGCTAAACCGTCAAGTCTAATCACACAAGCTGGCCACTTGTGAATGGCCAACCGTAACAGACTTAAAACAGCTTAGGACACAAATACAATGAAGATCAGAGAATACAGTGGATTCCCGGGTCGTTAAGTCCCACGGAGACTCAATGGTGTGCAAACACTGATTCAGACGATAGAATGATCACTAATGATAGTGATCAGAAAGGATTTGGATTGAATATTACACTACTGAAAAAGTTAATAAATAACAGCGACTTAAATACAAATTAAGAAAATTAAAAAGATAAAAGATATTAAATAAACGCTATCACTATATTTAAAGTGATGAACGTTTAAAACCTAAAACGTACGTTTAAATTAAAAACTACGTAACGTACAAAATAAAACGTGAAAATAAAGGAGGAAAATACCTACGGATATGAAAAATACATTTTTACAATTCTAATTATATTAGAAAATTATTAGAAAAATAAAATTATTTTTAAAACTATTTATCTAATTATTATTAATTAAAAACTAATTTAACTATTTAATAAATACTCTAAAATAAAAGAAAATACAAAATAAGGTTAGAAAAATAAAATTAAGACTTAGGAAAATCTAAAATATTATAAAACTAATTTTAAAACTGAAAAGATATTTTTTAGACTTTTGATGTATTTATTACTAATTTAAAACTATTTAAAACTAATTTAAATTGTGAAAAATACCAAATAAAAGGGAAAAAATAAGGAAAAATCTTTTTTTAGCTTTTTATATTTATCTTAAACTATTAAAATTGAAAAATTATTTTTTGGAACTTTTTCTCAATTATTTGCAATAAAAGCTATTTTAAAATGATTAAAAACTATTTTTAAATAAGAAAAATACTAAACAGTGACCAAAATTAATGAAAATTTCAGAAACATTCTAAAATGATATCCTAAAGCTATAAAAAATATAAAAGCATGGGCCTATGTGGAAGAATAAAGGGCTGCTATGTAACTGAAATGAAATAAGCACTTTTAAAATAAGCAAATAAGCACTAGATGGTATCAATTAACTACAGAAGGTAGATTATACTATAACTACTGTAACTCAACTAATTCAAACTAATTCTAACCCCTAATAAGCATACTACCTATGATTAAGCTAACTGACCCTATAAGCCAAATCAGCTAACTAACCCCACTGTTCTAGCTTAAGCAACTGCTTATTCAATAAGCAACAGGGAAAACTAAAAATGTGGCCCTCTAGTCCACCTGGCAAAGATCATTAGTACCAATTTTCAGCTTATTAGGACAAGTAATGAAGCAATAGAGGTCAAAACAAAAACTGGCCAAAAGGGTACTAGGCTGCTGAAGCAGTAACAGTGGGACAGGTACCTATAATAAGCTAATGTAACTGCTTATTTAATAAGCTGATGAAAAAACTAAAACTGTGGAATTGAAGAACACCTACCAGACTATATCTAAACCAAAAATCAGACCTCATTTACTTGAAATGAACCTTGTGCATAGGCTGCAAGTTCTGCATAAAAACGACTTTTAACCTGGTTTGACTTTTTGAAACAGTTTAAAGTTTGACCAAAATGAGTTTTAAGATCCAATGATGGACTGATATGGATGAGATGTAATGAAATGAGACTTTGTCAAGCTAGCTAAACAACTTCTAAACCTATCTAGCAACTACCTAACCACTGATTTCAACAGGATTGCATATAAGAACAGATTATATGAAAAGTTGACTATAGATGAAGTTTGATGCAAAATAAAGACAGAAGTGAACTCAGAGATATATACCAAACCTAAACCAAGTGAACTACTGCTATTACTCAACCTCTAACACAGATCTTTAAGCTAAACCAAACACTCCTTTAAATTCCAAAATGCATTAAAACCACTACAACCTGATGAGATTCTATCTAAGACTGATTTAAAAACTTATATAAACATAAAACTCATCATTTTAACAAACTAAAACCAGAAATTAACAGGAAATAGATTGACTTTTGATTCTTTGACTTTTGTTGACCATCCTTCAAATTTACTTGAAAATGAAATGTGAGCTTATAAAAAGTTTTCAATGGCTTAAATAAACTTAATGAAGCTTAAAATAAGCCTTTAACAAACTTGGACAATAGAGTTTGGAACTGAAAAGTTCAACAGTGGACATAAAATTTTGAGACAAATATGGAAACTTAGATTGATAATCACAAACACATTACACTGATAATTTAACTAAAATATGATACAAAGAAACTGAAAATACAATATTTTGAATCAAACTAAGACATTTTATTAAAAAACGACACTAAAGAAAAATATAAAACTAACTACTCCTTTTTGCTTCCTTCTTTCTTCCCCTTTTATAGCTCCAAGCACCTTCTCTCTACTTTATGACCAAATCCCATCATTAATCTTCACCATTGGATGACCAAAAATGATCCTGGCCATTGAACTATTTTTGGCGGGAAATGAGTATAACAGCTGGTGGGTGTTGAGTGAGATGATGGGGGAAGCAATTAATGATTCTTGGAGTTGTGTGGAGGTGGGGGGACAAGGGGAGATGAAGGTGAGCTGGGGGGATGGTGTTGCTTGGGTGAGCAGTGATAGAGTTGGAGAAGGTGGACTTTGGGCGCCAAGGGGATGTTTGTTTGACCAGTGGATTTGACCAGATATTAATAATCAAGGGGGGGTCAAAACAGGGGGTCCAAAAGGGTTTGGCAGGGTCCATAGTGGTATAGGCAGGCCAAAGAGGGATTTGACAAGGGGCCAAGGTATTAAAGGGTTAAAATACAAGGACTAAAGTTGTCAAGTCTGAAAATTCAAGGGCCAAGGCTGCCAATTAAGCAAAGTTTCTCCAAGGACTAAAACTGACAATCTCAAAAAGTACAAGGACTAAACTTGCCATTTTCCAATTTCCAGGGGCCATTTATGACATTTTTTAAACTTGAGGGACCAAAGTTGTAATTTTGCAAATTTTAAACTTTGAAAGGTTTGTTTTAACAACTTTTGAATCCCATGGACCTTAAATGACATTTTTCTTTATTTAGATATACCAGGGACTGTTTTTGACAACTTTTGAAACTTGGGGGACTAAAACTGCCAATTTTGCAAATTTGATACGTTTTTCATCTGATTTTGATATTTTTGCATTTAAAACACATAAAACACTGATTTGTGATATTTTTATCATTTTGATGCATTTTTGAGTGTTTTCAGATGATTTTGCAGTTTATATTGTACAAAAATGATGAGTATTTAGACACTCATCAGCTGCCGCTCACCATGTCCATCGAAACGCAACAAGGATGAAACATGAATCACTTTTATCAATCCCTTTTACCCACTCTAATGAAGCTATGAAGCTACAAGACTTCTAGGGGCCATCCCCATCTTTCCCAAGGTCAAAAAGCGTGAAAGGGTAAAGACACAAGAGATGGTGATATTTGCTGAAAATGGTTACCTTCTCACCTTCCAAGGTTGTAAAGATTAGTCAAAAACTACTCCTCATTTTTTCTTTTATTTCTGTCGAGGCAACCCAAGGGGTATCACACTCCAAATCTCACCACAAAGGATAAGAAAACTTAGGAGCATTGGAAGACTTTACTTGGGTATTGCTTCAGATCGATTGGGTTGTTTGTGGTGTTAGATTTTCGGGTTGGCCTTCGACTCCATTGTCATCACACTTCTTTTGTAAGAATTGGTTTCAACCATATACTTTATTAAAATTCATAAACTTGTTGATTATGAAATTGATAAATTCGATTACTTTTTGTTGTTTCTAAGTCTTATTCTATGAAAGTGGTGATTTGAATGTATTTTCTTTCTTTTGTCGATCAAGTGCACCCAAAGAGTTAGAAATTTGGTTTCAGATAATTGTGATATCATGGTGTAGTTGGGTGCTCATCATGATTGGGAGATTATCTAATGTTTTTTCTTTTGTTGATCCTTGTTGGTAAAGTCAAAATAGTCGAAAACCCACTGTGGATATCGCCACAGTGGTGATGTTTTGAAAAATTGTGTAGAAAAGTTGGTAATCGATGTTAGAGCATGACTATTCTATTTGTGTTCCTCGCTATTGACAGTCTCGGCTTGAAGGAAAAAGGGACCTTATTCGGGTCCGTTTTGCCAGTCAAGCGTCGTGAGGGGAAGACACCCAAATAGGGTGTTTGTTACTTATGATAGGAAGAATGTATAGGTGATGATGAAAATATAAACATAAAGAAAACATATAAACGCAGCGGAATCATCACCAAACAACGGATCCATATAGCCATATGATCAATCAATAACAAATGTAACAATTACAATAAGTAGTATACCTTTGAAGCGTGATTCGCGTTTCACCAACAACACCAACACCATGATAAGATGTAAGAAACCAAAAGATCAATAAGGTTGATCTTTTCTTATGTGTGAAACACACTACACGTCCACAATCACCACTCGATGCTAGTCTAAACCCCGTGATACGCGATCTAGCCTTGAACTACACTAGAATAAGGTTAGATGAGATCTAAAAACACAAACCCTAAAATGAGGGTGTTGTATTTCGTGGTCTTTGGCTAGGGGAAGAGGGAGAGCCTTTAGGTAAGTTGTTATATGCATTTATATCCCAAATTGACCAAATCAATAGGAGGTTATATGAAATAATGTTCCACATAACCCCTTGCTCTTTTGCCCTGTTGTTTCCCACCATGGCCATTCAAATGGGGGCCTATAAGAGCTAGCCCATTTGTTGGTCCAATCCAATAAACTAAGTACAAGCTTAGTTATTAGTAGCCCGTTATTGATCCCGAATTACGAAGGTTAAATATAACGTAAATACGATAGATACGGTATATTAAATGGTGTCTAAGTGTATATGTGTGTGACCCCATAGGCTCACATATGACTAGCCATATAATTATTTATTACGACACGAGCATACTCCAACAGCTCCCACTTGCGACGTCATAATAGTCAAGTAATTATACAAGCAATGGTTAGCGTCTAGCAACACGCCAATGCCCCTAGTGATATGTGAGGTCAGTTTCTCAAACATTTCATTAAATGGTTTATATGTCATATATCCCTTTGTTTCAGATACCATGTTGAATATTAGACATGGATCAAAAGTCATTCTAATTGTTCAACTATTATGTTCTCGATCTTGATATTGAACAAGATTACCAAGTGAATTAAGATTCATCTTAATCTCATTTGGGTACGGCCATACAAACATCTGTTCAAATCATCGAGGGGCCCAATAGTATCTAACTCCAAACCATGTGGAGGAACAAATCCTATTTTGACTGCACGTGTCATTCATGTGCTTCAGATCATTCCTGATAGTGGCCTTTATAACTACCTTGTTCAGGACAGCGTTTAACCATATCAAGGAATAAAACTCCACACATGCAAGACCTGCTTGCATCTCAAGTCTAAGGATAATAGACATAACCATTTTCGAGATTCACTATTTGACGCCGATCCATGCAGTGAATGCTCGTAGGTTGGGTCAGTCCAATGCTCATCACCATGAACAACATGTGAGTTTGGCAAAAAGGTCACCAACACACTCACAATTGTCTTAATTTGATGGTACTCCCGTACCGTCAACCGACAATGGACAAGTTTTGAATGAAGAAAATCATTCATGGATTTAAACATGCAAATATAGAATACAGTTGATATAAATGAAAACGATAATAACCATTAAATCAATTCATTATAAAATATAAACTGCTTAGCATTCCATTATCCAAATACTATAAAAAGATATGCATAAGACTACATATAGATCGGAAACCGGTGTTCCCACCATGATCAAATTATGTTGTTCAAGACAACAAGTAGTCATCTGAGTAAACCTTGAGAATACTTGTTTCATAATCCATGAAAGGTATGATGATTGTGCTTTTGTATGTGTGCATTCAAGTACAATACGAGTATTGCAACAATGCATTACATAGGGTGTTTGAAGCTAGCAAAACACCTAATTTAGACATTCATCTAAACAGTTTCTCAAACTGTAAAGTATTCTTATTCTTTTAATGTATAATGCATTAATACTCTCAGTCGAGAACATCTAGTCAACAATGTCATCATTCATGATGATATGCTACCATGACTAGGTTTGAGCATCATTTCAGTTAAATAAGCATCAATGTATGCAAACAGAACAGAGATCCTCAAATATCCGTAAATGTTGAACATATATTTGGTCCTTTGTAGGTCCATTAGAATGTTCATTTAACAATTATCTAATGAAATTCACTTAGATATTTGTTGTTATCAATCATCTTGCATTCATGCAAATGATATAATTAGTCCAATGCACAATATGATATACATAATGAATCCTTTAGTTAAACTTAAGGTTTCTATTCATGCTTTCAATCTCATCAGGTAAGATTGATTATTGAGACTCCCCTCAATAATGTTTCATATTGTGTCAGACTTAATAACCGCTTATGTTTATACAAACAAACATATGTAACAAGGTTGCATGTTTTATTTTCTAAAACTCTCAAGAGAAACTTCATTCCAAACTAAGGAATAAATTCTAGCTTAGATGGAATAATGTTTCTAATACGTCATCAACATATGAGATTTAAGAAAATAAATACAGTGCTCCCACTTTCTCTTAGTGTACATCGTATTGATCTTATTTTAATCAAAATCAAATTAATGATTTTATGGTAAACTAAAGATCTTAGCTCAGAGATGCATGATCTAATCCACACTTGGATTCTTTTATCTTGTAGACATAATAAAGATTATATATATTCACAAACCCTTTTGAATACACATCGTCCTCGCAAATGTATTCAATAAGAAAAGAGTTTTGAAATCCTATTGTCACATTTCATTTACATGAAGATAAGTATGACAATTCATAATCTTTATACATTTAATATTTGCAGGTAGGAAGATTTAATCATAGTCAATTTCTTGAGTATGAGTAGCTCCTTTCACTACTCGTGAATTAAAATGTGTGTACAAGTTTGTCCTTTTGAGTCTTCTCATTGAGAAACTCATTTTTAACCTCACAGTCTAACTGATTGGTAAGAGATCAATCAAGCTTCATGAGTGATTGTCTTCCACGGACTGCATCTTATCATTCATAGTTTTGAGCCATTCATCAGATTCACAATCTGATAATGCAGCTCTTAGTTAGCAGGTTCACAATGACCCTCTAACTTATATCCCTTAGCATTGATATAAGACTATATCATTCAGGTGCAAGAAGTTTCCTTCCGGATCTATGAATGAGAGATATCATACTATGGTTTAACATATGCATGTTCAACCTTAGTGTGACATCAGCAAGTGTACCTAGAAGGTTGTGTATATTAGTTCTTGAACAACTTCAAGATCTAAAGGTGCTCCCACTTGCTTTGTACATAGAGACTAATCTCTAGATACACAGCATCTTGATAAACAATAAATTGTTTTCAATTGGGACATCCAAAATACATTAGTAGTTCTTGACTCTGGTTTGTTAATTACTTACTCTAAGGAATTTAACAAATTAAGAACTTCAATCAAGACATAATGGAATTCATCCCATTCCATAACACAATGGTGTCTTAAATACCTTCCAGATTGGAACCATATTGAGTGTACCCATGGCACATTCAATTTTCTAACCTTAATAACTTTGGAGGTAAGAGAGTTTAAGTCATCAAAGATCAAACAATATCAATAGAGTTTGATTTTCCATGATGGACATACCATAATGATGTGGTATTCCATGAGAATTGATGTTGTGAGACTATCCCACAACTCATTAGATGAACTTATACTCTTTGGCTTACGTATCTGCCAACCAAGTCAAACCAGACGGCATCAACAGTGTTTTCAGCCCATTGCATACTTAATTTACAAGTCGTTGACCAAGTCAATAACTTCATGTGCATGTTTTGACTAGAAAACATAAACATTTAATATTTTACTATACGTCATACGTCATTTATAATTTAATGACTTCATGTACATGTATTTGACAAGAATACATAACAAGTTAACGTCTTACTTTACGTTATAAGTCTTTCAACAATTAACAGACTTGATGTTTAAGTCTTTACAAGAGACCTAAACATATTCAAGTAAAGCAATTTAGAATGCCGACTCTTGGCCTCGATAGTAATTTCAAGTTAATTTCATACTTCAAGATTATGAATTTACAATAATACATAATCATATTTACTGAAAAATTCGGTGAATATGTTGAAGTAGCTTTTCATATTATCTTGACATTTGTTCTAATTAGGGCAACTTACATTTTATGTGTAGAAGTCCTAGTAGAATATTAGTTTTCTTACCTTTCAGTCAAGAAAAACTATTAGTCATATTGTTATATGTTGTATCTTGCACACAATGAAGATTTCTCCCACTTGTGCACGGCACAACATCATGCGTAATATGGCAGTGTCACAGATATGATTTCATACAAAATCAAAATATAGATATGTAGAACTTTATTGTTTTAATAATGAATTATGCATAATAATTTATTAATAACATTTCAGGAAGCAACATCAGGAACGCGACAAGTTATCTAATAAAATTAATGCAATGGTTCTTATAAAAACTATGATGCTTCTCGTGTGGAAAGTAATGTATTATTTCAAGACAATCAAGAAATAATATGGGCAACCTGCAAGGTAATAAAGATTACGGCTCCCACTGGATTAGACAACATTACATGTGTTACGTCACCAGTATTAAAGTCACATAGCTCCCATTGGATTATACAACATTATAAATGTCATGTCACCAGTGGAGACTGAGTGTCGATTGGATACTTTCCTTCTTTCTTTGAATATCTACACATTATTGCTAATGTGAGTCACTTGGACTAGTAAACATGTACTTAGATATTTAATGAAGTGCATCAAGTTCTAACATATAGATGACGGGCTAGCCATCATTGATATTTTAACTTGAAAATAGTCATGCAATTCCTCCATAAGGTCTATTTTACCACAAGGGTGTATAGTACCTTATTAGGTTTATAGGGTTAAGATAATTGCTAGGTAATCATGCTAGTAATTGTCTTTACCATTTTGCGGTTTATTGATATTTCCATCTTCTAATTATTAAACTCATATTATTTTGGTAGCTATAGAAAACATGTTCTCTAGTTGTCCAAATATCTTATCTTACTTCAATGTTTCAAAACCAGAACTAGGGTTATAAAACAAACTTGAAAGAATAAGATGTGCAACCATACTTAACCGTTTTGACTTTTGCAAGACATCACAATTTCTAGAGTAGGTGTGCTTTGAGTTTGATTAGAATTAGGACAATTCAAATATTCCTATTATTGTATTTCCTCTTAAAGAAAACAGATAGGAACAAGTCTCTTTCTTACAAGAAAGAAGTACTGAGTTTGTCTTTTTAACAAGAAAAGAACAAACTTTTGTTTACGGATGTGATGCATTATATCATTAAATATGAATTTACAAAGTTCAATTTTTAGTATTTTCGATAATTATCCTTTTACAAATTAATTACCCCATGTTTAAAACAATTAATTTACGAAAAAAGGCTAAGATCCACATTGTGCTTCTACTATCACATCAGTTGATCTGCTAGCAATAGTAGATTCAATTGGTAGGCGACGATCACCAATTGCATTACATGTGCAACTCTTAGATCCTTATGGGACTCATGGCACTAGTGAATAAGCAGCTAGTGTCAAGTAGGCATGTTTAGTCCCATCCTTGCCTCGGGTCAAGGTCTCACCGCTTAACTCGATTAAGTCATCCAATTTGAGAACGTGCGAAAATATATCTAGGTCCCACGCATAGACAATAATCACCTTGGGTTACAATTCAACCTAGGTCCCACGCATAGGCAAAAAGTAATTGCAAGTGTTCTCAAGCGATTGGACGGCATGACTTAAATTTGTGACGGGTAAAATATTTTTGATGTGAATCAAAAAAAAGGTGTACGAAAAAAGCATGCATTCATTCTTCGTAGCACAAGTTAAAAACTCTTCTTAACTTAAGTCTAATCATTGTTTTAATTTATGTGTATCAAGTTGTCCATATTCAAGTCTAATATAGAACCTATGTGGATAATAAAAGAGATAGGACAATACATAAATCGAATAACATACATAACAAGTTAAGTGTTATTATTAAAACAATGATTTTAAGTTAAATCCATATTTAAACTTAGTTAAACTAAATCATAAGATTTAGTTTGAAAATGGTTTGTGTTGCGTTTTAAGTTTTAGAAAACTATTTGCAAGTTATATACATTCACAACATACATAATAAGCAAACAACCAACACACAACCACAATATGCAAAGCCTCAACCGATGAAAGAACCTATGCTTGGTCTCGTGAGCCATCACGAGAACCAAGAGTCATCTAGGGACATAAACCACAACCACACGGAGGACTCCCACTTGCTCCAAGACCAATCAAGGACAAGTAGAAGCCCATAATGCACATGAAAAGTGAATCTGCCAGCCCAGAATTTCTGCATTCGGAGGCCCAAATGGCCTAGAAGGAGTCATCCCCGAGCTTAGCACCAAACTACAAAGTTGTGGGCCCATGAGTTGTCTACCTGCAGCAAAAATTTGGTTAAAAAATACGCCACCAATCATCGGGAAACGCCGTTTTACTGCAGCTTGTACGAGCAGCCATTTTGCGTCTTTATGTCTTTTATGCTTCGCCATTCCATTCCAAGCATCGGTTACAATATATAGAATGTAAAATACAACTAATCTACTATCTATCTATTGTAAAATGCCCAAACAATGGCAAAAACCAAATTAAAATTCATACATATAAGCCGAAACAATGGCAAACCCCAAATAACAAGAAATTAACGACAATCACAATCATTCATAGCACAATTGGTCTAGGTTTTCATCGGCTTTGCATATACACATAATAATACCATAAAATTATGAACATAACAAGGAGTTGGCTAATCCCATGAGCAAACATGCATGTATTTGCCATGGGAACAATTTAAATGACAAGAAATAAAAGAATTAGCCAACGAATCTAAGAAATAATCAACAAGAATTAAAACCCCGATTGGTACGCGAGTAAAATGGATTTAGGTTCTCAAACCTACTGAAATTAGACCTTCTAAAAATCATTTTACCACAGAAAATTAAGCCTTAGGGGCTGTTTTCAAATCGTTTCAAGAATCGATTAAAACAACGCGATTAAAGCCATTTTAAGCGTACCGAACACATTGTTTAATTAACGTATGCGAAACCAATGGCCATAGGACCAAAAATCACAGATGTTTATATTACTTATAACATTCTTAATCCATGAAAAATGGAGCCCACGGGGCTGTTATGAAAGTGGTTACAAAAAACACTTAAAAAACACGCGTTTTGACCATTTTTTCGCATACCCGATAATCATATGGCACATATGATGGCTCTGAAACCACTATAGGTGATGATGAAAATATAAACATAAAGAAAACATATAAACGCAGCGGAATCATCACCAAACAACGGATCCATATAGCCATATGATCAATCAATAACAAATGTAACAATTACAATAAGTAGTATACCTTTGAAGCGTGATTCGCGTTTCACCAACAACACCAACACCATGATAAGATGTAAGAAACCAAAAGATCAATAAGGTTGATCTTTTCTTATGTGTGAAACACACTACACGTCCACAATCACCACTCGATGCTAGTCTAAACCCCGTGATACGCGATCTAGCCTTGAACTACACTAGAATAAGGTTAGATGAGATCTAAAAACACAAACCCTAAAATGAGGGTGTTGTATTTCGTGGTCTTTGGCTAGGGGAAGAGGGAGAGCCTTTAGGTAAGTTGTTATATGCATTTATATCCCAAATTGACCAAATCAATAGGAGGTTATATGAAATAATGTTCCACATAACCCCTTGCTCTTTTGCCCTGTTGTTTCCCACCATGGCCATTCAAATGGGGGCCTATAAGAGCTAGCCCATTTGTTGGTCCAATCCAATAAACTAAGTACAAGCTTAGTTATTAGTAGCCCGTTATTGATCCCGAATTACGAAGGTTAAATATAACGTAAATACGATAGATACGGTATATTAAATGGTGTCTAAGTGTATATGTGTGTGACCCCATAGGCTCACATATGACTAGCCATATAATTATTTATTACGACACGAGCATACTCCAACAGAATGATCACGAGGGTGATTGTGAAAAACGAAAGTGTATCCATGTTGATAAATCGCGACCCTAGGACTCATGTTTAGGAAGCGTTTTTGGTTGTAAAAGAATCTCGTCGTCTATACACTTTCATTGTTAGGTGATGTCTTGGATAAGAGCACTTGACTAGTGTGTCATCCATTTGAAAATTTTCCACACAAAGTGCCTCTTGCAAACTCCCTCTAAACTCCAAAGTACGTTGCCTTGAGGTCGTATGACTAGTAGTCAATTTGTAAGTAGAGATCGAGGATCATTGTAGTAATGGTCAAGTCGAGTTATGAGGGGCGAAGGGTTGTCGACCAGTCACGAGACTCGAGAGAGAAATGTAGTAGACACGTTAGTGTCGAACCTGGAACCCTCGACCATTTCCTTGTGTCTAGTCGTGCCTCAGATTTTGGTGCAAGTACTCCCCTTCAAAAATCTTAGCAGCATTACCATAAAAAAATGGTGGGCCACAACCCATGACATAATCTTTATATAAAAGAACTTTGGTTGGTTATTGGGCCTAGGCCCAAGCCTTGTACCTGTGTCACCGGGCCATAGCCCATAGTAGCTATGGGGCGTTCGTTGGGTGATTTAAACATTCGACAAAATAAAACCAGAGGTGTTTAATCGGAAGTCAAATATAAACCAAACTCGTTTCCCGCATACTCATAATCTTCCACTTCGATATATATATACCGTCAAGTAAACAAGTGTAAAATTCTTAATCCAAAGAAACAAGTGTTAAAGGAATAATTACTTAATAAGTTTCTTATCAAGGTATTAAAGTCAATGTGTTCGGTTAGTCACATTTATGCTAAGTAAGATTTTTAGACATTAAATTCTAATGCTAAAAACCAATTTTTGACAAATAACTATTGTCTAATTATATTATTGTAACATATAATAAGTTCGAAGGTCTTCAAATTTAAAATGGGTATACTTTAAAACTAGAGACATTAGAAGGTAAATCAACTTTGTTTGATTGGACAATACCATTATGTGTCAACATAAATAAGTATATATATACATGTATATACTTACTAGTAAAACATTATGATTATTTTACTAGCCAATTCCGGTTTTGATACCGTTATAAAAACAATATTAAATTAACCATTTTAACTAAGTCCTACTTAAAATAATGAACTAAATCTTTGCCCTACTTATCTAGGTCGCGTGTCGGTGCAGTTCCATAACATTCATTAAAATCCCACCTTTGGACTACTTATTGCTAAGGTGAGTTTATAGCCCCACTTTTACTTGATAAATTGTTTCATACATTGTGGGGTGAGAAAATATGCAAAATCTTTTTATGGACCTGAACTATTGCATGATTACTATTACGTGGTTTAGCCTAAGCCCTTATGTCCCTAGAAATGCCCCATTCATGAACCGTCAGTTCCCTGCTGGGAAGCGCGAATGTTATAAATAGATCTATTGAGGGTGACTCCTCCGTTCGGTTGGCCATACTTAGGTCAAGGCGAAAAGTATACCATGTCAGAATCGAGTGTAAAGGGACAAAACACTCACATTGGGCCCCATATATTGTATGACTTCATTTAGCATACAGAAACTGTCGTAGTATCGGTTGCATGAACTTAGTGCTAACGTAATAGACTTTCATCCATATGTCATTATATTCGTTGTAATGATTATATGCCTTTGCTTATGGTCCATACTTACTGTTTTATTATAAACCTATGAACTCACCAGCTTTTAGCTGACCTTTTTAGCATATTTTTCTCAGGTGTTTGATTTGATATCTTGGTCCAAGGCAAGGCGTGGCAATGGTCGTAGAATTCCTAAAAGAAGTGTTTTAACACATGTTGATATTTTATTTGAGACCACAAAATGTTGGGATATGAAAGTGCTGAAGATATGAAAGTACTGAAGATATGAAAGTACTGTAAGCTGCAAAGTACTGGAAAACGTCAAAGAGTCAAAGTACTGCTAAAGACAAAGTCAAAGTACTGCATTATGAAGTCAAAGTACTGCAAGAACAAGAACAAATAACTGTTATATTCGTTTATGGAAAGTATTTTTTCTATGTTTAGATTACTTGTTGTACAAGAATACAAATTGTAAACCGACTAGGATATCCTTAAGCCTAAAAAAGGACTCCTAGATTAGCCTTAGAGAAGTACGAGTTTATGAGTTTTAGAGTTTACGAATTCACAAGTTATTTAGTGTTTTAGAGAGAAGTTCGATAATCTTAGAGTTGTTTAGAGTATCTGCATAATAAGCAGATTTAGAGTTTATAATAAAAGTTATTCTTCTTAGCTTTGTTAAGTAAATTCCGCGTACTTGATAAAGATTGCTCAGTGTTTCTTTGTTAATAACTTAGGATTTATCCGAGGTTATTAAACCTTAACAAGCTAGTTAAAGTTAGTTTGATTAAAGTATATCGATCCAACAAGTGGTATCAGAGCTTGTGTGGAAACTCTAACTAGGAAGAAACCCTACTTCAACTATATTCAAGATGTCTACTGAAGCTGTTCCACCACCCTCAATCACCTCACTCAGAATTCCAATAATCAAGAAGTGAGAATATGATCTCTGGTGCATGAAGATGAGGCAGTATATTGCCATTACAGACCATGCACTATGGAATGTAATTGTGAATGGCAATGAAGTAGTTCCAGAACCTATTAATATTCCTGGACAACCAATTGCACCAAAGGCAGTCTTACCAGCAGCAACCCTAAGGAATCAAGAAAAGGCACTAAACATTCTCTTATCTGCCATTCCAAATGGTCATCTTCTCAAATTTCATGATGCTAAGCAGCTCTGGGCTGCTCTCAAGACCAGATTTGGAGGGAATGAAGCCTCTAAGAAGATGCACAGAAATTTGCTGAAGCAACAGTTTGAAACTTTCACAGTAGGTGAAAGAGAGAGAGTCTTGATGCTGCATATGATAGGTTTCAAAATCTCCTCAACATGTTGGAGTTATAAAAGGCAGAAGTGTCAGTTGAGGATGCTAATTTGAAGTTTCTAAGGAGTTTGCCATCTACATGGCATGTGATTGCTACAATGATCAGAGGACAACAAGGTTTGGATGTCATGGACTTTGATGATCTCTATCATCAACTGAAGGTGTATGAGCATGAGATGAGTGGTCAAACAAATTCTAAGTCTCACACTATAGCTTTTCTATCATCTGAAAAGAAGGGCAGTACTTTTGTCAAAAGTACTGCTTCTCCTCAAAGTACTGTTTCTCAAAGTACTGCTGTTTACAACCCCCCTTCATATGCTCAGCAGGCCCCACCACCTACAACTTTGCACTCAGATGAAGTTGTGTGCTCCTTCTTTGCACAACAAGCCAGTTTACCTGTCACTTATGAAGAGGATTTAGCACAGATTGAAGAAGATGCACTTGAAGAAATTGATATCAGGTGGCAAGTTGCTATGATCACTGCAAGGATCAAAAAGTACATGAAGAAGACAGGCAAAAGTATTGATTTCAAACCAAAACAAGGAATAACTTTTGACAAATCCCAAATTGAATGCTTCAATTGTCAAAAGACTGGTCACTTTGCAAGGGAATGCAGATTTGCTAAGTATCAAGCAAACAGAACATCTGAGAAGCCAAAACTGGAGCTCAAAGAAATTCCAATTACTGAAACAAAGGCTTTGGTTGCTCAAGAGAAGTTATCAGAAGTTGACTGGAGTGAAGAGTTTGATGATGAACCAGTAACTTACTGTATGGTAGCAGTGGAAGATGCAGTTGAAGACACAGTGGAAGCATTGGACTGGAGCACTGCTTTTGATGAAGAACCTGAACATGCTGCTTTGGAATCTGATGATGGCTTTGGAGGATTTGATTGGAGCAAAGAAAGTGAAGATGATTCTGTTCTTCTTGCAATGGTGGCTACTTCACCAACTCAGTCTCCTATCTCTGAGGTATGCTCAAACTGTTATGAGTTTTATCAAAAATTACTTAACAGTTATGTGATTGAAAGAGATAATTGTGTTAGGGCTAGGTCTGAGGTAGCAGGTTATCAAATTACTTTAGAGTCTATGGAAGCTAAAATTATAACACATGAAAATAATGAAATGGCTTGGGCTGAAAAGTATGAACAACAGGATTACCAGTTAAAACTTAGTGAATGGAAACTAAACTATAAAATTGCTGAGATTGAGAAATTAACTAAGGAGAGAGATGATCTGTTAGAAAAGTTTGCTGCCTGGAATGAATCTGGTCTGTCCCATGTTACTTATGTTGAAAAACAAAGAAGAGCATACATTAGAACTGGATTAGGTTTTGGTATGAACTTTGATAACATAGAAGAAAAACAACCTAGTGATCAGGATGTAGGTGATTTTGAGGACATAACCACTAGTGATGATGAACTCATTAACTATGTAGATACATCTAGTAATGAGGGCTCAATAAGTGAACCACCTCCTGAGTATAAGAAAGACAAGGGATACAATGCTGTCCCACATCCCATTAGTCATCAACCCATAAGGCCTGATGTTTCTCGATTTGGAGTAGACAGTCTAGAGTTTAGGAAGAAGCTCGTTGCTCAATCTAGATCTGAAAAACCCAAAGAAGCTGTTGAAAATAATGTTCAAAATCAAGCAGTACCTTCAAATCAAAGTACTGCTCCACAAGCAGTACCTTCTGCAAAGTCTTTTCAAAACCGTACTGCTAAACCTTTTTGGGATAATTTTGGTCAAAATAGGTTTAATCATTCACCTAGAAGGCAAAATAATTTTGGGCATAGACATAGAAGAAATCACTTTGGACATATGGGTCAAAAACTGTGTTTTGTGTGTTATAGTCCTAATCACTTAATCAAAGATTGTGATCGACACTCAGAATACCTTAGCAAATTTCCAAAGAACAGATCTGCCAACCACAAACCTAGAGAGCACAAACCAGTTTGGAATAATTCAAATAGGATTAATCACAGAAACTTCACACCAGATCACAGATACCCACATCAGAGAAGACCTTTTTCAAAACCTTCAGTATCTCACAGTACTTTCCAAAGTACTGCTTAGAAACAAGGTACTGATCACACTACTTGGAATATGAATCCTAGGAGATCTCACTATCAACCTAGAAGGTATTACAATTCATATAGGGGATCTAGATCACAGGAACCACGTGTTAAACCAGAATGGGTTAAGAGGGAAGGTACTGCTGAGGGACACACAGTACTTTCAACAAAAAGTGAATCTGATGTTTTTGTGACACAAGAAAAAGCTAATAATCTTGTAAAAGAGATTTATGTTGAAAAACCAGAAAGTTTTGAAAATCCACATACTAAAGATCAAAAGATAATTTTGGATCATCATTTGAAAGATAGTGGGAATTACATACTCAAAGAATTTGAGTTTGTAACTCCACAAGGGGAACACAAGTCAGTAATGGCTTGGGTTCCTAAAAATCACTAACTCTTTTCTTTGTGTGCAGGGCAACCCAGAAGAGGAGCTTAAAGATTATCTAATTGTGGATAGTGGTTGCTCTGGAAGTATGACAGGAGACAAAGAGATTCTGTCTGATTTTAGAAATATTAGTGGAGGAAGAGTTGCATTTGGGAATGATCCCAATGGAGGAAAGATTACTGGAAAAGGAACTATCAAAGCAGGGCTTATCGACTTTGAGAATGTTAGATATGTGAAGGAGCTTAAATTCAACTTGCTATCAGTCTCTAAAATTTGTGATAAAAAGCATCCTGTGTTATTCACTGACACAGAATGTCTCATCCTTTCCTCTGATTTTAAACCTGTTGATGATGACATGGTAGTACTTAGAGTACCAAGGACTAATGATGTGTATAGCTTAGACATGAAGAGTCTACATTCTTATGGAAGAGCCACATGTTTGGTGGCTAAAGCAACATCTGAAGAGGCACATCAATGGCATAGAAGATTGGGCCATGTTAATTTCAAGAATATCAACAAACTGGTCAAAGGCAATCTAGTTAGAGGTTTACCTTCAAAGACTTACAAGAATGATCAATCATGCTTGGCATGCAAGAAGGGT
The DNA here is from genome assembly GCA_019973895.1 of Chrysanthemum seticuspe. Classification (NCBI taxonomy): domain Eukaryota; kingdom Viridiplantae; phylum Streptophyta; class Magnoliopsida; order Asterales; family Asteraceae; genus Chrysanthemum; species Chrysanthemum seticuspe. Next base: position 226,042,581 of record BPTQ01000004.1, read on the forward strand.
AAACAACACAAAGCTTCTTGCAAGAAGCTTGAGGAAAGAACTATTAGAGAACCATTGGAGCTGTTACATATGGATTTATTTGGACCTGTCTCTGTGGCAAGTTTAAATAAGAAAAAGTACTGTTTGGTTGTTACAGATGATTGTAGTAGATTCAGTTGGGTTTTCTTTTTGGGTTTTAAGGATGATACTTTTGATGCTATTCAGACTCTCATAATAGCTCTTGAAAATCAATTAAGACTCAAGGTTAGAGGTATTAGATGTGATAATGGAACTGAGTTCAAGAACAAGCTTATGGATGACTTTTGTGCAAATAAAGGCATAAAGAGGGAGTTTAGTATTGCTAGAACACCACAGCAAAATGGTGTTGCAGAGAGGAAGAATAGGACTTTGATTTAAGCAGCAAGGACAATGCTAGCAGATTCCCATCTACCTATTCAATTTTGGGCAAAAGCTGTAAGTACTGCATGCTATGTACTTAACAGAGTCTCTGTCACCAAACCACAGATGAAGACACCCTATGAATTGCTGATGGGCAATAAACCCAACATTCGTTTTATGAAGCCTTTTGGATGCCCTCTTACTATTTTAAACACCATTGATAATCTGGATGACAGTACTTTAGATGATTTGGATGATCCTACCATGCCTGGATTAGAAGAAACTGATGATGAGCTTGAAGATGAAGGTATTTTCTCAGATTCTAATGAAGGTGCTGATTATACTAATTTGGATGATGCATATGGAGTTCCACAGTCTCCAATCTTACGGATTCATAAGAATCATCCAACTGATCAAATCATTGGTCCTTCTACTTCTGGAGTTATGACAAGACACAAAGCTAAGAGTTTCACAAAACCTCATAATGCTTTACTTAGCTTTGTCTACAAACAAAACAGGCTGAATCATAAGGACCATCAAACCTGCCTATTTACTTGTTTTATCTCTCAAGAGGAACCCAAGAACATTGCTCAAGCCTTGACTAAAGAAAGCTGGGTTGAAGCTATGCAGGAGGAACTTCTTCAATTTAAACTTCAAGAAGTTTGGGTTTTATGTGATCTTCCAGATGGGAAGAGAGTTATTGGAACCAGATGGGTCTTCAGAGTGAAAAGAGATGAAAGAGGCAATGTTATCAAAAACAAGGTAAGGTTAGTAGCTCAAGGCTACAGACAAGAAGAAGGTGTAGATTATGATGAATTATTTGCTCCTATCGCAAGGATTGAGGCTATTAGAATATTTCTTGCTTTTGCTTCATACATGGGTTTTCAGGTTTACCAAATGGATGTCAAGAGTGCCTTTCTCTATGGCACTATTACAGAAGAGGTGTATGTGAAACAACCTCCAGGTTTTGAAGATCCTAAACACCCAAACAAAGTCTACAAGGTGGTTAAGGCTCTTTATGGCCTTCATCAGGCACCTAGAGCTTGGTATGAAAGGCTCTCTACATTCTTATTACAACATGGATACAGGAGGGGAGCTATAGACAAGACTTTGTTTATCAAGAGAGACAAGAAGGATATCATGTTAGTTCAAGTCTATATTGATGATATTATCTTTGGGGCTACCAAACAGTCCATGGTTAAGGAGTTTGAGCAGCTGATGTAGAAGGAATTTCAAATGAGTTCAATGGGAGAGTTAACTTTCTTTTTGGGACTTCAGGTTAAGCAGTCAAAGGAAGGAATTTTTATCAGTCAAGACAAGTATGTTACAGACATACTTAAGAAGTTTAATTTTGATGATATGAAGGCTGTTACTACACCTATTAAATCTATCAATTCATTGGGCAAAGATGAAGATGGACAGCCTGTTGAAGTCAAGTTATACAGATCAATGATTGGCTCTCTTATGTATCTTACTGCATCAAGGCCTGATATCATGTTTGCAGTTTGTTTATGTGCAATATATCAAGTCTCACCAAAGATCTCTCACATGAATGCACTGAAGAGAATTTTCTGTTATTTGAAACAACAACCAAAGTTAGGGTTGTGGTATCCAAAAGAGTCACCTTTTCACTTAGAAGCTTTTTCAGATAGTGATTATGTAGGTGATAATTATGATAGAAGATCAACAACTGGGGGATGCCAATATCTTGGAAGAAGGTTAGTCTCCTGGCAATGCAAGAAGCAGACAATTGCAGCAACATCATCTACTGAAGCTGAATATGTAGCTGTTGCAAGCTGTTGTGGACAAGTTTTGTGGATGCAGAATCAACTCTTGGACTATGGGTTCAATTTCAAAAATACTCCTATCAATATTGATAATGAGAGTACCATTTGTATTGTGAAGAATCCTGTGTATCATTCCAAGACCAAGCATATTCAGATTAGGCATCACTTTATCAGAGATTGTTATGAGCACAGGCTCATTAATGTTGTTAAGGTTCACACAGATGACAATGTAGCTGATTTACTCACCAAAGGCTTTGATGTTTCAAGATTCAATCACTTGGTGGTGAGTATTGGCATGATTAACTACTAAGCTACATTTGAGGGGAGGACTATAAGGTGTTAATCTAGTCCTGTGTATTGCTTGAGGGGAGGATAATTGTGTATACTTAGTTTCTGTGGAGGAATTTGGCAAAGTACTATTTTTCTTGAAAGTACTGCTTGGAAAGTACTGCTTTGGGAAAGTACTGCATACGTGGAAAGTACTGTTTGTCGTATTAAAAGTACTGTTCCAACGGTTATATTGAGGGGTAATTAATGCTAACGGTTGTTTTATTTTGGGCTGTGATTTTTTCAAATCTCACCTATAAATAACTACTTTCCGATTTTCCCTCTTATATTCTATTTCTCTCATTCTTATTCGATTTACATTCTTATTGTGCTTACATACTCACCCATGGCGAATCGACATACTGTTTCAAAGCACAATATGGTAGCCAATTTAGACAAGACTGAAGACAATGCGGCGTTTCATGATATTATTGATTATCTAACTGGGTCGCCCATCAGTTATGCTCTTTTAGTGGAGCCGGATATTATTGAGCCTTGGATTCAAGAATTTTGGGCTACTGCAAGAGAAAACATGGAGAATGAAGAATTTTATATTAGGGCTACAGTTGTTGGAAGAACTGTGAAGATTACTGAAGCATCTATTAGAGAAGATTTGTTGTTTAATGATAATGATGGTGCTATTCGTTTTGCCAAGGAATTGATTTGGGAAACTTTTGGGCATATTGGTTATGAAGGTTCTTTAACAGAACAAACATTCAAAAAACAGTTGTTTTGTCCTCAATGGACGTTTTTAATACATGTATTGTTACATTGTATTAGTGCTAAAAGTACTTCTTGGGAACAGTTTGGGTCTAATATAGCATCTGCTATGGTGGGATTAGCTACAGATCGTGTTTTTAATTTTTCAAGGCTAATTCTAGATGGCATGCTTTCTCACATCAATCATGGATCAAAATGGTTAATGTATCCTAGGTTTGTACAAGTTTTTATGAACAAACAACTTGCTGATGTACCTAAGCCTACAGACTTATTGCCTGTTATTGTTCAACAATCCAAGATTTTTACTTTCATGGCTAGAAGAAGTGATCTATTTAGAGGTCAAGATACACCATTAACTACTTCTATGATGGAAGTTGTTCAAGCTGTTCGAGCAGATGATGAAGATGATGCAGCAAGTGAAAGTACTGCATCTGAAGGTACTGCATCTGAAGGTACTGCATCTGTAAGTACTGCTTCTCATGAAGGTACTGCATCTCCACAGGGTACTGTTTCTCCAAGCCCTGAGGTTCAAGAAGAAGTTGTAAGATCACCTTCTCCATCTCCACCACGATTTGTTCCTGTTTCTCAATCAAAGGAACATTCACATATTCAAGATGAAGATCCACATACTATACCTCGTGAAGGTTTATCTTTGGATAATTATGCTTTGACAAGAGAGATAGTTAAGTTGCAAAAGACTTCTAAGGTTCAAGCTAAGCAGATAACGAAATTGAAAATCAAATTTAGAAGGCTAAAAACTTTTGTCTGGCCTTTGATTAAAGAATTTTGTATCTGGGTCAAAACCAAGAAGAAAGCACAAAGGCAGTCCAAGACAAGTAAACACCAAAAGGTTCATAAACCATCTTCTGTCAACTTGGGGAGGAATTTAGAAGATCAGAGTTTGAAAGAAGATACGGTTAAAGAGAATGAACCTGAAAATTCTAAAAAGTCTGAAGAAAAGATCATTCAAGATACTGATGAGCAGGTTCAAGTTCAAAGTACTGCTGATGATCAAGGTACTGAACAACAAAGTACTGGTTTTCAGGATACTTTCAGACAAGAAGTAATTACTCCAAGAGTGTTAAATTTTGAAGAGGAAGCTGGACCTTCTACAACTGTTTTTCAAGAGGAGGAAGCTATTCTCAAACCTATTCATTCTGCAAGTGATGATGAGTTCATTGCTACAATTCTTGGAGATTTATCACAACCAAGAGGAGGAGTTACTATTCGAGATGTACAAGAAGAAGAACAACAAAGAACTTCTCAACCTGAAATTGATCCTAAGGATAAAGGGAAGGGTGTTTTGGTAGAAGTTAAGAAGAAGAAACCAACTTTAGCACAGTTAAGAGCTGCTCAAGATGCTTTAAATGAACAAGCAGCTAGAAAGATTCAAGAAGAGTTAAATGCTAAAGATAGAGAAGCTCAGGAAGCTCAAGAAGCTCAGAATAGAGAAGCAGCTCAAAAGGTACAAGATGAATTAGATGCTAAAGCTGCTGAACCATTACAGTCACCTGTTCCTGTTAGATTTATGCCAAGAAGACTTAATAAAGCTAAAGACAGAAATGCTATGATGGCTTATCTGAAAAGTCAAGGGTATAAAGGATTGCAGAAGTTTAATTATTTTGAGATGAAAAGATTATATGATGCTGCTAGGGAGGATTATCAGAAGGATGTTGATAAGGTTTTAAAAGGTACCATTTTGAGGGGTCGTTTAAGCCCTTATTTGATCACTTTTGTATCCGTTATTGCTTAATATCGTTCCTTTTCACTTTTAGGTCTCTTGAAGGCAAAATGCTGGAATGGCACTTATTTGGACGAAAAGGCGCGGATATATGAAGAAAATGGCCAAAGTCAGAATCGAGACACTCAAAGCTGCTGAAAACAGAAGGCGACGGCGTCAGGTGTTAATTGCGACGCCGTCGGAGGATTTTTGTGATGATACAGAAGCCAAAAACCCTATTTTCAAGTGACGACGTCGGGCTTTAAAAGAGTAGGCCGTTGCTACTCAGACGGCCTAGATGCGACCCAGACGATGTCAGAAGCTGAAGAGGACGGCGTCACAAACATAAGGTGACGCCGTTGCAAGGTAAACGTGGCCAAGATGAAACCCTAATGACGGCGACACGACGGCGTCACAAAACATAAGGTGACGCCGTCGCATATGTAATATTATATATAGAATCCGAATTTTTCAGTTTTAAGAGAGTCTTTTGTGGAGTAAAAACCTAAAACCGAACCAAGGGTGTCTTGTACAGTATTTTAGGGTTTCAAACCCTATCTTACATCAAGATAGGTATTTACTTCATCAATTCAATTATGTCTTTGATTGATTGTGTGTATGCTTGCATGTTCTCCATGTCCGGCTAATTTATTTGTGTGTTTGCTTAGGGAGTATGACACTTAATTATTGAATATTGATTGGTTGTTTCTTATCTTAGTTGATCAATGATCTAGTAATGCGATAGGTCATTCGTTGTGTACTTAATGCTTGATTCATCTTTGTGAACCTTAGAATATAATTACCTGAGTAGTTGTAAGCTAAACCATCCAAAGAGTGCCTTAGAGTAAGAGTTTATTATCCCTAGTGGGTTTTGTAGATGAGACCCTTTGGTAAGTTCAAAGAGTTAGGGAGAAACGCATACCCTACAACTTTAGACACACAACGCAACTAAGAATAAGACGTGACAACTCAACCATCAATAGGAGATAATTAAGGAGTAGTAAAACCTAAGTAAACACATCTTTAAACTATCATACGAGCACACATTAATTAGACATAGACTACCACCACCTTAGTTTAGATAATTAGATAATAGTAGAGTAATCGGTAGAAATACCAACCCCCCAAATCCAATACCCGAGATTCGTACTTTTCCATTTCCAAAAAAAACATAAAAAAGATTAAAAAAAAAAAATCTTCCTCAACCTTAACCTTAACGTAGTAACTTCTCACTAGCATTCCTATTCCCCTAGAGAACGATATCAATACCCATGGCTTACCCTAATACTACACTACAACGATTAGGTTCACTGCCTAGGGTGTTGAAAAACTTGCTCGACGAAAAGGAAGTTCCTTTGACCCCGAACGCGCTGCGTAAGCGTATCAAGTTTTTGGCGCCGTTGCCGGGGAATAGAATAACTAGTTAGCAGTCCACCTCGTTTAGGTTCTTTGCTTGATTCCTATCAAGTAAATTTTTTCTCATTTTTAGCTTTCTCTTAGTCTATCCCCCTTCTTCGTGACCCTTGTTCGTAACACCCATCACTTTTCATCATGGAAGATGATAACCAACCACCACTCATCAACCCACCACCAAATGACCCGCCAAGAGCCCGTACTCTTGGTGAATACTCAAGACCAAGCCACCTAGGCTATAGGAACACCATTGAGCTTCCCGACCAAGCCCAAACTATGGCCCTCTCATCCGACACCATCCGGTTGGTGCAAAACGGATGTGCATTCCATGGACTTCGTTCCGAAGATCCAAATCAGCATCTGAGGGATTTCCTCAAAATTGTCGATTCCTTCGACCTTGATGCTACTACTCGGGAGACCACGCGCCTGCGTCTCTTCCAATTCTCTCTGCGGGACCAAGCTAGTAATTGGCTTGAGCGACTTCCCGCCGGCTCCATCTTAAGTTGGGATGATCTTACCTCTCACTTCCTTGCTCAATTTTTCCCACCGGGGAGAACTACTAAGCTTAGGAATGACATCTTGATGTTCCAACAACGTCAAGGTGAATCTATCTACGAAGCATGGACCCGATTCAAGGACTTACTTCATAAAGTCCCTCATCACGGCATTGATCTTTGGCTCCAAGTCCAAATCTTTTATGATCATGTCAACTTCCCCACTAAGCGATCCATTGACCAAGCGGCCGGTGGAAAACTTAGTGATCTCACCGCGGAAGAATCATGGGGTATAAAAGAGGACCTTGCCCTCTACGACAACGAAAGTTGGGATGACCCCCGTGAGCTACCTAAAACGGTCAAGGCAATCTCCTTGCCTTCCATCAACTCACAACCTTCCGACCGTAGGATGATCGAACTTGAAGATCAAGTTAAATTCCTCATGAGTTCCTACGAAAATCCTAAGTCTTCACACCATGTGAACAAAGTTTCTTCCTCGTGCGAGCCGTTTTGTGATCCTCATAACACGCGCACTAGCACCCGATCCCCCGAACACGCTTCCGTTGACTACGCATCCTCGCGTATTAATGGAGTGGGAGGAAGATTCCCTACAACACCCAGACCTAGGAATTTCAATTAAACCCGTGAGGCATGGAAAAGCAAGCCCGACTTCTACTGGGGACAAACCAAAGAATTCACCTCTAATGATTTCTCATGGCCCCCACCTAACGGTCCTAACCAACAAAACATCGAAGGGATGTTGCAAAACCTAGTTGCATCCCAAGAAACCCAAATGGCTAAGCTATCGGACCGCTTTAACCATCAACAAGCCAAGATGGATAGGAAGATAGACAACCTTTTGAAAGCCATAGCCAATAGTGATAGGAAGGTTAGTGCTATCTCAACTTCCGAACCTTCAGGTATAGAGATGAAGGATCCAAGCAATCTAATTAAGCACGTTCAATTCGTCAATACCATCGCCTTAGTGAAACCTGATAGAACAGATGACGAAGAGGACCATACGCTTGTGAATAATGAAACACCCGAGGAAGTAGATGAAGTAGACATTGACTATTTCAACAAATTTCCTACGGAAGAAGAACTATCTCGCCACCCTCACTTAGTGCGTGACCTCCGTCACATGTATGTTAGGAAAAGCCCTAGAATCAAGTTTGGGAACCCTTGGAATCTTAACATACCATGTTGCATAGGACACCTTTTTGTGGCAAAGGCCTACATTGATCGTAAATCCCCAATCAACATAATGACTAGCACCTACTACAATTGGATAATGAAGAAGCCTATCCCAACTAGGCAAGACCCCGATAATCCTAGGGATAAGTGCAATTTTCTTGGTAGAGTTAAGGGATTGCCCCGTCTATGTAGGTAGTTTCACGTTCCCTATGGACTTCATAATTGTGGATGATATTAGCACGGCCATAGACCCTAGTTTGTCCCACGTTATTCTAGGAAAACCTTTCATAGAAAGCACCGGGATGACCTATGACCCCTCGTTAGGAGTAGTGCGATTCAAGGATGAAACCGACGACATTGCTTACCAAATTCCGTTTAAGATTGAGAAGTTTTCATCACTCTCTAACGATGAAAAGGAACTTAAGCTGTCGGTCTATTATAGGAATGATAAGGTTAGGGAAAAGGGAGTAGATTATGTTATGGCTAAGATTTTCGGGTTCTATAAGGATTGTTTGAACTTAGGACCGAAATATAGGACCGAGTGGGGAGAGGACGAACTCTTAGAGAGGTGCATCATAGGACACTTCTACAACATGGAATCCCCCGGTAGAGACCGTCAAGAGGGCGGTAATGAGAAAACGTAGGAGCACGACTACGAGTCTAGCTACAAGACTCTTAAATAAAGAAAAGCGCTTCGTGGGAGGCAACCCATGCTTAATTGTTTGCTTGTTAGTGTCATATATCTTTTATTAATTGTTTATCCTCATGTTTAAATTTGTAAAAATGCTTTATTTTATTTTTAACCTTGTCTTAATTGCATATAAAGGTATTTTACATAAGGGATAAGTGTAGGGAGGATTACACACGTTTTCAAAAGAAACGTAAACATGAGAATAACAATTAACTAAAAGATATATATGTTTGTTTGTTCGAGTCAAATGCTTGTATCGAGTCATAATGGATGTTTTTGCAGAAATTTTTCCAGATTCTAAAGATGTAAATTTTCCAGAATTTTTTCAGAAAATCGCAGAACAGTTTTTGTCAGGATAACCTGACGGCGTCAGGATTGCAACCTGACGACGTCAGGAAGGAGTAAAAACATCAGATCACTTTTTTCTCGTTTTCTGAGCTACTTATAAATTTTTGGAATTTTCCAGATCTTAATTTTCTTAGAAATTCTGTAAACATCCATTCCACAAGCATTATATCCTAGTTTAAATCGAGTCTTATATATATTATTACCGCCGATTTAACGCGAAGGTTTCGTTTGTTTTCTTCAAGTGTGCAGGTTTAATTTATCAAGAAGAAGTTACATAAGATTGAGGAGTTTTTCACGCATACATTCTTCTTGGAAAGGATTTAACCACTACTTCACACACGGATCCTACCGAGCTAATCATGGGAGTATTAGTTTCTTTCGTTTTTAATTACCTTATTTTATCATAACTTTGATACTTTCGGGGAACATTGGGGACAATGTTCAGTTTAAGTGTAGGGAGGGAAAATAAAACGGGAACTTTGAAACTATGCTTATCCTTGATTATTTGCTTTGTCCAAATTGTGATTGTGTAATAAACCATGAGAAAATGTCGGTTAGGGTAATTTTGGCACCAAATTTAAAATTTTTCATAATATATAGGAGTGGGCCATTAGTCTTAACAAAAGCGTCTCACGGATAGGAAGTTATATGACTAGCACAAAACCCTTTACCACCCAAATTCCACCCAAAATGTGAGGATCGCCCTTAGATTAGTAGGAATTAAAAGCATTCATCTTCAATGCTTAGAGTGTGAACCGGTAGTATATTAGATTCTAGAACTTGTTTTGTGATGCATTCCGAGATCGCAAGTGAGACTACACTTGTGTAGTTAGGAATAGCTAAATGATAAGAGGCATTAGGATAACCCTTGTTTGATACCCGTAATATAATTACTTCTTCCACATCGGTTGAGTAATTCCCCACACCCTTTGCGTTGTACTCATCTTTAGTACACGATACCCCTAGTTAACCCCTCAGAGCCTATCCTTTTCGCGGTTCTCGTGATGTTTCGGTTTTTCCGGAATATCAATGAAGAACATTGTTTACACCCCACCCCCAAATATACACCCAAATCGCCTTAGCCTACCCCTTATGCACTCACTTTTAGTGCAAATGTTTGTTATCACCCTAAACCCTTAGTTCAATTATCTGGTTGCTTGCATGAGTTGCTAAGTCGAGTCATATCATTTGTATACAGTTTTAAGACGATTGGGATTCATGGGAAAAGTTAAAGTTTATGAAATGACGGGAAGGGAACGTTAAATTCAAATTCCCTTTGTTTGCGTAATAATGTACCCCAAGTGTTTTGATCTTTTCAATTCGGGTCAAATTAGTGTTAGAGTAATAAAAACTCAAGTGTAGGGATGTGCCTATAAATCCCTATCATTTTGATGTTACCATAGAGGATGGTAGAGTAAAAGTGTATGAAAAAAAAAAAAAAAAAAAACGGGCTACCATCCTACATCTATCCTTTAAATTTATGTTTGTTTATTTCCGTTACCTAGATTTTTAGAGTGTCGAGTCTTGGCTTAGCAACGCCATTCTTCGTATGCATTTAACATAGAGATTTTTGACTTGCCACCACTAAATAGCCTATCCCACCAAACCCTTGTTTCCCTACCGTAAGCCTAACATTACAACCCTTTAAAAGACCTCTTTGATAGTCTTTCCTAGGTGCTTACGCCAAAGCGATGGAGGTTTGATCTATTCTCAAGCCTATGGTAATCTATGTACTAGGACCGGTTAATGAGTGTTTATCTTCCATTTCCTATTTGTTATATTTCATATATACACCCGAGAGAGATGTGAGTATCCAAACACCCCATGTGAGGTGCTAGTATGTAATTTCCGTGCTTGTTATGACTTTTGCGGGGCTTATATATGTTGTGGACTGTTTTAAATCAATGCTTCATGACCCCTAACGTATAAATTAATTGGCTAAAAGCACATTTACTTGAGGACAAGCAAATAACAAGTGTAGGGATATTTGATAAGGTGATGCGTTCCCAAACAGTCAAGCTAAATCACTCAAGCCTGCCACTTGTGAATGACAGACCGTAACAAGCTTAAAACGGCTCAGGAACGAATACAATGAAGATCAGGGGAGTATAGTGTTTCTCCGGGTCGTAATGTCCCAGCGAGCTGTGCAATGGATATATAAACTTAGTTTGATCAGTGGTACTAGCCTGTTCACCACTTAGCCTTGTTAAACTTGGAAAACATCAGTTAAAGTAGTGTTTGGATAAGCTAATATTACTGTTATAGAGATTAGCTAAATTGTTAGGAGTAGTTGCTTCATACTTAAATAGTTATTTGATAGTCATTTGCAGTCTTTGATATAGCAGTTTCACTCAAAAAAGTCAAAATAACTTTAAAACCGTTCTAGATTGTGCATCTGTTAGAATCAGTTAGTGTCATTAGTTGCAATTTGGTTTGATACTAGTAGATCTATCTTATTGTCATAATCATTAGGTTAATAACATCATTATCAGTTCATAATATTGGATCAAATTTGAGTTTAGTCAAAATTTTATAAGTAGTCTTCAAAAGTCAAAATCTGTCAAAATCTTCAAAACAGTTTTGCATCAACTTTTGTGAATCAATCATTGCTTCATCATTGAGTTTTAGAGTTTGAAACTTTGGGATTTTAAAGTTCACTATCTCTAATATTGATAATCACTTTTTGTGAAATCTGGTTTGGTCAATTTAAGCTTCATATAAGCCAATACTTTAGCTTCTATCTGCCCTGTTCACACTTAAGTGTGAATCAGGCAATCTTTCAGTTGCTGCATCAGGTTCATTTCTAGGAATTAGAGCCTGAGATTTGGCAATATTGTAGCTGGCCAGGTGGTCTATAGGACTGCATTAGTAGTTTTTGAGTTTGCTTATTGGATAAGCTAGTGCATAAGCCCCAACAGTAGGGGGTCACCACTGAATTGCTTAATCTAGCAGTTGGCTTATTTCACTGATTTGAGCTCATAACTTGATAGGAGCAGTTGTAATTTGCTGCAGTTAGCTTATTCTAGTGTACTTGAGCTTCTGTTACTGTTTGGTTACCTTATTAGCTTATTTGCTTATTTTCCTAGCTTATTTCAATAGTAGTTGCACTACATCTTTTATATTTCACACATAACCTGTTGATTTCTCATTTTTTATAGATTCATTATATCATTTTAGAATTATCCTGAAATTTTTATAATTTTTGGTCTTTATTTGCTATTTTTCTAGATTTAAAGTAGTTTTAATCACTTTTTAATAGCTTTAATTTGCAATTAATTGAGAAAAAGTTCCAAAAAATAATTTTTCAATTTTAATAGTTTAAGATAAATATAAAAAGCATAAAAAATATTTTTCCTATTTTTCCCCTTTTATTTGGTATTTTTCATAATTTAAATTAGATTTAAATAGTATTAAATTCATAGAAAATAGAAAATTAATCAGAAAATTACAAAAATAGTTTTGAAAATTCTATTTTGATATTTTAGAGTTTTCCAAGCCTTAGTTTTATTTTTCTAGCTTAATTTCCCATTTTCCTGTATTTTAGGTAATTAATTAATAATTAAAAATAGTTTTTAATTAATAGTAATTAGATAATTAGTCATAAAAATAATTTTCTTTTTCTATAAATCTTCTTTTATCATTAGGATTGTAAAAACATCATTTTCATATTTTTAGGATTAATATTGTGTAAGTTTTACTTTTTAATTTGTACGTCGCGTAGTTTTTAATTTCAGTTTTGTAAAAACATAAAAACAAAAACATTATTGTAAAAATAGTGATAGCGTTTATTTAATATTTTTTATCTTTTTAATTTCCTTTAGTTTGCATTTAAGCCGTTGTAATTTGTTGGCTTTTACTGTAGTTATAATAATCTCAAATCCTCCTTTCCGTCCAAATCTCCCGATCACTTTACGGTTGATAATCCATTGCATAGCTCGCTGGGACATAACGACCCGGGGAAACACTATACTCCCCAGATCTTCATTGCATTCGTGCTTGAGCAGTTTTAAGCGGATTACGGTCTGCCATTCACAAGTGGCAGGCTTGAGTGATTTAGCTTGACTGTTTGGCACGTATCAAATTTTTGGCGCCGCTGCCGGGGAGCTGTGCTGATAATCTTACGTCTAGCAGATTAGTGATTTGGATATTCACTCTTTGTTCATACCATCCATCTGTATATGTTTATATTTTCTTATCCAAAAACCCCAAAAATACTCTTCTCATTCCTCTTATTCGTTGATTCTATTTCTCTTACCCTCTTTTGCCGTTTAATTCTATTCTTCGTATCCTCTCAACCATTTGATTCTCTTCTTAATCCTCTATATGTTTAATTCTTATGTCGACATTCGTCAACTTCATCGTCAGAAATGTGTGTGAGCGGTGTGGAGGGCCTAGTTCAAGCGAATTTTGCAATTCGTGCGAATTATCCATCATAAATTCTTTTCAAAGTTATTTCGACCACCCGCCACAACCTGAAATACATTCTAATCTTGACAAACCAGTTCAAACATCGGAGCTTCAAGCCGATGAAAAAAGGTCGAGAATTAGAATTGATTACGATGAACCCGTTCAAACACCGGTGACTAGCAAGAATGACTTGCCTAATCTTCACGTTTCTCAAGAACCAAAACCGGAGACCATAACGGAAGTGGTGGAAATTGCTAGCTCTCAGAGCACACCACTTGTCCCACCTCCTGATTTTTCTGAATGTTCTTCGAGACTTGATAGTCATTCGGATCACAATGTTGGTTTTGTTGATTCTTTGGATAAACTGATTCCTCTTCATAACTATCAAATGCAATCGTTTATTCCTTGTGTCGGTTGTGGTGAGCCTCTTTATGGTTCACCCTGTCGTTGGTGTACTTGTGTACAATGTGGTAATGATATCCATAACGGGAGTTGTCTGTTTTGTGGTTCGAGGAATTCATTTGATTATGATCCTAATCAGAACTCATTTAACGACTCCTCTAACTTTTCCCATTACCCACCACAGCCCGACTTATCTTCATATGACCAACAATACTGTTGTGAATTTTGTGGAGGTCCTCACCAAGGATTTGAGTGTCAATCCGGAAACACGTTTGTCTATGAACAGTTTTCCGATGATGCTCAGAGTTTTGGTTATGACCAAAATCCATATGATTCACCATTCCAGACTCAACAGTTTTACTGTTGTGAGTACTGTGGAGGTCCCAATTTCAGCTCTGATTGTCAAATAGGGAACCCAGTTCCTTGTAGCAATCATGACTCTCACATATTTGAAAATTTCCAACCTCCACAGCACCATACGACTCCAACTCCACCTGAGCCGTTGTCTCAAGAAATCTCCCAGGATTTTGAAACCGCAATAAAAACACTTGAGGATATGATGAGTAATTTTAAGAATCAAGTGAGTGGTGAAAAGACCATGGGAGAATTGCTTGCCGAAGAGCGAGAGGCCCGCCAATCGAGGGAGGAATTATTAGTCCTAGAGCATGCAGCTCTAAGACGTTCCCAATTTCTTAAGGCCGCTCTGTATGATGATGACGAGGAGGGTTTTTATCCTTTTAGAGATAATATTTCTCAACTCCCTCAGTCAGTTGATATCCCAGCAGTCGAGATTTCATCTCAAACAACTGCTATCACACCCGAAGCTCCCACTCACTCTCTGAACATGGGGGACGAGCATCTTGACACTGTTCCTGAAAAGGAATCGGACGAATTCATAAAGTCTAGTGTTGAGAACCTTGTCCCAATCCCAAGAGAGTCACAGGGAACTTTTGACCATATGTGTGATTCTCTTTCCCTTCTTGAGTGTTCAAATGATCATTTGGAAACTTTCTCCGATTTTAGCGACGATTGTGCTTCCTTTGGAAACATCGAGTATGTTGAGGCATCACTTCCACAATCTGATGCTGATCATCTTCTTGAGGAGTTCTCCGGTGAACTCACTCACATCAATCCACTCTTTGATTTCGAAGCCGATCTGGGAGAGACTGAAAGTCCCCTTGATAGTGATCGTTCACTCACTTCTTATCCCAACAGTCCAATAGAGAATGTTGATCACTTTGTTCCCGAAACATTCAAAGCTACTTTCACCAATCCTCTATTTGAATTCGACTCTGAATTCACTTAAATTTCTGAGAATCCACTCTTTGATACTCAGATTGAGGATAGTGATGAGCCCACAATGGAACAAGAGTTCACAACTTCACTTCATGTGAATGATTCTCTTCATGAAGAGTTCTCCGGTGAACTCTCTCATGACATATCTCCTCCGGAACATGATCATTTCTACTTTGATCTTGAGGATGATATTAGCTCGGAGGAAGGTGTACTCTATCGTATGAGTTCGCTTATTGATAATACTACCCTCACCCTTCCTCCCGATATTTCTACATTTGAGGATGAAGAATGGATCCTGATTGTCATCAAGACCTTTCTTCCTTTCCTCAAATATCTTGTGATTTCCCTTCATCTTCACTCCTTCGAGAATGAAGACACTATCTTTGACCCCGGCATTTTCATTTATCATTTCTGAGCCGGTTCTATGTATATCTCATCGGTGTGGAACTTTCTCGTGCTTCAAATGTTTGTCCAAACATCTTGAATGAAAGTCCGATGGAGATTGTCTATTCCACTTTGCTTCCCCATGAACCAATGAATTCGGGGTCGAGTCAAGCTAGCGACTCGGAAATCAAAAACAGTAGCACACACCATATGGGTTTTCACCCATATTTCTGACTTCTTACCCCTTTCTACCACCTAAGTGTGGGGGTGATGCCCCACATGTTAAAAAAAAAAAAAAAAAAAAAAAAAAAATCCTTTCAAATAATGGCCGTAGTATTTCCCTTTTACGTTCTTTGTTTCGGCATAACCGCCGGTACTTTGAATATTGAGGGCAATATTCATTTCTAAGTGTGGGGGGGAATTCTCACGAATTTTATCATATAATTATACCAATTCCCCCGTTTTTGGCCAAAATTTTTTTTGGAGTAAGTGTTCTACACTTTCTCATCTGGTTATCAGTCCGCCATGTCTGTAAGACAAAAGGATTGGCTAATCCAGGAGCAAACGGCTCTTGGTAAAGATTTCTCAAATCCGTTTATATGGCTTGCAATTTGCCCAAAATTGTATGGTATTCAGCTCACCATATCCTAAAAAGTGAAAGAGTTGGCTAGCCCGCAAGTTTATGGCTTGTGGTAAAGGCAGTGGAAAATCCATAATTGGTAATCAGCTCACCAAAGATAATATTGATAATTTATCTAAGAGTTGGCTAGTCCAGAAGGGTACGGCTTCTGGTAAAGACAAAATCAAATCCGTTGAAAGCTGGTGGTTTGCTCAAAATCACATGGTTATCGGTGTACCATGGTTCTTACTTGAACTGAAACATTTGGCTACTCCAGAAGTAATGGCTTTTGGTAAAGAGATTAAAATCCATTATGTTTTCTCAAATCATTGCTAGGGACTAGCAATATCTCAGTGTGGGGGATTGATGAGTGTGTAAATACTCATCATTTTTGTATAATATAAATTGCAAAATCATCTGAAAACACTCAGAAACACATCAAAATGATCAAAATATCACAAATCAGTGTTTTATGTGTTTTAAATGCAAAAATATCAAAATCAGATGAAAAACATATCAAATTTGCAAAAATTGCAGTTTTAGTCCCCCAAGTTTCTAAAATTGTCAAAAATAGTCCCTGAGTCAAAATTTCAAAAGAAAAGTCACCAAAGGTCCTTTTAATATCATAACTTGTCAAATTTAGTCCTTTGGTGAAAAATCTAAAAGTTTTGAGAAAATTACAGTTTTGGTCCCTGGGCTTTTAAATTGGTCAAAATTAATCCTTGGAGTTTCAAAAATGTCAAAGTTAGCCCTTGGATTATTAAAGTTTGGCAAGACCAACCCTTTGACTCAATCTTCATAATTTACATGTTTGGTCCTTGGAATTTCAAATATTACACAAGTGGTCCTTGGTGTTATTAATTTCACAAACCAAACGGACCTTATACTAATCCCAAGCCCAACACTAACCCCCCTTGGCCCAATCTTGTACCCGGTCCAATCCCATGACCCGACCAAACCCAACCCAATATTTAAACATAAAACAAACCCGCCCCCCTAGTGCCTGTCTTCCCCGACAGAATTGTCTGTCTCCCCCCTCCTCAAGCTTTTCCCATAGCCACTCTACTACACCCTTTGTCTCCCCCCACCTCACCTACCCATCTCAATGCAATTAATGCGCCCTTCCCTGTCTCTAATATCAGAACCAAGCTTTCCCGCCAAAAACAATGAATGGCCAAAAATGACCCTAAGTCATCCAATGGTGGAGATTTTTGATGGGATTTAGTCAGAGATGAAAGAGAAAGTGATTGAGCTATAAAGAGAAGAAAAAGGAAGCAAGCAAAGTAGTAGAATTTAGTTTTTAATATCTCTTAATGTCGTTTTTTTAATTAAAAGTTTTAGTTTTAGTTCAAATAATGTAATTTAAGCTTCTTTGTATCTCATTCAAGTTAAACATCAGTGTATTGTTCTTTTGACCATCAATCTAAGTTTTTACTTAAAGTCTCAAAAATTTCAAGTTTACTGTGAAACATTTCAGTTTAAATTTCTTATGTACAAGCTTGTAGAAGCTCATTTATAAGCTCAAACTAGTTCATTAAAGCTTTTAATAGCTTTTAGTGAGCTTGTAATTCAGTTTCAAATAAAATTGATCCATGGTCAACAAAAGTCAACAGAAAGCTCAAATTGGAATGGTGATGGACATTGTTGTTGCAGAGGTGGATTTGGGCTATAATAGATTAGGATAGAGTAGTTTTTGTTCTGGTTTTAGTCTGCAACAAAGCTGGACTCATGTAAGTGAGAATCTCAATTCTAGTTTTCTAGCCATTTTGCATTTCAAGCTTATCTTGTATCTGTAGTCGCCAGTAGTTATAACTTGTTTATATAGCTGTACTATGGACATATAAACTTAGTTTGATCAGTGGTACTAACCTGTTCACCACTTAGCCTTGTTAAACTTGGAAAACATCAGTTAAAGTAGTGTTTGGATAAGCTAATATTACTGTTATAGAGATTAGCTAAATTGTTAGGAGTAGTTGCTTCATACTTAAATAGTTATTTGATAGTCATTTGCAGTCTTTGATATAGCAGTTTCACTCAAAAAAGTCAAAATAACTTTAAAACCGTTCTAGATTGTGCATCTGTTAGAATCAGTTAGTGTCATTAGTTGCAATTTGGTTTGATACTAGTAGATCTATCTTATTGTCATAATCATTAGGTTAATAACATCATTATCAGTTCATAATATTGGATCAAATTTGAGTTTAGTCAAAATTTTATAAGTAGTCTTCAAAAGTCAAAATCTGTCAAAATCTTCAAAACAGTTTTGCATCAACTTTTGTGAATCAATCATTGCTTCATCATTGAGTTTTAGAGTTTGAAACTTTGGGATTTTAAAGTTCACTTGGTCTAATATTGATAATCACTTTTTGTGAAATCTGGTTTGGTCAATTTAAGCTTCATATAAGCCAATACTTTAGCTTCTATCTGCCCTGTTCACACTTAAGTGTGAATCAGGCAATCTTTCAGTTGCTGCATCAGGTTCATTTCTAGGAATTAGAGCCTGAGATTTGGCAATATTGTAGCTGGCCTGGTGGTCTATAGGACTGCATTAGTAGTTTTTGAGTTTGCTTATTGGATAAGCTAGTGCATAAGCCCCAACAGTAGGGGGTCACCACTGAATTGCTTAATCTAGCAGTTGGCTTATTTCACTGATTTGAGCTCATAACTTGATAGGAGCAGTTGTAATTTGCTGCAGTTAGCTTATTCTAGTGTACTTGAGCTTCTGTTACTGTTTGGTTACCTTATTAGCTTATTTGCTTATTTTCCTAGCTTATTTCAATAGTAGTTGCACTACATCTTTTATATTTCACACATAACCTGTTGATTTCTCATTTTTTATAGATTCATTATATCATTTTAGAATTATCATGAAATTTTTATAATTTTTGGTCTTTATTTGCTATTTTTCTAGATTTAAAGTAGTTTTAATCACTTTTTAATAGCTTTAATTTGCAATTAATTGAGAAAAAGTTTCAAAAAATAATTTTTCAATTTTAATAGTTTAAGATAAATATAAAAAGCATAAAAAATATTTTTCCTATTTTTCCCCTTTTATTTGGTATTTTTCATAATTTAAATTAGATTTAAATAGTATTAAATTCATAGAAAATAGAAAATTAATCAGAAAATTACAAAAATAGTTTTGAAAATTCTATTTTGATATTTTAGAGTTTTCCAAGCCTTATTTTTATTTTTCTAGCTTAATTTCCCATTTTCTTGTATTTTAGGTAATTAATTAATAATTAAAAATAGTTTTTAATTAATAGTAATTAGATAATTAGTCATAAAAATAATTTTATTTTTCTATAAATCTTCTTTTATCATTAGGATTGTAAAAACATCATTTTCATATTTTTAGGGTTAATATTGTGTAAGTTTTACTTTTTAATTTGTACGTCGCGTAGTTTTTAATTTCAGTTTTGTAAAAACATAAAAACAAAAACATTATTGTAAAAATAGTGATAGCGTTTATTTAATATTTTTTATCTTTTTAATTTCCTTTAGTTTGCATTTAAGCCGTTGTAATTTGTTGGCTTTTCCTGTAGTTATAATAATCTCAAATCCTCCTTTCCGTCCAAATCTCCCGATCACTTTACGGTTGATAATCCATACATTGATGTACACTGATGTTTAACTTGAGTGATTTAGCCATTCACAAGTGGCAGTCGTTATGTCCCAGCGAGCTATGCAATGGATTATCAACCGTAAAGTGATCGGGAGATTTGGACGGAAAGGAGGATTTGAGATTATTATAACTACAGGAAAAGCCAACAAATTACAACGGCTTAAATGCAAACTAAAGGAAATTAAAAAGATAAAAAATATTAAATAAACGCTATCACTATTTTTACAATAATGTTTTTGTTTTTATGTTTTTACAAAACTGAAATTAAAAACTACGCGACGTACAAATTAAAAAGTAAAACTTACACAATATTAACCCTAAAAATATGAAAATGATGTTTTTACAATCCTAATGATAAAAGAAGATTTATAGAAAAAGAAAATTATTTTTATGACTAATTATCTAATTACTATTAATTAAAAACTATTTTTAATTATTAATTAATTACCTAAAATACAAGAAAATGGGAAATTAAGCTAGAAAAATAAAACTAAGGCTTGGAAAACTCTAAAATATCAAAATAGAATTTTCAAAACTATTTTTGTAATTTTCTGATTAATTTTCTATTTTCTATGAATTTAATACTATTTAAATCTAATTTAAATTATGAAAAATACCAAATAAAAGGGGGAAAATAGGAAAAATATTTTTTATGCTTTTTATATTTATCTTAAACTATTAAAATTGAAAAATTATTTTTTGGAACTTTTTCTCAATTAATTGCAAATTAAAGCTATTAAAAAGTGATTAAAACTACTTTAAATCTAGAAAAATAGCAAATAAAGACCAAAAATTATAAAAATTTCAGGATAATTCTAAAATGATATAATGAATCTATAAAAAATGAGAAATCAACAGGTTATGTGTGAAATATAAAAGATGTAGTGCAACTACTATTGAAATAAGCTAGGATAATAAGCAAATAAGCTAATAAGGTAACCAAACAGTAACAGAAGCTCAAGTACACTAGAATAAGCTAACTGCAGCAAATTACAACTGCTCCTATCAAGTTATGAGCTCAAATCAGTGAAATAAGCCAACTGCTAGATTAAGCAATTCAGTGGTGACCCCCTACTGTTGGGGCTTATGCACTAGCTTATCCAATAAGCAAACTCAAAAACTACTAATGCAGTCCTATAGACCACCTGGCCAGCTACAATATTGCCAAATCTCAGGCTCTAATTCCTAGAAATGAACCTGATGCAGCAACTGAAAGATTGCCTGATTCACACTTAAGTGTGAACAGGGCAGATAGAAGCTAAAGTATTGGCTTATATGAAGCTTAAATTGACCAAACCAGATTTCACAAAAAGTGATTATCAATATTAGACCAAGTGAACTTTAAAATCCCAAAGTTTCAAACTCTAAAACTCAATGATGAAGCAATGATTGATTCACAAAAGTTGATGCAAAACTGTTTTGAAGATTTTGACAGATTTTGACTTTTGAAGACTACTTATAAAATTTTGACTAAACTCAAATTTGATCCAATATTATGAACTGATAATGATGTTATTAACCTAATGATTATGACAATAAGATAGATCTACTAGTATCAAACCAAATTGCAACTAATGACACTAACTGATTCTAACAGATGCACAATCTAGAACGGTTTTAAAGTTATTTTGACTTTTTTGAGTGAAACTGCTATATCAAAGACTGCAAATGACTATCAAATAACTATTTAAGTATGAAGCAACTACTCCTAACAATTTAGCTAATCTCTATAACAGTAATATTAGCTTATCCAAACACTACTTTAACTGATGTTTTCCAAGTTTAACAAGGCTAAGTGGTGAACAGGCTAGTACCACTGATCAAACTAAGTTTATATGTCCATAGTACAACTAGATAAACAAGTTATAACTACTGGCGACTACAGATACAAGATAAGCTTGAAATGCAAAATGGCTAGAAAACTAGAATTGAGATTCTCACTTACATGAGTCCAGCTTTGTTGCAGACTAAAACCAGAACTAAAATTACTCTATCCTAATCTATTATAGCCCAAATCCACCTCTGCAACAACAATGTCCATCACCATTCCAATTTGAGCTTTCTGTTGACTTTTGTTGACCATGGATCAATTTTATTTGAAACTGAATTACAAGCTCACTAAAAGCTATTAAAAGCTTTAATGAACTAGTTTGAGCTTATAAATGAGCTTCTACAAGCTTGTACATAAGAAATTTAAACTGAAATGTTTCACAGTAAACTTGAAATTTTTGAGACTTTAAGTAAAAACTTAGATTGATGGTCAAAAGAACAATACACTGATGTTTAACTTGAATGAGATACAAAGAAGCTTAAATTACATTATTTGAACTAAAACTAAAACTTTTAATTAAAAAAACGACATTAAGAGATATTAAAAACTAAATTCTACTACTTTGCTTGCTTCCTTTTTCTTCTCTTTATAGCTCAATCACTTTCTCTTTCATCTCTGACTAAATCCCATAAAAAATCTCCACCATTGGATGACTTAGGGTCATTTTTGGCCATTCATTGTTTTTGGCGGGAAAGCTTGGTTCTGATATTAGAGACAGGGAAGGGCGCATTAATTGCATTGAGATGGGTAGGTGAGGTGGGGGGAGACAAAGGGTGTAGTAGAGTGGCTATGGGAAAAGCTTGAGGAGGGGGGAGACAGACAATCCTGTCGGGGAAGACAGGCACTAGGGGGGCGGGTTTGTTTTATGTTTAAATATTGGGTTGGGTTTGGTCGGGTCATGGGATTGGACCGGGTACAAGATTGGGCCAAGGGGGGTTAGTGTTGGGCTTGGGATTAGTATAAGGTCCGTTTGGTTTGTGAAATTAATAACACCAAGGACCACTTGTGTAATATTTGAAATTCCAAGGACCAAACATGTAAATTATGAAGATTGAGTCAAAGGGTTGGTCTTGCCAAACTTTAATAATCCAAGGGCTAACTTTGACATTTTTGAAACTCCAAGGATTAATTTTGACCAATTTAAAAGCCCAGGGACCAAAACTGTAATTTTCTCAAAACTTTTAGATTTTTCACCAAAGGACTAAATTTGACAAGTTATGATATTAAAAGGACCTTTGGTGACTTTTATTTTGAAATTTTGACTCAGGGACTATTTTTGACAATTTTAGAAACTTGGGGGACTAAAACTGCAATTTTTGCAAATTTGATATGTTTTTCATCTGATTTTGATATTTTTGCATTTAAAACACATAAAACACTGATTTGTGATATTTTGATCATTTTGATGTGTTTCTGAGTGTTTTCAGATGATTTTGCAGTTTATATTATACAAAAATGATGAGTATTTACACACTCATCATAAGGTTTTAAAAGGTACCATTTTGAGGGGTCGTTTAAGCCCTTATTTGATCACTTTTGTATCCGTTATTGCTTAATATCGTTCCTTTTCACTTTTTAGGTCTCTTGAAGGCAAAATGCTGGAATGGCACTTATTTGGACGAAAAGGCGCGGATATATGAAGAAAATGGCCAAAGTCAGAATCGAGACACTCAAAGCTGCTGAAAACAGAAGGCGACGGCGTCAGGTGTTAATTGCGACGCCGTCGGAGGATTTTTGTGACGATACAGAAGCCAAAAACCCTATTTTCAAGTGACGACGTCGGGCTTTAAAAGAGTAGGCCGTTGCTACTCAGAAGGCCTAGATGCGACCCAGACGACGTCAGAAGCTGAAGAGGACGGCGTCACAGACATAAGGTGACGCCGTCGCAAGGTTAACGTGGCCAAGACGAAACCCTAATGACGGCGACACGACGGCGTCACAAAACATAAGGTGACGCCGTCGCATATGTAATATTATATATAGAATCCGAATTTTTCAGTTTTAAGAGAGTCTTTTGTGGAGTAAAAACCTAAAACCGAACCAAGGGTGTCTTGCACAGTATTTTAGGGTTTCAAACCCTATCTTACATCAAGATAAGTATTTACTTCATCAATTCAATTATGTCTTTGATTGATTGTGTGTATGCTTGCATGTTCTCCATGTCCGGCTAATTTATTTGTGTGTTTGCTTAGGGAGTATAAAACTTAATTATTGAATATTGATTGGTTGTTTCTTATCTTAGTTGATCAATGATCTAGTAATGCGATAGGTCATTCGTTGTGTACTTAATGCTTGATTCATCTTTGTGAACCTTAGAATATAATTACCTGAGTAGTTGTAAGCTAAACCATCCAAAGAGTGCCTTAGAGTAAGAGTTTATTATCCCTAGTGGGTTTTGTAGACGAGACCCTTTGGTAAGTTCAAAGAGTTAGGGAGAAACGCATACCCTACAACTTTAGACACACAACGCAACTAAGAATAAGACGTGACAACTCAACCATCAATAGGAGATAATTAAGGAGTAGTAAAACCTAAGTAAACACATTTTTAAACTATCATACGAGCACACATTAATTAGACATAGACTACCACCACCTTAGTTTAGATAATTAGATAATAGTAGAGTAATCGGTAGAAATACCAACCCCCCAAATCCAATACCCGAGATTCGTACTTTTCCATTTCCAAAAAAAACATAAAAAAGATAAAAAAATAATCTTCCTCAACCTTAACCTTAGCGTAGTAACTTCTCACTAGCATTCCTATTCCCCTAGAGAACGATATCAATACCCGTGGCTTACCCTAATACTACACTACAATGATTAGGTTCACTGCCTAGGGTGTTGAAAAACTTGCTCGACGAAAAGGAAGTTCCTTTGACCCCGAACGCGCTGCGTATGCGTATCAATGTTGCAGGCATCAAAGATTTTAGAGAAGAAGCTACCTGGACTGAAGCTGAAAGAAAGAAGAGCTTGAAAAGAAAAAGGAAAACTGAAGTTACAGATGTTCAGTTCTCAAAGAAAGAAAAAGTTGAATTAAGATCTGAGACTAGTGATGAATTAAGGAATTATCTCAGAGTAGTAGATTTTGATTATTCTAAAGAAGATAATGACATGAAGATGAACAGATCAAAGATTAGTGTTTTTGAAGTTGTGAAATCAAAGGATGGAGATTACATGATCTTTCATAAAGAAGATGAAAGCTTCAAAGTTTTCAAAAGGCTATGGGACTTACTGCACATTATAGATAGAGTAGACCTATTCTATTTATATCATGTGGTGAAAGCTTACTTTGAACATAATCCATTAGAAGGGACTGGTTTAATTTTACATGGTGATCTCATAACTGCATGGGAAACTGAAGAAGAGAGCACTGATGATGTTTGGAAGAATCAAGAAAGCTGGGAAATTGTTTGCTGGAGATTCTTTGAAGAGTCTGGAGTTCATGTTTTAGAGCTGGAAAATGGAACAATGATACACATGTTTGCCGAAAGAAGATATCCACTCACAATCGAGCTTATGAGAAGGATGCTAGAGCATGGAATGGAAGTAGAAGAGGATAATGAAACTGCTTGCATGGTTATCAACTTGTTTATCAACTGGACTACCATTGCTGAAGATGATCAATAACTGGTATGAATTTTATTTGAATAAGTACTTTTTTATATATCAGTACTTTTATTCAAAGTACTGTTGATCAGACAGTACTTTCATCAAAGTACTGTTTGCAGAAATAAACCTGTTAAAAGAATTTTAAAAGAAACCTTTTGCTAAGTAATAAATGTTTTAAAGGTTGAATAAATTGTTTGTGGTAAAGGCTGTGGAAAAACCATTATTGGTAATTAGTTCACCATTAGATAGAAGAACTAACTAGTCCAGAAGGGTACAGCTTTTGGTAAAGACAAATTAAATCTGTTGATAGCTGGTGGTTTGCTAAAAATCATATGGTTATCAATGTACCATGGTCTTACACACCAAAACATTCGGCTACTCCAGAGTTAATGGCTTTGGTAAAGAGACTAAAATCCATTAATTTTCAATGATTCACTTCTCACAGGAGTTAACACACCTGGAAGTGATGAGAATAGTATGCAACTTAAATTGAATTAATGTACAAAATTGTCATATGTTGCTGTGTTGCTGAAAAGATGGAGCTTGCTGGATGTTGCTATAAAAGAATAATTCTAAGAGATACTTTGACAAGCACAAACATTACAGAGATACAATCCAAAGACTAAGAAACAATCTGTCCTTAAAGATGAAGTTGTTAAAGATATATTCACTAAAGGGAACTTGAAGTCAAGCAAGTAGAATTCAAGTTAGGGGAGGATTGTTGGGATATGAAAGTGCTAAAGATATGAAAGTACTGAAGATATGAAAGTACTGTAAGCTGCAAAGTACTGGAAAACGTCAAAGAGTCAAAGTACTGCTAAAGACAAAGTCAAAGTACTGCATTATGAAGTCAAAGTACTGCAAGAACAAGAACAAATAACTGTTATATTCGTTTATGGAAAGTATTGTTTTCTATGTTTAGATTACTTGTTGTACAAGAATACAAGTTGTAAACCGACTAGGATATCCTTAAGCCTATAAAAGGACTCCTAGATTGGCCTTAGAGAAGTACGAGTTTATGAGTTTTAGAGTTTACGAATTCACAAGTTATTTAGTGTTTTAGAGAGAAGTTCGATAATCTTAGAGTTGTTTAGAGTATCTGCATAATAAGTAGATTTAGAGTTTATAATAAAAGTTATTCTTCTTAGCTTTGTTAAGTAAATTCCGCGTACTTGATAAAGATTGCTCAGTGTTTCTTTGTTAATAACTTAGGATTTATCCGAGGTTATTAAACTTTAACAAGCTAGTTAAAGTTAGTTTGATTAAAGTATATCGATCCAACACAAAACTTATGGGTTGTGCTCTTTTATTTGAACAATGTTTGTAAAACAATGTTTTTAAAACTATTTTATGAAATTAAACGGAGTATGTATTCCGTTCTTTATTACTTGTGTTATGATCTCCGATTTAGTAGCACCCCATGACCCGTATGCTTCCGCTAAACCAGATTTGAGGGTGTTACAGATTGGCGTCAGAGCCTGAGTTATAGAGAACTAGGTACATATAAACCCTAAACTATAACTATTTTTACAAAAACATCGCTCTACGACCGCCAGTTGCCCACTTGCCTTACTTGCCATTTTACTTAGAGTTCATTTAAATAGGACTGCATATTTCATTTCCTATTTACTAGTTCACTATTCAATATTTATTTTGAGTATTTTTCCACATACTTACACATATGCACCGTCTTGTCACAGACCATGCCTTCACCTGCCTTTCACCACGATGTTCAAGAAAACATCCTACTTGCTGCTTACTACTCACCAGATTCCACTCATGACCACAGATCCGTACATCCAGGCTGTACAATCAGTTCAGCCAGACACTACACCTGTTTCATCCATGCCCACTCTCACCACTACTCCATCTACTTTACTGACCCGCAGGCGTAAAGCCCGCATGATTGTTAGAGTGCCTGGGTATCGTGAGCGATATTCATTCCTACATGCATCAGCTTCCCAGATGACCTGCACCGCTTACATGGGTCCCTCTACCACTCCAGTATCACTGTCATCATCATCCACCCAGTCACCACCTCATCAGAGGCTCAGGAGAGCCAATGACTCCTACTCAAAGGAAGACCCAAAGGATGAGTCAGCAGAGTCTATGCCAGTTGAGGGTATTCCTGGACATGCGGGTACAGATGTAAACATGGATACGCAGAGGGACAGTGTAGAGATTGTTCAGAGTATCCATGAGTTGGGACAGAGTTCTAGGATGGCTCAGAGGATGAGTGAAGATATGGATATTGATGTGTCGACAGGGCTAGGACAAAGAGCTGCTTTTTTTCATAGTCAGGAGGAGGGTAATGATATTTTGTGGAGAGATGTTGATTGTTTGATCAATACCATACCACGCGTTGCGAGTCTGAATTACACTCCATCATCTCCATCATTCGTACCATCTGCTTTGGACATGGAGCGCCTCGCTCACTCTACTGGACAGATTGAGACCTTTGTGACAGCAGCACCGAGTGATGAACAGACTGTGCCAGACCCACCAGTGTCCTTTGATGGTGAGGAATTGACTCTCACTGAGAGGGTACTCATCCAGTTGGACTCCCACGAGACCTTACTAGGAGTCCATACAGATCAGCTAGAGAGAGTTAAGCCAACACGCTTACAGGCTTATGAGCAGCGTGTTGAGACTCTCGATCGCACTACAGGTGTGATATTTGAGAGCATTAAGATGGAAAGACAAGAGCGTATTCGGTTGAAGTTTGGGTTTGAGTCTCACTGTGAGGATATTCAAAAGCTAGATAGCAGATCACGGGCATTGGGCAGAGGACAGGCCAGGATGCATGGCAGATTTGAGGAGCTGGAGAGGACTCAGTGGATTGCCCGGGATACCGCCAGAGCTGAGTGGCAGAGGACTTCGGATTTGGAGTCTATGTTAGCCTCCCAGATGAGGCGCATTGTGAGCCTAGAGGCTACTCAGCGAGAGCTTGTTGCTAGTATTGAGCGTTTGCGCGCAGAGCGCGATCATCCTTAGGTCTTTGTTGTATGTTGTAGTACACTAAACTGGATTATGACAGTTAGTGTTTGATATGACTCTTGTATTTCAGCTTGTATTTTGGGAACCTTGTAACCGAAATTTCTATCTATGACAAGCTTGATTTCCTATCCAATTATCCCTTCTTTCATAATCTGTTCATGTGTTCTATCTGTGATGTTTACACTATTACCTGGTACTTACCTTGTTTAAAAGGTTCTATATCTCATCACCTTTCTTAATGCAGAAAATGCCACCAAAAAGAAGGTCAAACAGGACCAACCGTGGTGGAGCTGCTAATGCTCCTATCCCAGCGAGGGTCACTCGCAATCGAACTACAAACACTGCTACCCCAGCAAGTGTCACACATGATCAAACTGGTGATGCCCCTACTCCAGCTAGGGCTACTCCCCATCAACCTACCATGAATCAAGCGATGATAGACCAACTGGTCAATGAAAGAGTGAACGCAACTCTAGCTGCAGCAAATCACTCATCTACTGAAGCTGGAACCTCAAGACCAACTACTCACAACCGCGGCTGTACTTATCAGGATTTTCGCAAAACCATGACTGGAGGTTTTAGTGGAAGTGAAGGAGTTGTTGGTCTAACCAGGTGGATTGAGAAACTTGAGACTGTGTTTCGAATCTGTAACTGTGAAGAAGAAGCCAAGGTTAAGTACGCATCCTTTACTTTCACGGATGATGCTCTAACCTGGTGGAACAACTACTTGAAATCCGCAAGCGTTGATGTTGCTTACGCCATGCCATGGGAAAACTTCAAAGAAATGGTGCTTCAAAAGTACTGCCCTCGCAATGAGATAAAGAAGTTGGAGCATGAGTTTTGGAACCTCAAGGTTCAGGGCACTAACATGGCTGCCTACAATCAGCCTTTTCAGGAATTGGCTTTACTATGCCCTGAGATGGTTCAAACTGAAACTCGATTGCTAGAAAGGTACATCGGGGGACTGCCCCTGTAAAACCCAAAAATCTAAAACGCGTAAAAAGACTATTTTGCCCCTCTAATTTAAAATCTATAAAATACGTAAAATCCGTCATGCACATTAAATGAAATTCCAATCTAACATGTAAATGATTAACCAACCTAATATACGAGATCGATTTACGTTTACGTTAAAATAAACCACACGTTTTCTAATGCTTTGCATGGGACAAATTTTCAAATTATATGCAATACAAGTCACCTTACAAAACCTATAATACTAAGGTAAAATTTCTGTTGTGTGATTATCTTGTACTCGTCCAAATTGCACGCCCACTCTCCACATCAAAGTCCATCCAATATATTGTGAACCAGCCCATGTTTCTTTCCTTTTCTCAGCCCAACCAAACCCCTTATATAGACCTACACATGCAATATCTTTTCCTCTACGTTTCACATATTATCATGCACCTACAAACCCTAAACAAAAAAAGAAAAAGAAAAAGTGACGGAAAGTGTTTGGCTTCTTCCTTCTCCCTTCGACCAAAACAACGGGAATAGGTGTTTGTGATCGCGAGACTCGATTCTTTGGTTCTTTGTTCTCTTTTCACTCGGCATCAAAAGGTTTATATCATCTAACTTGTTTCAATAATTCCTCCTTTGCTTTCTTGTTTTTGTCGTGAGTGTATTGGTGCCATATGAATGCATGCTTACATCAAATAATTAAAAGCTTCACATAGAACAAGCAACCTTGGTCACATAAAATAAAACAAGGTCTTTTATATATCGAAGGTTATACATGCTTTTCGACCCAAGTTTAAAAGTTGTTTTGAATCCATATCATTCGACCCATGTAATAGTTCCGTTTTGAACCTAAGTATCGACCAATAACCTGTTTTCGACCCATCATGGGAACATCAAGCATGTCGTGCATGTTATTCGACCTCTATGAATCTGTTTTGTAACGCACATGAAGCCGTTAAATCTTGCATGTAACGTTGCATGGATCACATAAAATATGAATGAAGTGCATGTTATCACGTGTCATATAACCCTCTGTTTTGTATCCCTCGCATCATTTGTAATTTTACATGTTAAGAGGCACGTGAGCATGCACTAAAGTCAAGTAAATATTAAATGGAGTAACTTTATCAACATGTAGACATTGAATCTGTTTGGAGCATCTTGTCATGCATGCATACATCTTCTATGTCTATCACATAAATAGTAGGCATGGTCACACACAAAGATATGGTTAAAGGATTCGTAGGGACTCTTCTCTGTTTATACGAGATATATAAAGATCATGACTTCCAACCTTGGTATACATGTCGATTTAAACACAAGATCTGGTCTTTGTTTCTTTTAAATCTGGTCGTGGCATAAGTCTTGCATACACATAGTTAATACAAACTGAAACACCATGAGACTTATGATAGGCTAAAATGGTTACATGAATGATAATTTGTGATATAAATCATGATGTGTATATATATAAGATTAAGAGCGCATGAACCTGGCCCCCCTTGAACACGTTTTGAAACAGTATTCTCATGCTTTTGCTTCTAAACTTATCACATCAAATAATAACTAGAAGGTCACATAAGAGGATTATATAATTTGTACTACTCAAGTTAGAATGATTTATAACATGTAAAATACGTAAACTTGTTATATTAAATCTTAAACCCTAATCTATAAATATGTTACTTTAATACTTAAAATGGAACTTACTAAAATGGGTAAACCTAATTCATCAGACTTAAAAGTAATACGTGGTATTTAAATTGTATAGGTTCTGCGAAGAAGGAGTGATCCTTTGCTTTCCGTGTTTCTTGCTTTTGTTAGTTTTGCTTTTGGAATAAGGTACAGATATTCTGACCTTATCTCTTAAGGTTTCTCATGATTCGTTTACATTTTTTGATATTAGCTTTGAACTGTTATACTTTGCTCTGAGCCTTCTATTTAGGGCTTCCCTATGACTCTGCTATGCACCCTTTTGTTATGAACTCTGATTATGAACCTTTCTGATTATGAACCTTATGACTACGAACCTTTATGATTATGAACCTTCTGATTGTGAACCTTATGACTACGAACCTTTCTGATTATGAGCCATTGATATGAACTTTTGATTATGAACTTATGTTATGGAACTTTGATATGAACTTTTGATATGAATCCTTATGATATGATTATGCTTTGACCCTTCAGTTTGATACCCGAGCCAAATATGTTTCCCTAGCCATGAAGGTAACATGGCCGTGTCAGTGATGCACCTCTGGCATGACTCTAGGGCAGTAGAGTGATGTTCTGCCACGTCCCTTGGTGGTGGATCATATTTTGTATATGTGAGGTAGGGGCGTATGGATGCATCCTAGATCTGTTCTGTTATCTGATATGATATGATTTGTCTGGTGAATGATGTCGTGTGCAATACGCGTCTTCACAGTCTGGGAGCTAGCTACTCCATTGGTTACTGAGGTCTCCCCTCCTATTATATATGGTATTCCGAGGTCACCCCTCCGAATACAATGGCTACTTATGATATGATATGATATGATATGTTTCTGGGCTCGTGGTAGATTTCTGACAACCCTTACACTTTTGATATGCTTATACTGTACTTTCTGTATTTCCCCAACGCACCATAATCTATATTAATTGTTCATTACTCAGTAACCTTATATGACTCACTCTTACCAAGATATAGATACTCCTTTTTATTGATTTGTCACACTTTCATTCCGTTATTTCAGACTATCGTTCCATTCATGTACCGGGTTATTATATGTTTATTGAACTTGATTATGCTATTCATGTTTTATGTGACTACGGATTTCTCTGCTGCGATGTGATTAATATGCGGTTATCTGAGTTACCTGTTGTCATCTGATGATATGTGATCGCACTGTTATGTGACCCTCTGAATTGTTTGGTGACCATGCTAATGTGTAATCGTTAGTTTTGTCTGTTTATTATGTGTACTTCGTTCAGTTAATCCCGTGGACTATGACTATTCGTTGTTTCCTTATCTGCTTATTGTTTACCTGCCATGTTTACATTTCTGTCTATGCTACAGTTTGATTAGGTAAATGGTTCAGCTTGTGACGTCTGGCTTGTTAATTTGTTTAGTTGCCCTGCTATGTCTTTAATTCATTTAATTATATCGTTTATACTATATTCCTACTTATTATGTGTGACTGCCATGTGTTGACTGCTGTTAGTACTTCCGTTGTTATAACAGTGTAGTTCCTAGGTTTGTCTTCCTGTAAAACATGAAACCAATTTGGTCAGCAGTAGCACGTCGTTTCATCATAATTACAATAGATGACCGTATCAGTAGTTACAACATTAGCATTTCCCTTTTGTGAGGCCACTAATAGATAAAAAATAGACATAATTGAAAAGTCACTTCAGAACTAAGGTTGAAATTATTATTACCAGTCAGGGGAAAAAAATAAAATCAATAGCTAACTATTTGGACTGAATGTCATGAATAAATAAATCTAAGACGTGGCAATAACATCTGCCCAATTTCCTCGGAGCTCCAACAATTCATGCACATGTCAAGGTAACGTATATAGATGATTAAAGAGTATATTTAAGGAGTAAAAGCCAATACTTGTATTGTCATACAAATCCAAACACCCCCAAACCCAACACATGCATCCTGCATATTCAGAAACGAAACTACAAAACTCTTAATGAGGGACAATCAAAATACCGTCAAGTGCGTCCTCAAGCACATTCTCCACACAAACAGTAGCCATCCTAACCGACCTAAGCACGCAAACCGGAAAACAATATATTATCAACTATGTTATGGCGTTACAATCTTCTTACATAATTACTCATCAAGTGTTTGATCATTTCTTCAGATTTGAGATTCAAAAGCAATACTGATTTCTGAACTAATTCACGTAACCCATTAAACAGAAAGAAATAATCGAACCAAAGTAGACCAACTTAAATCCTTATTTACACGTCGCTTGAGGTAAACTTGGACAAAACACAACCCAGATCAGCACATTAATTTAGAAGAAGCTATTTTGATACGTACATGTAAATGTTGTACTCTGAGCAATTCGGATTAAATTATCGAGCATTTGGACAATGGTTTTTGCTGTGTAATTGGAAAAGAGATCAGTTATAATACAAATTTATTGATAAAGGAAATGGTGCAGAAAGAAACAAAGGCAATGGTGTAACCTGATTCAAGTTCAGAC
This sequence comes from Chrysanthemum seticuspe, assembly GCA_019973895.1. Lineage (NCBI taxonomy): Eukaryota > Viridiplantae > Streptophyta > Magnoliopsida > Asterales > Asteraceae > Chrysanthemum > Chrysanthemum seticuspe. The sequence goes on from BPTQ01000004.1 coordinate 226,075,993, forward strand.
CTTCTTTGGAGCTAATAATAACTTGAAGATACGTTTCATTTTTAGCTACTATCGGACTCATTTTTACCTGAAAAATAGGTAATTGCAAAAAGTCATGATCGCATAACGAAGGACTAAATTTTATCAGTTAAATGTTCCTAAAAGGAAAAAAGTATTATCTCTTTAGAATAGGCAAGTTAATTAAAACCTTTGGTCGTCAGACGTTGCGTCCACCATTCATGTTTAACGCACCTGAACTTGAAAGCGGTTGCGCAGCCATCCCTGTGACGATAAAACTCGTTAGTGCATCAGTATTAGGTAACTTGTAATATGTATGATGTTTAAAACCAAGGTAAATATCCAATGTTGACAGTGTAGGACTTTGGGAAAATGCAAACGCATAAAGTAACGTTTCAACACTTGTTGAACGCGTGTGATTGTTGGTCGTACGCAAGTTATGATATATACCGTGACTGATATATACTCGAAAAAATAGGTAAATGTCAAAGCCGAAAATCGCATAAACAATTGATATATACCCCAGCCGGTGCTACTTTCCACTGTATATGCATAACCTAAAACTCAAAGTTTAGAACAAACAGAATTTTAAAAATATTATAAATAAACCTAAAAAACAAAGGCACCATGTCATTTGAAAGCCACAATCGTCAGCATATTGAAAACGCCTTTTAGAGTTTAGACACACAACCCAAGTTCTAAATCTCTTTGAAACACAACATTCATTATACGAACAATACATTCAATACCAGGGTTTTTCAATTTAAAGGTCTGCCAACCAAAACCATTAAAAGTAATAAGCAAAATAACAGTTTAAACAATCAATGAAACATAAAAGTAGATACAAACCAATTTTAGAGATTAAGAATAACTCGTATCAGCTTTTTCAATTAACTTGAGATAACATCAAAGATCATATCAATACATCCAAAACTTTCACCAATTAAATCCCACATTTATTTTTACCAAATAATCAAATTAACTACAAAAAGGTTTCATCTTTTTTTCACAAATCATCAAAAATCTCCAAAAGTAAAGGGGACACAAACCCATAAGCGCGCTTCCACCTTGTCGTGTTTGCCTTCAGCATCCAATTTATTGACAGAAAAACCTAAAAGTCATGAATCTTTAATTACAATAAGCCAACAAAAACTTAAAGAAATAAAACATCAACCCAAAAACCAGTACCTGATGTATTCAGGTGGTCGTTGTTTTTGCTTCAGGGAATTCGGGTCAGCAACTTTCCATCTTCCTTAACCCACAACAACATAACCGAAAATCTACAAAATGAAAATACAAAAGCTGAATCTGAAGACAATAACCATATGGCCAAAAAAACCAAAAATTAAAACCGGTCAGTGCATGTATAAAACATCCGATGATATTTTTTTGTTGTAGATGAAAACCTTAGTATGAAGGATCACTGATCGTCCTTGCACCGTATGTATTGAAAACCCATATATAATTGACAATAACAAAGATCATTGCAAATCAATAATGAAAATTGGGATTAAAAAAATAATAAAAAAAATTAACTATTGAGATAGAGGAGATTTACCTTGATTCCTTTCTTCCACGTGTTTGTGGAAACCAAATGCTAGAAAAACGCAGAAATATGTGTAATAGGAAGGCGGTGGAAGTTATGGATTTGTATAAGGGTTTTGACCTGTGTGAATTGTCATGCTCACTTATTAATTAATTGCTTTTGTTTTCCTGTAGATATATGTTTGGCTTGTATGTCTTCTGATTTCCTGAATTGATTGTATGACATATATGTTGTGTGGATGCAACGCCTGCTATGCTTGCTTATGTTTCAGTTCTTGTATGTCTGGTTTGTATGTGCTTGTTTATATGTCATCGATGCTTTGCTTTGCTTCGTTCTCTTTTTTATCTGTGCTTTGGATATATGTATAATTGTGTTCTGCAAGATCCTCATTGACTCATTGTCCTCATTTCGCTGCGACTTTGTTATCAGTTTCATTATTCCATTTCGCATTTATGATTTTAGTTAGCTTTCGTTTTGTTATATCTGTTCACTGGGCTTTTTAAGCTCAGCCGCATTTCTTTTCCTGCGGCAGGTTTTAGGTTGGAAGATGGGCTTCGATGGGCTGAGAGTTAGAGTATCTGAGTGGACCAAACCTAGCACCTTTTTACTTTGGGACTTATTTTGAAGAACTTTTGTTTTGGGATTTTAATTCTTTATGGATATTGTATTTTCTTGTCAGTCAATTGTGTATATGTTTTGATACTTCATTTTTAAGGTTTCCGTTTGTAAAGATTTCATTTGTATGTTCTGATATGACACCAGAATGTGGCACTTCTACCCTTGCCAGGTTGGGGTGTTACAATTATGGTATCAGAGCAAAGGTTTCGTCTTGTTGACCTTAGGATTGACCTGTGAGGACTGGGTAGACACTACGCTTCCGTCTGTTCTGATCTCTTCCAATTCCTTTTGATTGTCATTCAGATTTGACTTCGATATTCTTTTGTCTTCACTGTTTTGGCCTTCTTCTCTTCGCATTTGATTTTGTTATTTTATCTTCGCACATCCGCTTGTCGACGTTAGATGGAGATTTCTCGTAGAGCTGAAGATGATGGTGCCGACCTTGCATTGCTATAACGAGTTCTGGAGAGGTTCGTGAAGCAGAAGCCACACCCGACTGTCATGCTGCTGGAGACATGAGGATGCTGCTGGAGGAAGCTGGACGGATCAACCAAAGACGCAAAAGACGGAGACAAGATTCAACCGGTGGCTGAGAGGGTTCATCTACTTCATATGATTTGGGCGCGACTTATGTTACTCCGATTCGTTTGTCATGCGTTTTGAGGCGGTTTGATATTCTGTTAAATGATTCTGATCGGTATTGCTTTTCTTGATTTGTTCGGAACTCGGTTTGAATCGTGAAGTTTTATCGTTTTGCATTTTGTTAATATCTCAGATTTTTCTTTTGGATCGTCAGTAATGAGTCATGAGGAACCGTTTCGAGCAAGTTGGTGGCCTTCTTCTTTGGTGATATGGTAAGTTGTTTGATGTAGTATATGTTGTATGTATGTGATCTGGTCTGCTTTGGTATGTTACTTGATATCTGTATGTGATATGTTTTGTTGTGATATTGGTTATGTGGTTTGTCATGAACAGAGGCAAAATATGATGACAATAAGAACTTGTTATGTGATGCAAGTATTATGACGCCTGATCAACGTGATAATACCGAGATCATATAATCTGAACTTATTGAAATCGTACGACGTCTTGGGAAATGCCTGGGGTAGGTACGTGAATGGACTAGGCTTATATCCGTTATCTTTTTATCCTCATATTCGTTTGAAATTCTGTACCTCTGTACGAGATTTTCACCGACATCTATTACTTATAAGTTTTGTACGCTTTGGACCCGAAATTGTTTTGATCTGTGCGAAACTATGGATTGTTACGCCTGCCTTGAACTCTTACGTCTCTGTGTACCTCTGCGACTTCAATTTTCGAGGACGAAAATTTTCTTTTAGAGGGGAAGAGTTGTAAAACCCGAAAATCTAAAACGCGTAAAAAGACTATTTTGCCCCTCTAATTTAAAATCTATAAAATACGTAAAATCCGTCATGCACATTAAATGAAATTCCAATCTAACATGTAAATGATTAACCAACCTAATATACGAGATCGATTTACGTTTACGTTAAAATAAACCACACGTTTTCTAATGCTTTGCATGGGACAAATTTTCAAATTATATGCAATACAAGTCACCTTACAAAACCTATAATACTAAGGTAAAATTTCTGTTGTGTGATTATCTTGTACTCGTCCAAATTGCACGCCCACTCTCCACATCAAAGTCCATCCAATATATTTTGAACCAGCCCATGTTTCTTTCCTTTTCTCAGCCCAACCGAACCCCTTATATAGACCTACACATGCAATATCTTTTCCTCTACGTTTCACATATTATCACGCACCTACAAACCCTAAACAAAAAAAAGAAAAAGAAAAAGTGACGGCAAGTGTTTGGCTTCTTCCTTCTCCCTTCGACCAAAACAACGGGAATAGGTGTTTGTGATCGCGAGACTCGATTCTTTGGTTCTTTGTTCTCTTTTCACTCGGCATCAAAAGGTTTATATAATCTAACTTGTTTCAATAATTCCTCCTTTGCTTTCTTGTTTTTGTCGTGAGTGTACTGGTGCCATATGAATGCATGCTTACATCAAATAATTAAAAGCTTTACATAGAACAAGCAACCTTGGTCACATAAAATAAAACAAGGTCTTTTATATATCGAAGGTTATACATGCTTTTCGACCCAAGTTTAAAAGTTGTTTTGAATCCATATCATTCGAACCATGTAATAGTTCCGTTTTGAACCTAAGTATCGACCAATAACCTGTTTTCGACCCATCATGGGAACATCAAGCATGTCGTGCATGTTATTCGACCTCCATGAATCTGTTTTGTAATGCACATGAAGCCGTTAAATCTTGCATGTAACGTTGCATGGATCACATAAAATATGAATGAAGTGCATGTTATCACGTGTCATATAACCCTCTGTTTTGTATCCCTCGCATCATTTGTAATTTTACATGTTAAGAGGCACGTGAGCATGCACTAAAGTCAAGTAAATATTAAATGGAGTAACTTTATCAACATGTAGACATTGAATCTGTTTGGAGCATCTTGTCATGCATGCATACATCTTCTATGTCTATCACATAAATAGTAGGCATGGTCACACACAAAGATATGGTTAAAGGATTCGTAGGGACTCTTCTCTATTTATACGAGATATATAAAGATCATGACTTCCAACCTTGGTATACATGTCGATTTAAACACAAGATCTGGTCTTTGTTTCTTTTAAATCTGGTCGTGGCATAAGTCTTGCATACACATAGTTAATACAAACTGAAACACCATGAGACTTATGATAGGCTAAAATGGTTACGTGAATGATAATTTGTGATATAAATCATGATGTGTATATATATAAGATTAAGAGCGCATGAACCTGGCCCCCCTTGAACACGTTTTGAAACAGTATTCTCATGCTTTTGCTTCTAAACTTATCACATCAAATAATAACTAGAAGGTCACATAAGAGGATTATATAATTTGTACTACTCAAGTTAGAATGATTTATAACATGTAAAATACGTAAACTTGTTATATTAAATCTTAAACCCTAATCTATAAATATGTTACTTTAATACTTAAAATGGAACTTACTAAAATGGGTAAACCTAATTCATCAGACTTAAAAGTAATATGTGGTATTTAATATGTATAGGTTCTGCGAAGAAGGAGTGATCCTTTGCTTTCCGTGTTTCTTGCTTTTGTTAGTTTTGCTTTTGGAATAAGGTACAGATATTCTGACCTTATCTCTTAAGGTTTCTCATGATTCGTTTACATTTTTCGATATTAGCTTTGAACTGTTATACTTTGCTCTGAGCCTTCTATTTAGGGATTCCCTATGACTCTGCTATGCACCCTTTTGTTATGAACTCTGATTATGAACCTTTCTGATTATGAACCTTCTGATTGTGAACCTTATGACTACGAACCTTTCTGATTATGAACCTTCTGATTGTGAACCTTATGACTACGAACCTTTCTGATTATGAGCCATTGATATGAACTTTTGATTATAAACTTATGTTATGGAACTTTGATATGAACTTTTGATATGAATCCTTATGATATGATTATGCTTTGACCCTTCAGTTTGATACCCGAGCCAAATATGTTTCCCTAGCCATGAAGGTAACATGGCCGTGTCAGTGATGCACCTCTGGCATGACTCTAGGGCAGTAGAGTGATGTTCTGCCACGTCCCTTGGTGGTGGATCATATTTTGTATATGTGAGGTAGGGGCGTATGGATGCATCCTAGATCTGTTCTGTTATCTGATATGATATGATTTGTCTGGTGAATGATGTCGTGTGCAATACGCGTCTTCACAGTCTGGGAGCTAGCTACTCCATTGGTTACTGAGGTCTCCCCTCCTATTATATATGGTATTCCGAGGTCACCCCTCCGAATACAATGGCTACTTATGATATGATATGATATGATATGTTTCTGGGCTCGTGGTAGATTTCTGACAACCCTTACACTTTTGATATGCTTATACTGTACTTTCTGTATTTCCCCAACGCACCATAATCTATATTAATTGTTCATTACTCAGTAACCTTATATGACTCACTCTTACCAAGATATAGATACTCCTTTTTATTGATCTGTCACACTTTCATTCTATTATTTCAGACTATCGTTCCATTCATGTACCGGGTTATTATATGTTTATTGAACTTGATTATGCTATTCATGTTTTATGTGACTACGGATTTCTCTGCTGCGATGTGATTAATATGCGGTTATCTGAGTTACCTGTTGTCATCTGATGATATGTGATCGCACTGTTATGTGACCCTCTGAATTGTTTGGTGACCATGCTAATGTGTAATCGTTAGTTTTGTCTGTTTATTATGTGTACTTCGTTCAGTTAATCCCGTGGACTATGACTATTCGTTGTGTCCTTATCTGCTTATTGTTTACCTGCCATGTTTACATTTCTGTCTATGCTACAGTTTGATTAGGTAAATGGTTTAGCTTGTGACGTCTGGCTTGTTAATTTGTTTAGTTGCCCTGCTATGTCTTTAATTCATTTAATTATATCGTTTATACTATATTCCTACTTATTACGTGTGACTGCCATGTGTTGACTGCTGTTAGTACTTCCTCTGTTATGATACTGGTTATGTTTTCAACTAAGGGTTTTGACCTGTGTGAATTGTCATGCTCACTTATTAATTAATTGCTTACGTTTTCCTGTAGATATCTGTTTGGCTTGTATGTCTTCTGATTTCCTGAATTGATTGTATGACATATATGTTGTGTGGATGCAACGCCTGCTATGCTTGCTTATGTTTCAGTTCTTGTATGTCTGGTTTGTATGTGCTTGTTTATATGTCATCGATGCTTTGCTTTGCTTCGTTCTCCTTTTTATCTGTGCTTTGGATATCTGTATAATTGTGTTCTGCAAGATCCTCATTGACTCATTGTCCTCATTTCGCTGCGACTTTGTTATCAGTTTCATTATTCCATTTCGCATTTATGATTTTATTTAGCTTTCGTTTTGTTATATCTGTTCACTGGGCTTTTTAAGCTCAGCCGCATTTCTTTTCCTGCGGCAGGTTTTAGGTTGGAAGATGGGCTTCGATGGGCTGAGAGTTAGAGTATCTGAGTGGACCAACCCTAGCACCTTTTTACTTTGGGACTTATTTTGAAGAACTTTTGTTTTGGGATTTTAATTCTTTCTGGATATTGTATTTTCTTGTCAGTCAATTGTGTATATGTTTTGATACTTCATTTTTAAGGTTTCCATTTGTAAAGATTTCATTTGTATGTTCTGATATGACACCAGAATGTGGCACTTCTACCCTTGCCGGGTTGGGGTGTTACAGCCCCCATCCATCAAAGGAAATGTCACCACTTCTAAGGCTGCTGATCTCCATGAGACTATTGAAGTGGCCAACAAACTTATGGATCAAGTGATCGAAGATGCATTGGAAAAAGTGGTCGACAACAAGATAAAATGAGATGATCACTCCCGCAGCTACAACAACCATGGGAATCACAACAACAACAGTGGAAACCACAACAACAACCAGAACAAAAGGCAAAATGTTGCTAGAGCTTATGCAGCTGGAACTGGAGAAAGGAAACCGTATGCAGGGACTGCGCCACTGTGCAATCGATGCACACTACACCACAAGGGGCAGTGTACGGTCAAATGCCACAATTGCCAGAAAGTTGGGCACTTGACCAGGAACTGCAGATCCAAATCGTTGGCAACGGTTCAAACATCACCAGCTTAGGACCCTAAGGCTGCTATAACTTGCTTTGGTTGTGGTGAAAAGGGGCATTATAAGAATGAATGCCGAAAACCCAGAAACCAAGGCAACGGGGGAAATCAAGGTAACAGAGGTAACCAAGGAAGCCATGGAAATGGCAGGATCCAGGGGAATGTTGGACAACAGGATACTCAGGGAAATGGTGGAGGAGCTCGTGGAAGGGTCTATGCAGTGACTAATGTGGAAGCTCAGGAGGACCCGAATGTCGTGACGGGTACGTTCCTTATAAATAACCGTTATGCATCCATATTGTTTGATACGGGAGCGGATAGGAGTTTTGTTTCTAATGCATTTAGTCCACTGCTCGATATTGCCCCGACTACTTTAGACAATGCATACAATGTGGAACTAGCTAACAGTAATGTATAAAGGGTAGATACCATCAAAAGAGGTTGCACTCTAAACCTGTTGAACCACCCATTCAACATTGATCTTCTGCCAGTAGAACTGGGCAGCTTCGATGTTATCATTGGGATGGATTGGTTGTCAAAATTCCATGCCGCCGTCATTTGCGATGAGAAGCTCGTCCGACTACCCTATGGAAATGAAGTCCTAACCGTGGAAGGAGACAGAAGTGATAGAAGAAGCGCGTCAAGACTACACATCATTTCCTGCACTAAGGCGTTAAAGTGTATCGAGGAAGGATTTCATCTCTTCCTAGCCCAAGTCACTGGGAAGGAAGAAAAGGAAACGGAAGAAAAACGTCTGGAGGACGTGCCAATAGTGAGAATTTCCAGAAGTCTTTCCTGAAGACTTACCGGGACTTCCGCCAGCCCGACATGTTGAATTTCGAATCGATTTAGTGCCTGGTGCCACACCTGTGGCAAGATCACCTTATCGACTAGCTCCAACAGAACTACAGGAGCTATCAAACCAGTTGTCGGAACTTGCGGAGAAAGTATTCATCAGACTGAGTTCTTCACCATGGGGAGCACCGGTTCTATTCGTCAAAAAGAAGGATGGAGCTTTCAGAATGTGCATTGACTACCGTGAGTTGAATAAACTGACCATTAAGAACCGTTACCCACTTCCAAGGATCGACGATTTATTCGATCAACTTCAAGGTTCAAGCGTATATTCAAAAATTGACTTAAGGTCTGGATACCATCAACTAAGAGTTAGGGAGGAAGACATTCCCAAGACCGCCTTCAGAACTCGTTATGGACATTATGAGTTCCAAGTCATGCCTTTTGGGTTGACCAATGCACCAGCTGTGTTCATGGACCTCATGAACCGCGTGTGTAAACCATACCTGGACAAATTTGTAATCGTTTTCATCGACGATATCTTGATTTATTCCAAGAGCATGAAAGAACACGAGGAACACCTTAAGTTGATCTTGGAATTACTAAAGAAGGAGGAACTGTATGCTAAGTTCTCGAAGTGCGAGTTTTGGATATCAACTATGCAATTTTTGGGTCACGTAAGCGACAGTCAGGGTATTCATGTAGATCCCGCAAAGATCGAGTCAATAAAGGATTGGGTGACACCCACAACACCTACTGAAATACGCCAATTGTTAGGACTCGCTGGATACTACAGAAGGTTTATTGAAGGCTTTTCAAAGATAGCTAAGTCTTTAACCAAACTAACCTAGAAAAACGTCAAGTTTAACTGGGGAGAAAAGGAATAAGAAGCTTTTCAACTCCTTAAGGAAAAGCTGTGTAGTGCACCTATCTTGGCCCTACCTGAGGGTAGTGAAGACTATGTTGTTTATTGCGATGTTTCACACAAAGGGCTAGGAGCAGTGTTAATGCAAATAGAGAAGGTAATAGCATACGCCTCTCGCCAGCTGAAAACCCATGAGAAGAATTACACAACACACGACCTGGAATTAGGATCGATTGTGTTCGCACTCAGAATTTGGAGACATTATTTGTATGGCACAAAGTGTGTAGTGTACACCGATCACAAAAGCCTACAACACATTTTGGACCAAAAAGAACTGAACATGAGACAACGCCGATGGTTGGAATTACTCAGCGACTATGACTGCGAAATTCGTTACCATCCGGGTAAAGCAAATGTAGTTGCTGAGGCTCTCAGTAGAAAAGAGCGACCAAAACCCCTTAGAGTCAGATCTTTGGGTATGACAATCAGTTCACCTCTTTCATCCAAGATTCTTGAAGCTCAATCGGAAGTACTCAAAGAATAGAATCGCCCAAATGAGAACCTTTACGGAATGCCAGAAAGTGAAAATGGATTCGTAAAAAGGTCGGATAGAACCTTATGTTTTACGAATCGAAGTTGGATTCCACGTTACGGAGGAATTCGTGATATCATTATGCACGAATCCCACAAATTTAAATACTACATACACCCAGTATCCGACAAGATGTATCTAGATCTGAAGAAATTGTACTGGTGGCCAAACATGAAGGCCGACATTGCGACATATGTTAGCCAGTGTTTAACCTGCTCAAAAGTCAAAGCCGAACACTAGAGACCCTCAGGTCTACTGGTACAACCCGAAATTCCGGAATGGAAATGGGAATGCATATCAATGGACTTTATCACCAAGCTACCTAAGACCTCTAATGGCTACGACACTATTTGGGTAATAGTTGACCGTCTCACCAAGTCAGCTCATTTTCTACCGATAAAGGAAAACGACGGTATGGACAAACTTGCACGATTGTACCTGAAGGAAATCATCGCACACCATGGTGTACCAATCTCCATCATCTCGGATAGAGATAGCCGTTTTACCTTGAATTTCTGGAAGTCACTTCAAGATGCTTTAGGATCTAACCTTGACATGAGCACCGCTTACCATCCTCAAACTGATGGGCAAAGCGAAAGGACCATTCAAACGTTGGAGGATATGGTAAGAGCATGTGTGATAGATTTTGGAAATGGCTGGGATAAACATTTGCCATTAGCCGAATTCTTCTACAACAACAACTATCACACAAGCATCAAAGCTGCACCATACGAAGCACTCTACGGTCGAAAGTGTAGATCGCCCGTGTGTTGGGCCAAAGTCGGAGAAAGTCAACTTACTGGTCCGGAGCTAATTCAAGAGACTACTGAGAAGATTGTGCTAATCAAAAACAGACTGCAAGCAACTCGTGATCGTCAAAAGAGCTACGCGGACAAAATACGGAAGCTACTTGAGTTCCAAGTGGGAGATAAGGTCATGCTAAAGGTCTCGCCATGAAAAGGCGTAATCCGTTTTGGAAAACGTGGAAAGTTAAATCCTCGTTACATTGGACCTTTCAAAATTCTCGCAAGAATCGGGCCGGTGGCCTACCTATTACACCCGTAACCCGATGAGATATTATTTTATAATAAAAGTAGTGATATTAAATTATCTAGGATGTGCTTTTAAGAAAATGACAAAGTTATAAATTACATATAAGCAAGTGTCAAGTAGTATAAAGATGTGTGGCTAAACTAGGAAGAATAAGATTTGAGGGGCTATGATTGCCATTGTGCAAAGATAAATAAATAAATATCTATTACTACTTAATTAAAGAATTTTCCAGAGAACTAGAGGTGTTTTTTGGTTGTTGGTGTCACTCCTGGAAGAAGAGGATAGAGGGAAAGAAGCAAGTTGGGTTTCTCAATAATTGATCAAAGATTGAAGTAGGAAATCAAGTTCAAAGACCTCTCTAACCTATTAATCCACCACAAGTAAGTAATTATGTTATTTTGAAATTAGGGTTCATGAGATTGAATTGGGCAAAATGATTAAAGATTGATAATTTATGGAATTAATGATGAATTAGTTATTAATTAGGGTTAATTCCCTTATAGGAACTAATTGAAGAACAAGCATTGATTTTCCAAAGTAGAGAACTAGTGGGTTATTGAGGTAAGTATATTGACTAAACTTGTTAATGTTTCATAATTTCAATTTATATTGAATTATGATGTTCTATGATATAATGATCAAGGAAATTGTTAATGTTAAGTAGCTTGGATCCAATGCTAGAAAGTTTGTAATGTTAGCATAGTAATTATGCTTGATTAAGGTATGTTTAATGTTTGTAAATGTATTCCTTGATATGTTGTAGCTAGCAAAATTGATAGTTATGACTTGTTAATGTTAAGTTTATGTCATATACTTACTAAGCGTTTTGCTTACGGATAAGTTTAATGATGTTTTGTAGGTTCGAGTGTTGAAGGCAAAGGTAAGGATAAGGCTTAGGCGTTATCCATGGTAGGAGATTAACTTTTTGAGGTGGTAAGTAGAAAACCTCGTTTCTTGGACCAAGTGTGACGAAAGTTGGAAGCCCCGAAAGTGTCGTTTTTCAATTTGGTATATCTTTTGTTTCATTTGGTCTTTTATGTGTTTGTAGTATTTGAATTGTGTCCAAGTTGTGTCTTGTAAATGGTAGTGTAATGGGTCATGTCTTAGTAAATGGATGTTGATGGGGTAGTTAAGGGGTGTTTGGCATATAGCCAATTTCACCCATTTTGGAATGTTATGGGTTAAGATTATGTAAGAACGTTTTGTTATGCTTTGGTAATGTCATGTCAAATTATATTAAGTATCTTTTTAGTGTGTAACGCAGAAAATTATGGGTATAAAAGTGTACGGGTCAAAATGGGTCATATGGTGTAATTCTCTCATTTTTGTAAATCATGTGTCCGAGTTTTGTAAATGTTGGAACTTAATGTTTTTATTTAATATATGATGTTTTAATAAATTCTGGAAATTTTGTTGTCTTTCCGAGTAATAGATGTCATTTTCCCGAAAAAATGGGTCAAAAGTGCATAAAGAGATATGCAGAAAAATGGGTGTTTGGGACAAGGTCATTTTTAACCCATTTTGGGTCAAACGGGTCAAGAATGTTTGGAAAAACAAAGTATATGGATAAGTGTTTGTAAAGTGGTTAAAATAGTTGGAGAACTAATTTGGAGAACAAATTTGGAGAACTAATTTGGAAAAATCATATCTTTTTAACCGTAAGTCGTCACGGGTCGAGCCACCCGTCATTTCGAAGATAATTGAGTCTAGTTTCATTTAAAAATAGTCTCAAGGTCCAGATGTTTATAGATTTTTGTCATAAAGTAAAAGAGTGACAGTGGGTCAGATTTCAGGTGTACTTTTGCGGGAAAAAAAAATTTAACGTTTTTAGTCGTGTCTTATTCAAGGGGTGTTACAACTTGGTATCAGAGCCTTGGTCTAAGAGATTTAGGATGTCACATAAGGATTTCCCAGACTTAGACTATTTTAGGCGCGTTAGTATTAGTGTTTGTTGTTAGTGTATTGTTTCGATGGATTTCGGAGATACATATGTAGAGTATTTTCATGACTACGCTTGGCCACCGTAGTGATGAAAATACGATATATATGTATACTTGAAATTGTTGAGACTATACACCGTGACAAACTTTAGGTTAGATTAGCGTATAAGTATTTTGTATTAAACATGCTTCGTTTAAGAATGCCTTGATGTTGATAAATTAATTGTCATTTTTTTTCAATAAGAAGAAAAGATGGTGAATGCGCATCATAAGGAAGTTTTGAAAGCTTCAACTTCCAAAAGAGCCGAGTCTTCGGCTAGTGATGCGGAACGTAGTGAAAGTAATGATGGGTCCTCTTCTAGTTCCGAGAGCCTCAATTTCAAAGGGTTCACGGAAGAAGAGACAAAAGAAATAAGTTCTTTAATTTCCAAAAAGGTAGGAAAGGCAGTTAAGAATGCAATGCCCTACTATATCAAACGAACAACGAAGAATCTTAGAAAAGTGATACATGAAGAACTAGAAGATTTTAAAAAGAGGGTGTTGTGAAAGAATCCAAGAATGAGAAAGCCACATACCATGACTTTGCGGCATGTAAAGTGCCAACTTTTATGGGAACTCCCGATCCCATTGCTTGTACCCGTTGGCTCACCGCCGTTGAGGGTGCTTTCCGCACAAGTCATTGTGAGGAAAGAAACAAGGTTACCTTCGCTACAAACTTTCTTCGTGATAGTGCCAAGATTTGGTGGGAAGGTAAGATACGTGAGAAAGATGAGACTTGGGTTGATGCGTGCACATGGAATGAATTCAAGGAGCTATTCAGAATGGAGTTTGCCCCAGCCGAGGAAGTTGCTAAAATCCGAGAGAACTTTCAATCTCTTGTGCAAACTAAAGAGACGGTAAACGAGCTTTGGATGAAATTTGTTGATATGGTTACTTATTGTCCTGAATACCACAAGAATGAAAAGCTTAAGGTAGAAAGGTTTCAAAGAATGCTTCGTGAAGATATCCGAGAGGTGGTGTCACCCTTCAAGTGTACCACCTTAGAAGATCTCTTAAGTAGAGCTCGTGTGAGGGAGGCGGATTTATTAAGGAAAAGGGATTCGGAAGGGAGGGATAATAAAAGAAAGCAAGATTTTGTTGATCGTGATGCCAAGAAACCTAAGCAAGACTATGGACGAAAAGGGGGTAGAAATCAAACCAAGACTCCTTGCAAAAAGTGTCACAAGTTCCATCTTGGAGAATGTCGGGCAAACTTACAGGGTTCATGAGATTGAATTGGGCAAAATGATTAAAGATTGATAATTTATGGAATTAATGATGAATTAGTTATTAATTAGGGTTAATTCCCTTATAGGAACTAATTGAAGAACAAGCATTGATTTTCCAAAGTAGAGAACTAGTGGGTTATTGAGGTAAGTATATTGACTAAACTTGTTAATGTTTCATAATTTCAATTTATATTGAATTATGATGTTCTATGATATAATGATCAAGGAAATTGTTAATGTTAAGTAGCTTGGATCCAATGCTAGAAAGTTTGTAATGTTAGCATAGTAATTATGCTTGATTAAGGTATGTTTAATGTTTGTAAATGTATTCCTTGATATGTTGTAGCTAGCAAAATTGTTAGTTATGACTTGTTAATGTTAAGTTTATGTCATATACTTACTAAGCGTTTTGCTTACGGATAAGTTTAATGATGTTTTGTAGGTTCGAGTGTTGAAGGAAAAGGTAAGGATAAGGCTTAGGCGTTATCCATGGTAGGGGATTAACTTTTTGAGGTGGTAAGTAGAGAACCTTGTTTCTTGGACCAAGTGTGACGAAAGTTGGAAGCCCCGAAAGTGTCGTTTTTCAATTTGGTATATCTTTTGTTTCATTTGGTCTTTTATGTGTTTGTAGTATTTGAATTGTGTCCAAGTTGTGTCTTGTAAATGGTAGTGTAATGGGTCATGTCTTAGTAAATGGATGTTGATGGGGTAGTTAAGGGGTGTTTGGCATATAGCCAATTTCACCCATTTTGGAATGTTATGGGTTAAGATTATGTAAGAACGTTTTGTTATGCTTTGGTAATGTCATGTCAAATTATATTAAGTATCTTTTTAGTGTGTAACGCAGAAAATTATGGGTATAAAAGTGTACGGGTCAAAATGGGTCATATGGTGTAATTCTCTCATTTTTGTAAATCATGTGTTCGAGTTTTGTAAATGTTGGAACTTAATGTTTTTATTTAATATATGATGTTTTAATAAATTCTGGAAATTTTGGTGTCTTTTCGAGTAATAGATGTCATTTTCCGGAAAAAATGGGTCAAAAGTGCATAAAGAGATATGCAGAAAAAGGGGTGCTTGGGACAAGGTCATTTTTAACCCGTTTTGGGTCAAACGGGTCAAGAATGTTTGGAAAAACAAAGTATATGGATAAGTGTTTGTAAAGTGGTTAAATTAGTTGGAGAACTAATTTGGAGAACTAATTTGGAGAACAAATTTGGAGAACTAATTTGGAGAACAAATTTGGAGAACTAATTTGGAAAAATCATATCTTTTTAACCGTAAGTCGTCACGGGTCGAGCCACCCGTCATTTCGAAGATAATTGAGTCTAGTTTCATTTAAAAATAGTCTCAAGGTCCAGATGTTTATAGATTTTTGTCAGAATGTAAAAGAGTGACAGTTGGTCAGATTTCAGGTGTACTTTTGCCAAAAAAAAATAAAAAAAATTAACGTTTTTAGTCGTGTCTTATTCAAGGGGTGTTACACTACCGACTCGAGTTACCACAAGAACTCAACTCTGTGCATAACGTGTTTCACGTATGCAACTTGAAAAAATGTCTTTATGACGAAACTCTTGCCATTCTGCTGGAAGAAATTCAAATCAACGAAAGATTGAACTTCGTCGAGGAACCCATTGAGATCATGGATCGAGAAATCAAACGGCTTAAGTAAAGCCGCATCCTTATTGTTAAAGTCCGTTGGAACTCTCAAAGAGGTCCAGAATACACGTGGGAACGTGAAGATGAGTTCAAGCGTAAATACCCACATCTTTTCCCAACTTCAGCAAGTAAATCTAACTGAAAACCGAGGACGGTTTTCCTTTTAAGGCGGGGAGGATGTGACACACGGTAATTTTTCACTTATTATTAAATAATAAATGGTAATTTATTATTACAAAGCATATTCATTAAGCATACATTAGCTTGCCTGATCATTTTGAGTGGATAACTCGCATACTGTAGCGTGTTGCATTACTTTTGTATTCATCGCATAATTTAAATATTGTGTTATGTTAGTCTTGAAATTCTCTTATGCTCTGTTGCAAAAATCGGTCTAGGCGGCCGATTAATCGCCGATTAATCGCTAGGCGGTGATTAGCCGTTCCGATTTTCATTAATCGGCCTTATTAATCGGTTACTGACAAAAATCGGATAAAAATCGGATTAATCGGCCTAGGCGGCCGATTAATCAGCCAAATCAGAGAAAGTCGGATAAATCGGAAAAATCAGTTACGGGGTAAAAATCGGCAAAATCGGAAAAAAATCAGAAAACTCGGAAAAAATTTGCCAAATCGAAAAACAATTGGCTAGATCGGCCAAATCGGGCATACAGTTTCAAAATTTTATAATTTTATATATAAAAAATCCAATCCGATTAATCCCCGATTAATCCCCGCCTAACCGATTAATCGCTAGGCCCTACCCGACCGCCCAGCTACCGCCTAGCGATTTTTGCAACCTTGCTCTTATGATTAAAATTGTAAGACGAGAGGTCTTCTCGTTTTCACTGAGACCGACACCGCACGCGTACCGACACTATGATAAGGGCAAAAATAAAAACATAGTAAATCCCCAGGAATGAAAAAATTATTAGTATAATACTATTTCAGAAACGGTTTCATAAAGCGTTTTAGCGTAAAATTCATCGAACCATAAAAATACGATCACAGTATAATTTCGTGAGACACTAAGTACATAACAAAAATTAAATGTACTACTTACAATATTTGTCAAATAACCATTTACTCATATTTATAATACCCAGTATATTAAAATGCTACCTACAATACTAAACAAATAAATATTACACTTATTTAAATAAATTTTGTCTTTCCTCTCTTTTGTTTTACCTCACTCACGCACGCCTCACACTCTCACAAATGAGATAACAACAAAATACTTCTCCCAAAGAAGTTTTATCTTTTTCCTGCTACTCTACCTCGTCGCCTAGGTCAAAAGCAGAGGAAATCCATTTGGGGAAAAATTTAGACTACCTTTATCTCCCCGTCTCAAATCCTTCCTCCTCCATGAAATAAATTGTCTCCTCTCCTTTTTCTTCTTTCTCTGCTGCCGCTCACCATGTCCATCGAAACCCAACAAGGATGAAACATGAATCACTTTTATCAATCCTTTTTACCCACTCTAATGAAGCTATGAAGCTACAAGACTTCTAGGGGTCATCCCCATCTTTCCCAAGGTCAACAAGTGTGAAAGGGTAAAGACAAGAGAAATGGTGATATTTGCTAAAAATGGTTACCTTCTCACCTTCCAAGGTTGTAAAGATTAGTCAAAAACTACTCCTCATTTTTTCTTTTATTTCTGTCGAGGCAACCCAAGGGGTATCACACTTCAAATCTCACCACAAAGGATAAGAAAACTTAGGAGCATTGGAAGACTTTACTTGGGTGTTGCTTCGGATCGATTGGGTTGTTTGCGGTGTTAGATTTTCGAGTTGGCCTTCGACTCCATTGTCATCACACTTCTTTTGTAAGAATTGGTTTCAACCCTATACTTTGTTAAAATTCATAAACTTGTTGATTATGAAATTGATAAATTCGATTACTTTTTGTTGTTTCTAAGTCTTATTCTATGAAAGTGGTGATGTGAATGTATTTTCTTTCTTTTGTCGATCAAGTGCACCCAAAGAGTTAGAAATTTGGTTTCAGATAATTGTGATATCATGGTGTAGTTGGGTTCTCATCATGATTGGGAGATTATCTAATGTTTTTCCTTTTGTTGGTCCTTGTTGGTGAAGTCAAAATAGTCGAAAACCCACTGTGGATATCGCCACAGTGGTGATGTTTTGAAAACTTGTGTAGAAAAGTTGGAAATCGATGTTAGAGCATGACTATTCTCTTCGTGTTCCCCGCTATTGACAGTCTCGGCTTGAAGGAAAAAGGGACCTTATTCGGGTCCGTTTTGTCAGTCAAGCGTCATGAGGGGAAGACACCCAAATAGGGTGTTTGTTACTTATGATAGGAAGAATGATCACGAGGGTGATTGTGAAAAACGAAAGTGTATCCATGTTGATAAATTGCGACCCTAGGACTCATGTTTAGGAATCGTTTTTGGTTGTAAAAGAATCTCGTCGTGTATACACTTTCATTGTTAGGTGATGTCTTGGATAAGAGCACTTGACTAGTGTTTCGTCCATTTGAAAACTTTCCACACAAAGTGCCTCTTGCAAACTCCTTCTAAACTTCAAAGTACGTTGCCTTGAGGTCGTATGACTAGTAGTCAATTTGTAAGTAGAGATCGAGGATCATTGTAGTAATGGTCAAGTCGAGTTATGAGGGGCGAAGGGTTGTCGACCAGTCACGAGACTCAAGACAGTAATGTAGTAGACACGTTAGTGTCGAACCTGGAACCCTCGACCATTTCCTTGTGTCTAGTCGTGCCTCAGATTTTGGTGCAAGTACTCCCCTTCAAAAATCTTAGCAGCATTACCATAAAAAAAATGATGGGCCACAACCCATGACATAATCTTTATATAAAAGAACTTTGGTTGGTTATTGGGCCTAGGCCCAAGCCTTGTACCTGTGTCACCGGGCCATAGCCCATAGTAGCTATGGGGCGTTCGTTGGGTGATTTAAACATTCGACAAAATAAAACCCAAGGTGTTTAATCGGAAGTCAAATATAAACCAAACTCGTTTCCCGCATACTCATAATCTTCCACTTCGATATATATATATACCGTCAAGTAAACAAGTGTAAAATTCTTAATCCAAGGAAACAAGTGTTAAAGGAATAATGTACTTAATAAGTTTCTTATCAAGGTATTAAAGTCAATGTGTTCGGTTAGTCACATTTATGCTAAGTAAGATTTTTAGACATTAAATTCTAATGCTAAAAACCAATTTTTGACAAATAACTATTGTCTAATTATATTATTGTAACATATAATAAGTTCGAAGGTCTTCAAATTTAAAATGGGTATACTTTAAAACTAGAGACATTAGAAGGTAAATCAACTTTGTTTGATTGGACAATACCATTATGTGTCAACATAAATAAGTATATTTATACATGCATATACTTACTAGTAAAACATTATGATTATTTTACTAGCCAATTCCGGTTTTGATACCGTTATAAAAACAATATTAAATTAACAATTTTAAGTAAGTCCTACTTAAAATAATGAACTAAATATTTGCCCTACTTATCTAGGTCGCGTGTCGGTGCAGTTCTATAACATTCATTGAAATCCCACCTTTGAACTACTTATTGCTAAGGTGAGTTTATAGCCCCACTTTTACTTGATATATTATTTTATACATTTTGGGGTGAGAAAATATGCAAAACCTTTTTATGGACCTGAACTATTGCATGATTACTATTACGTGGTTTAGCCTAAGCCCTTATGTCCCTAGAAATGCCCCATTCATGAACCGTCAGTTCCCTGCTGGGAAGCGCGAATGTTATAAATAGATCTATTGAGGGTGACTCCTCCGTTCGGTTGGCCATACTTAGGTCAAGGCGAAACGTATACCATGTCGGAATCGAGTGTAAAGGGATAAAACACTCGCATTGGGCCCCATATATTGTATGACTTCATTTAGCATACGGAAACTGTCATAGTATCGGTTGCATGAACTTAGTGCTAACGTAATAGACTTTCATCCATATGTCATTATATTCGTTGTAATGATTATATGCCTTTGCTTATGGTCCATACTTACTGTTTTATTATAAACCTATGAACTCACCAGCTTTTAGCTGACCTTTTTAGCATATTTTTCTCAGGTGTTTGATTTGATATCTTGTGTTGGGAATTACAATTGAGTTGACAAGACAAAATAGTATGAAAGATGAAGGACTGTTTATGACAAGGAGGACAACTTCAAAGAAAAGAATATTCAGAAGATCAATTTACTTGTTAAAGAAGATATTCTGTATATTCACATTTATCTCTTTGTAAACCCTAGCATTCTCTAGTATATAAAGAGATGCAGGGTACGTAGATTACGTACAAGTGTGTCAAACAATGTAAACATCAGACAAAGGTGTGTGTGTGTGGGAAAACCTAGGCGTGGGATGCCTAGAGTTTTAGTGTAGTCGACTTATAGTTGGTCAACCTCAAGGATCATGGATCCCTGTTAGAGTGTAACCGTCTTAGAGTTGATCGTCTAGGATTGGGGCTGTAGATGTGTTTTATAGAACACATGATGATGACGAAGAAACCTTTAGCAATAACAATAATGTTTAGTTTATCCGCTGTGCATTTATTTATTATTGTTATTGTTATCCCTAGATGAGCTTCAACGATTCTCAACATGTGGTATCAGAGCGGGTGGCTCTCGATATCTAGGTTTTTGCAAGGTTTCTTGAAGAAGAAGAAAAATTCGATTCTGAAAATTTTTTGTAATGTTTCTGCAGCATAGTTTTCAAGAGGCGATAACTTTTTCGTGAACCGTTGGATCAGGCTGAAATTTTGGCTGGAGCTTCTCTATATACTCATCTAACTTTTCACCGGAGGAATTGTTGATCTGAAGTCTCAGTCAAAAGATATGCGTGCCTGAAAACTGCTGCATACACCATCATGTAAGTTGAATTTTTCAAGTTTTTATTGACACTAAAAAGTGTCGTCTTTATACTTAAAAAAAAAGGGAAAAAGACGAGACTCTCTATTGGTTGTAATTAGGGTTTTCTACAACTTGTTTTTCATACCTGGTTGCTGCTACCGTTCATGCTTATTATATTCAGCATAAAGAAAACCCTAGACAATAGAAAAAGAAGGTGATCAATTGGAACTTGGCTAATCTGCTGTTCTCATGATGAATCTGTTGCTACGTTCTGATTCATTACTGACATGGTATGATTTAGTATCAAGTTTATAGCTGCCGCTGATTGGTAAGTGTTTAGTTCATTGGTTGGTTTGATGCACTGGACATGGAATACATGTGATTTACTAGGAGCAGGTTCAATTTATGCTACTGCTACTTAAACGTTACCACTGCTCCACGTTTTGTTACCACCACTTGTTATTTCGTTTCCACTGCCTTCAAATGTTACCACTGCTATGAGCTTTGTCGTTTCCACTGCCAAACTATTTCGTTACCACTGATAGTACTTTGATTTCCACTGCTGCACGTTGGTAACCACGGCTAGTTTTCTCAAAACCACTGCTACCTTTACATCGTTTCCACTGCTACTTAACTTGTTACCTCTGCTGCGTTCTACTCAACTGCTCACTTGGCTTCCACTGATTAACATTGATTTGTGACAGTTGGTGTATTTTATTCAAGCAGGTTGTACTAAAGTTTATGGGCTGTCGTGGTTTTTCAATTCATGTTGTCTATTGCATGGGTTGAAAGATGATTATTGGTTTTATGGCACGAATTACAAACAGTAAGGGGAAGTTATGCAGATTATTTGTATTGTTTGATATTGGGTGTCATATGGCAGGTTATGGTTTTTGACTGTGATTACACACACATAGGATTTGGATCACACACACAAGAGGATTTTGGTTTTTGTTCTTAACAGGTTCATGGCTCATTCTTATTGTCATAATTGATTACGAAGAAAGGCGTTTATCACCTATTTGAAGATGAAGTGGAATTATTTGAGTTTGTGTTTTATTATATCTTAAAGTGGTTGTTTACACTTTTAAGATAACTTGTTTGTGCGTTCATGTGACAAAGAATTGACAAAACACTTGAAGGAGTTACGTTATTGTGCTCAGTGTTTATTGTCAAGGGATTGCGGTCTCTCTATACACCATGATTGGGTATATGTTCGATGTCATCTTTAGTGCAAGATATAAGACACAGGTTTGGGTTGTTCTACTTCAGCATCAAGTTGGTTATACTTGGTTTTCTTCACAAGTAATCATTACATAGAGCCTACAGATTTGAAGAATCAAGAAAATGGTTAATATATGGGTTTCATGGGAAGCTTAATGTTAAAATATTTAACCATTTGCATGCATCATTTGAGGTGAAGGTTTTTACAACTGCTAGTTGTTATTACTACTGCTGATTTTGATTTCTATTGTTTCAAGTTCATTTAAAGATGCGGAAAACTTAATGGTGGGCAATTTGAGACATTGGAAGGATGGATTGGACGTATGATATTGCTTTGTAGTTGTGAAGATCAAGGTTGCTCACTTATGTCCCCTAATTGAAGATGACAAAAAGGGGAAGAATATTTACATGGAAGCTGCAACTTGAAGATTCTTGGTGATTGCATGGTTAAGGGGAAGTTCGTTTATCTTTCATTCATATTAGCTTCAGGGGAAGTTCATGCTTATGTGGTTTTGTCATTATCAACTAGGGGAAGATTGTTGGGAATTACAATTGAGTTGACAAGACAAAATAGTATGAAAGATGAAGGACTGTTTATGACAAGGAGGACAACTTCAAAGAAAAGAATATTCAGAAGATCAATTTACTTGTTAAAGAAGATATTCTGTATATTCACATTTATCTCTTTGTAAACCCTAGCATTCTCTAGTATATAAAGAGATGCAGGGTACATAGATTACATACAAGTGTGTCAAACAATGTAAACACCCCCAAATTCGATATACGCAACGAAATTAAGGTTGGGGTATTACTTCATGGATCACAGTCATAATAATTGATAAACGGCTCAAAAGAGATGTTTTAGATAAAATAGTTATCATTCATTTATTTAAATCAGAGTTTTACAAAAGAAAGGTCCCAACGGAAATACTGAAATACATAGTTTTATTGTTGTGAATGATAACAAAATGGACACCCTTTTTATAAGAAAGTCCATAGCCACTCCGTGCCAAGTCGTGCTCTAGTTTCTTGAGATAAAACATGCTAAAAACATCTCTTTTGAGTGAATCCATAGTGTTTGTATAATAATCAGTTGAACACAAGATAAATAGTAGTAAAATCAGTAATATTGTAGTACAATATATTGCCCTAAGTCTCATGACACGCAAACCTTAACACGAACGCGTCATAATAATGACGTAAGTTACAAACATCATAGTAATGATGTGAGCAACAATGCCCTGTGGTAGGAGTTTGCCATTTTTCTAGTATTCTCAAATAAAGTGCATTTGGCTACCTATCCGGCTAACACAAATGGGGCGTCAACTGCCAATAGATCTATTCACTATATTCGCGTTCACTCACAAGTGATTAATGGTTCATGATATGAGGGAATTTTAGTGGCAACAGTAGGTACTTAGGCAATATCAGTCAGGATAGCATACATAAAAATACTTGTGTTCGAGTTTGTAGCATGTATCTCCCCACAAGTTTGAAAAATTATGTAAATGTGGGACTATGAACTCACCTCGGTGTTACCGTTGTCTGGATGGTAAATAAATTAAGTAATCTGAATAAACTCTGACTCGCGACCTGAGTTGGTATGTCATGTTTTTAATATTCGAATTCAAGTATATGCGATGATAATGCTTTATCGATGGTTGGGTAAACATGAAGTCTCTTCAAAAATTAGTAATACTTATCATACTTATTTTTATGGCTCGGTTGATTGTTTATAAATTTTATCGAAACCCAAATTCTTAAATATGATATGATTTCAAAAATGTTATATTTTACAATTTTGAATATTTACGATTTTTACCTTTGCACTTTCAAAAATGACACTTTATACCCTCAACTATGGGTTATTGACAAAATCAGCCCTTGAATTATTAACTTTGAAGAAATTAAATTTTTAGCCCAAGAAAACTTTATCTTTAAAAAATTACAATTTCTACCCTTGTAGTTTTCTAAGAAAAATTTACTTGTTTTAGGCTTAAGTTGACATAAGTAAAGGTAAATATAAGCGAGGCCTTGAGAGGTTTTTACTACGATCTTGATCCCTTCAAGAGTTTGCCGGGTGGTATTTCTAATGGTTCATACTAGAAGTCTTAAGCTCTTACGCTTTGTTCGGAATAATTTCCCAAAGTAGGGGGTTAGGTGCCTTATTTAAAGAGTGTTGGTTTTGGCGACAACAAGCCCAAATGAGGACAAATTTTACACGAGGCAAGCCAATATTTTTACTACACAATTGATCCTTTAAACACTTTGCTTTAAGCTCTTCAAGATGGTATAGGTCTCATATTTTAGTTATCTTTGGTTAGGGAGAAATAAGCCCGTGAACATGGTCACTTGGCCACGTCGCGGTTTAATTTTTGACCCATTAACTTTTACGGTGTAACCTAGGGACATCGTAATATGTTAATTAACTCTTTTTAAGTCATTCTCTAACATCCTATAGCTCCTAAGACTCAAATTTTGAAAAGTGCATGCAAGGGTTATTCATGAAAATATTTACGAGTCACCTTCTTTTTGATTGATTATAAAAGAGACCATGAGGGTTTTTAAAGACGTTCTTGGGGTTTTAAAATCCTTACAATGAGCTCTTTAAAATGGTGTAACTCTCATATTTTACAATCCTTTAATTAGCGAGATATTAATTATTGAAAAGGGCTACTTAGGCTAGTTTTCGACAAATTAAAAATCTCGTTTTCAAACCTTAAAACTTTATAACTTTTGCATGCAACCTTGTGACATGTTATTTAACTCATTCTCAATGTTTCTAGGGTAGTTCAAGATCAAATTTATTAAAAATAACAAATTTTCCCAAACACCTGATGTATATAGGCGTTTGGTTTTAAGGACATGTGACCCTAAAGTATAGCAGTTTTTGGGCGTGACATGAAGTATTTTCAACCAGGTTAGGGGGTGTTTTAGAGTGTCATGGGTGGTGATTACGAAGGTCCTTTAGTTGGCCCTAATACCTTTAACCCGTTGTAGAAAAATAGAGCGCAAATAGGGGTGTTGAGCCTGTTTTGGCGACAAGACCAGAAAGCAGAAAAATATTTTACACTTTGTGAGGACTTAAGACTTAGGTTTATGTTTTCTATACTGATTATGTAACCTACTTAATGGTTAATTTTTGTAGCTTTAGCCTTAGCCAACACCACAAACAAAAAGGATAGCATGTAATGTGCGCATTTTACAGAAAGAAAACAAAAACCATATTTTAGCTTTAGTTTTAAAAGTTATCAGTTTGTTACCATAAATGAGTAATATTAGATGTGTAAAATGCTAATGATCTCCAAGATATTTTCACACCTTCTAAGCTCTAGATTAGCCTTCATTTACACTTCTTAGGATCTAATTTCAGAATGTATGTGAGTATGGGTAGGGATATATGGTGCGTGTGATGGATGAGGTACGAGGAGGGGGTGGTCGCTATTTATAGGAGTGGGGAAGCAAGAGTCCTTAAGGTGCTAAGTCACTTTTTCTAGTAAAAGGGGGGACAAGTTGAGGTGTTTCAAGACATATGGAGGCTCCTTGGGACATTAGGGGACATGGGGTGGTGTGGTAAAATCCTAGCCAAGATTTTTACCCACAACCTTTGACTTGGGTAAAACTTCATGGAAACAAAATGATGTGTAATTACATGGAGCAAGTAAGCATTTGTGGTTAGGGGATTTACATGTAATAGGTTAGAACTATTTGGTTGGAACCTAGTTCATTTCGAACTAAGGGTAACTAGGGGGCGTTATGCTTAAAAGGGTTGTACCTAGGCCTTAGTGTGTTGTACCTAGAGTGTAGAGATATAAGACACTTAGTTAGGGTTTCTAGTTAGTTTTAAATAAATGCTAGTTGGTTTAATTTAAATGTAAATAAATAAAAGTATATGTTTTAGGTTTGTGTATTAACGCTTGTACATTGGCATTAGATTGTTGTACTTACTTAAAATAAAGAAATTTTTAGGGCTTGTGCTTGAAAAGTTTGTGTAATGTGTTTTAAAATGAATACACCAAGGTTTATAATGAGTTTTATGTTTGTAGTATGCTCCTATGCATCAATGATTTGTACATTGGCTTGATAGACTTGTACTTTGGTAATTTGTAAAAGTTTCATGTGTATTTTTAATTATAGTTTGTGATTTTATTCACATAAAATCATAGAGTTTGCAAATTAGGGTTTGAACCGGAAAATACTTTAAAGTTAGGGTTTTATGCTTTGTAGGTTTGCACATTAAGTTTAAGGGTTTGTACTTTAGGGTTTATGACATAATATCGAAATTATTATAAATCAAAGCTTTTTGGAAAAACCATGATATATATAGTAAGCATTCTGTTTGGAAATGACGCTAATGGTATAGGGATAATATATGCCTATTAAGACAACTGGCAAGCTATAGTTAAGCGTGCTCGTATGAGGACACAACTGGCATGGTTGACCATGTCGGGAAGTTTCAAGTAAGACATAGAAGTGCTGTTGTGAGACTTCCATTATCACATAAGAGTGTGTATATCAAAAGGCATTGACTATGCAAATGAGCAGTTTGTGAGTGCAGCATATTATCTAGTTGTTGTAATCAAATAAAAAAAATCTATACGTAGAAAATGAATTATTATTAGTTAATATAAAGGCGGATTTTTACCTGTGGTTACAGTCTCCCCTCCTTAAATGGAATCTCGTCCTCGAGATTCACTCGGTGTTGGTTGCGGTGTTGGAGAATAGGTGTGGGTACTTTTTACGGAATTGATCTTCCCGTTCCCAAGTAAATTCTGGTCCTATCTTAGAATTCCATATAACCTTAATGATAGGGATTCGGCTTCGTTTTAACTGCTTAACATCCCTATCCATGATCTCCACGGGTTCTTCCACGAAATTGAGCTTATGGTTGAGCTGGAGTTCTTTCATTGGAATGACAAGTGTTTCATCCGACAAGCACCTCTTTAGGTTTGAAACGTGGAAGGTAGGGTGTATGCTACTGAGCTCCATGGGAAGCTCGAGTTTATAGGCTACTGGACCGATTCTTTCCAGAATCTTGAATGGTCCTATGTATTTAGGATTCAATTTTCCCCGTTTTCCGAATCTAATCGTACCTTTCCATGGTGATACTTTTAGCATGACCCTGTCTCCAACTTCAAATTCCATAGGCTTTCGTCTTACGTCAGCGTAACTCTTTTGTCTAGCTCGTGCAGCTTGTAAATGTTGTCGGATTTGTACTATCTTATCAGTGGTTTCCTGGATGATTTCAGGTCCAGTGAGTTGGGCTTCTCCTACCTCGGCCCAACACACGGGTGATCAACACTTTCGTCCATAAAGTGCTTCGAACGGTGCTGCCTTGATGCCGGCATGGAAACTATTGTTATATGAGAATTCTCCCAAAGACAAGTGTCTATCCCATCCTTTTCCAAAATCTATTACGCACGCCCTGAGCATATCTTCCAATGTTTGGATGGTTCTTTCACTTTGTCCGTCAGTCTAAGGGTGGTAAGCAGTACTCATGTCTAATTTAGTACCTAAAGCCTTCTGGAGTGATTGCCAAAATCGGGATGTGAAACGAGCGTCACGTTCCGAGATAATGGAAATTGGCACTCCGTGTCGTGAAACTATCTCCTTCAGATACAACCTTGTGAGGGTTTACATCTCATCAGTCTCCTTGATTGGCAAGAAGTGTGTTGATTTCGTGAGACGATCGATGATGACCCAAATTGTGTCATACCCACTTGACGTCTTAGGCAACTTTGTGATGAAATCCATTGTTATTCTCTCCCACTTCCACATAGGAATCTCTGGTTGAATCAACAAGTGGGACGGCTTTTGATGTTCCCCCTTCACTCGTTAACATGTTAAACATTTACTAACATACTCAACAACGTTAGCCTTCATGTTCGGCCACCAGTAAAACTTTTTAAGGTCCTGATACATCTTTTCTGAACCCGGATGAATGGAGTACTTTGACTTGTGTGACTCATGCATAATCACATTTCGCAAATCACCATAATGTGGTACCCAACTTCTGTTCTTTATGCAACGAGTTCCATAGGAACGACTTTCAAACATCTTGTCCATACCTCGTAAATTCTCAGCTTGAATGTTCTCTTCTTTCATCGCTTCAGACTGCACCTGGAGAATTTGAGACGGTAAATTCAAATTAATGTTCATGACTAAGGCTCTGACTCGAAGAGGCTTAATTCGTTCTTTCCTGCTCAAAGCATCTGCTACCACATTTGCTTTTCTAGGATGGTAACGAATTTCACAATCGTAGTCACTTAGCAACTCCAACCACCGTCGTTGCCTCATGTTCAATTCTTTCTGATCAAGAATGTGTTGAAGGCTCTTGTGATCAGTGAACAAAATACACTTTGTGCCGTACAAGTAATGCCTCCAGATCTTAAGAGCAAATACTACTGCTCCCAGCTCCAGATCATGTGTTGTGTAATTCTTCTCATGCGGCTTGAGCTGTCGGGATGCATAAGCGATGACCTTCTCTCTTTGCATTAATACGGCACCCAGACCTTGATGTGACGCGTTGCAGTAAACAACGAAATCGCTACTCCCTTCAGGTAGTGCTAGAATTGGAGCTTCGCAAAGCTTTTGCTTGAGTAGCTGAAATGCTTCCTCCTGATCTTTTCCCCAGATGTACTTCTTTTTCTTTTGGGTTAATTCAGTCAAAGATTTGGCAATCTTTGAAAATCCTTCTATGAATCTCCGGTAATATCCAGCAAGTCCTAAGAATTGACGTACCTCCGTAGGTGTGGTAGGTGTTGGCCAATTCTTGACTGCTTCTATTTTGGAAGGATCTACGTGAATTCCATGTTGATCGATTACGTGTCCAAGAAACTGTACAGTGCGAATCCAAAAATCACACTTGGAGAACTTTGCGTACAGTTTCTCTTTCTTGAGTAGTTCCAAAATAGTTCTCAAATGCTCCCTATGCTCTTCCTCGTTGCGGGAGTAAATGAGAATATCTTCAATGAACACTATCACGAATTTGTCCAGATAAGGTTTGCACACCCTGTTCATGAGATCCATAAACACGGCTGGTGCATTGGTCAACCCAAATGGCATCACCTGAAATTCGTAATGACCGTATCTCGTTCTGAATGCCGTTTTAGGAATATTTTCTTCCTTTACTCGTAATTGATGATAACCCGATCTCAAATCAATCTTTGAGTAAACACTCGACCCTTGTAGTTGATCGAACAAGTCATCAATCCTTGGTAATGGGTATCGATTCTTTACCGTAAGTTTATTCAACTCTCGGTAATCAATACACATCCGAAAATATCCATCCTTCTTTTTGACGAACAGGACAGGAGCTCCCCAAGGTGAAGAGCTTGGTCGAAGGAAACCTCTATCTAATAACTCCTACAGTTGGTTGGATAGTTCCTGCATTTCAGATGGAGCCAAACGGTAGGGTGCTCGTGCTACTGGCGCTTCTCCTAGAACTAAATCAATCTAGAACTCTACCTGACGAACATGTGGTAACCCAGGCAATTCTTCCGGAAAAACTTCTGGAAAATCCCTTACTATTGGTACATCTTCAAGCTGTTTTTCGTCCATCTTTTTCTCCGTCACCTAAGCTAAGAACGCGTGACATCCTTTGTCGATATACTTTAGGGTTTTGAGGCAAGATATAATGCTTAATTTAGTCCTACTTCGATCACCCCGGATGATCAACGTTTCCCCCTCGTAAGGGATGTGAACCACCTTCTCGTCAGATATTATTCTCGCATGGTATTTGGACAGCCAATCCATACCAATAACAACATCGAAACTACCGATTTCAATAGGCATAAGGTCTATGTTGAAAGGTTGGTTTAGTAAAGTCAGGGTGCAACCCTGGATTATAGTGTTAGTGCTTACTAGTTTTCCGTTAGCTAGTTCTATTTCGTAGGTATTGTCTAGGGCAGTTGGGGTGAGTTTAAGTAAGGAAGCGAAAGTAATGGATATAAAGCTTTTATCGGCTCCATTATCAAATAATACTTTAGCTAAATGTCGATTGAGAGAAAACGTACCCGTGACCACATTCGGGTTGTGCTGAGTGTTTGCATCTCCTACCACGTAAGTTCTTGCACGGGCCGTGTTGTTCTTGTTGCCATTCTGTTTTGGACACCGATTTTTGTAATGTCCTTTCTCACCACATCCGTGGCATGTCACTTCTACAGGCTGCAAATTAGCACCTGAGGTCCTACAGTCTCTGGTTTTGTGGCCAGTTATGTGACACTTTCCGCACTTAATAAAGCATGGCCCATTTTGATGCATCTTGCGTCGGTTGCATAGGGGCAGATTTCCAGCATAGCCACCGCCTCCAGCAGGTGCGGCTACATAAGCTTTGGCAGTTTCCTGCCTTCGGTTTTTGTTGTTGGTGATGGTTGTTTCGATTCTGTTGGTAATGGTGGTTGTTGTTTCGGTTGTTGTTGTTGTAGTAGGTGTTATTGTTGGGGTAGTTGTTGTGATGGTGGGTTGTCCTTTTGTCATCAAACTTCCTTTTGTGATCATTACCTCCTTAGGTGAAACAACGCTTGACTTCCGATCCATTAACGTCTGAGCAATAGAAATTGCTTCCTCTAGTGACTGTGGTTTTGATGAGGTGACATTCCCCTCGATGATGCGGGGCAATCCTTCAATATTCTTTTCCAATGTTTTCTCAAGATCAGGCACTACAGTTGGGCATAGCATTGCCAGTTCCTGAAACCTTCGGTTATAGGTCTTGAGATCAGTTCCTTTCACCACCAGCTGGTGAAACTCATCTTCCAACTTCTTAATCTCGGTGCGGGGACAGTACTTCTTTAGCATCTTGTTTTTGAAGTCAGCCCACGTGAGTTGATAAGCTGCTTCAATACCCATAGTTTGGGCAGAAACATTCCACCAAGATAAGGCATCATCCAATAGAGTCCCTGTAGCAAAAGTGACCTTGCAGTCGTCAGAACAACCGCTTCTCATGAATATTGTCTCTGTTCGCTCTGTAGGATCGTTATATTATTGTGTTATGATGATTCGGGTGGTCTTGGATGATCAAAATACATGTTAGACATTTTAGAGAGAGAAAGTAGAGAGAGGGAGTTTCTTGGTAGAGACTTGATGAACAAAATGTGAAAGGTTAGATTAGAAAGCTCCACCCCTTCCATGGATGGAAGGGGTATATATACTTACAAACATAACGACCTCCTATCGGCCTGTGGATCAGGTATACAGTGGGTAAAGACCCGTCCTTCCTCCACGGTGTTACACTAAACTATACTACGCCACAAACTAACTAATTAACTACTAAATAACGTAACTAACGACAAGTCTACGAGCTAACTTATGCTAGACTATAATTGGGGTGATCGACACTTTAATATGGAATTTCCAATTCCTAACAATCTCCCCCTAAGGGAGGTCACCCCATGAAATACATTTTGCATCCTAGCATTTTATTCTTGACTTTGTTCTTGAGCTCGTAGACTTCAATTCTTCAATTCCGCAATCTTTGTGCTTTTGTAGCGATTCTTCAAAGTCCGCATAGATTTGTACTTTTAGTGGAGGTCTTTAACTGATCCACATCTTTGATGATCTTCAAGCTTTCTTTGAGATCATCAGCCACAGTAAATCTCTGGATCACCCTTTATTGTGTTGCCATCATGTGAAATTGTGACTTACGGACCGACATGCTCACACTTTCTGAATCATGACATCTTTCCATCAGAGTAGCGGAAGCTTTACTGGTTCAAGATATTTGTAGCAGCGTAGCAGAAGCATAGTATAAAAATATCATAACCAGGTTATGTAGATATGCACCAGTCATGATTTCTTCAATTAAGTGTGGGTGCTTGATGTGCCCGGTTGGTGCAAGTTTTAAATTTATAAAAGGTGAATTACCAATTTTACCAATAACACATACGAGCAAGTATACTCGTCCGTTATAGCAAGATTATGAAGGTAAGTCGGGATCGTTCGCAGGGATTTGGGTGAATCAGAGCACAAGTTTGAATTAACGGAGTCGATCAAAAACATATAACAAAGCAAATAGATATAATGAAATTCAGATGATTAAAAACTACACTTGCTCAAACTAGTATCATATCATAGATTAATGTGATTGTATTAACTACTTAACATGTTGGTTGTTATAATTAGTTGAAAACTAATCTATTGTTCTTACAAGTTAAACCTTTGTCAAGATTTTAGTTCATAAAAACAAGCTTTAAGTTTAACCAATCAATTCAAGATCAATTCAAGTTTCATAAGTCTACTTTCATAAACCTAAACACAAAAACATCCACTTGTTCATCAAATTGCTTAAGAAATGGTCAATACAAAAGGTACCCGATCATAGACAAAAGGCTACAATTAATTTTCAACAACTAATCTTACGACCATTTAGATGTTTCCAACCAATCCAATTTGATAATCAAAAAGCGTTTCTATTACAACCACACCTTAGTTCCTTTGTATAATCAAGAATAATGGGTAAAAACAATCATCCATAGACAAAATGATTATGACTAGTTGAATAATACGAAGTTCTTTCGACCCCAACGATAGTTACCAATTAGCCAAACTTGATTAACAAATGTCACTATGAAACTTTAGCACAATTGGATCTTAGAATCAACTTGAAATTGAATTAAAACATGTTAATACAATCACTAACTAATCATATAATAATCAACATCATTTAAGCAAGTGTATAAAGAAACTAGCCACTCATAGCAAACATGAACATAAACTCATAACTTTGATCATTAGAAAACATGATTAAAAGTCTTACAATGCTTGGAATAAGATTACAAATGATGAAGTAATGATTCCCAAAGGATCGTGGTGGACTTCTTAGTGTTTCGGCTTCCAACGGTGGAACTTCTGGAACTCCAAACTTCTCTGGATTTCTAAGGACGAATTTCAGGAGGTTAAGGCTTGGTTTGATGAGTAGAGAGCTTTGTAATTGAAGTGTGTCTAATATGCTCACATTTAGCCTCTATTTATACTAATTCCAAGGCCTAGGGTGTTAAATGCTTGACTTGGCCTCCAAGGAGTAAGGAAGGGACTAGAATACACCAAGAGAAGGACCTAGAATCGTTTGGATGCAAAGGGGAAGCTTAGTGATGAAGATTTGACAACTGCAGCTTCTCCAACCGGATCGGTCATACGACCAACCGATCCGGTTGGTCTTCAATAATAACACACCGACCGATCCGGTTGCGGGTTGCGACCGATCGGTCGGTCATGGCAAAAACATGTATTCCGACCAAATGCCAACCGATTCGGCTGAAGGTGTAACCGGATCCGGTTGGATCTTCTGAGATAAGAAACTTGAACTTTACTCTTCACTCTGACTTGTAGAACTTGTTTCTTCAATCACTAAGGTCTTCAAAGGTACTTGGGATTTAGCTTTACTGAGACGGGAATCTTCGATTAACTGCATATTTCCACATTTTCCTCCATTTCCCTGCACTTGGTTATGAATGCTAGACAAACATATCTAGATACGATTAAATGCTAAAATCACACAAATATAACCAAATAACAGATATAAAAGTACACACAATGCTACTAAAAACATGCACAATCTGAGTGTTATCAGTGCTGTGAGCAGGCGGCTTTGGATTGACTCCTCAATTCTGATCAACTGCAACCGTCCAAATGTACCTACAAACAACAGTTAGCAATAAAACACACGAAAGTGTCTTTGATCACTTTCGTTGAATTGAGGTACACGGCCCACGGTTCCCCGTTGATCAGTACAAGTACTGCCTGTGATCAGGTAGGATTCCTAAGAATCTCCTTGACAGGGTTTCACAGCTGTTCTAGATGTTCTCAAACCGGAACGTCTCAAAGAATACAATACGGAGTGAGTGAACCAGCGAATTGAGATTCACTGATTGATGAAAAATGATTTGAAAAACAATCGCGTATTGCTTAGAAGAAAGAGTTTTGCAATACGACGAAGGTTTTATGAGAAAGATCAATTTTCAATCAAAATACTTTTTGTATTAGAAAATGAGTACACATTCGATGTGCTAGATAAAAGAAGAGATTCACACATCGAAAGGTTTTTCCAAAAGTA
Source organism: Chrysanthemum seticuspe (assembly GCA_019973895.1). Classification (NCBI taxonomy): domain Eukaryota; kingdom Viridiplantae; phylum Streptophyta; class Magnoliopsida; order Asterales; family Asteraceae; genus Chrysanthemum; species Chrysanthemum seticuspe. The sequence goes on from BPTQ01000004.1 coordinate 226,110,163, forward strand.
TTTTTCAATCAGATATACTTTTTGTGTTTGAAAACATGAATACACATTCGATGAGCTAGAGGAAAGAATATTTGCACATCAAACGGTTTTTCCAAAAGTATTCGTCAATTCCATTCCTGGACCAAGGTTGATTCAAGATTGAATCTCACCATCGTTTCTATCCAGTTGTCACAAGTTTGATCTTACGAGAAGATCTCACATGTCACCCACCAAGAGCTTGTTTGATGTTGGCTCTAGAAGGATTTCCATCTTCATCGTGAATACTTTCATATCACTCGGATGTTCTGCCAATACCACAAGGATAATGCGTAGGACTCTTAAAATATTCTTACTTTCCACATTGTGTGAAACAGCAAGTCTTCAAGAATAGTGTCCTAATGAGATATTGTGGATGATCTCTTGGCTCTAGACTCAATTGTGCACATTTGGTTCCTATGCCGGAGACTAGGGAGAGGGTCTCCTTCTTCAATATCAACAATCTCTAAGAGAAAGTCGATAGATTATGTAGGTTCCCCGTAAGAATGAAACAAGCCCTTTTAAGAGGAACTTGAGTAGCTTGGGAAGTTTAGTGCAGTGCGTCACTGGGTCCATGACGTCTTGTCTTCAATACCGATGTTACCTTAGTAAACACCAGTAGCATATGTATTGAACCCGGTTACTGCCCTAAGGTTGAATTATTGGAGGGCTATTTCTTTTCACCCCTTTTCACATTCAATTATTTTTCATTCTTCAACCCCTTCAGTGCTTACCGAGACTTCATAACTAGCACCTTGTTGGGTTTATTCCAGTACTAGCTCTGTCTCAGTCTGCACTCTTTGCATTTCTCACTTTTCTCCTTTTTTCAATATACCTAAGGACTCTACACTATCTAGTGGATTGTCCCTGGGTAGATCCCTCCGGTTCTGGCGGATCGTGGGAACTAATACCTAACCTCACCATCCTTATAACTCCATGCATAAAGTAAATTGGTCGGTCTTTTGGTACAGTTCATTCTTCCATGAAACCAATTGAAAAATCATTTGGAAAATCAATCAAGGTACTTGTGATATAAAATCAAAGCATTTTGTACCTTAATTGTTTTGATCATTTTAGAAATGCTCCCCCTCAACATGTGCATATGATATTGAAATTGTTTGGCACATGGAGGCAAGAGTTCTTTGATCACTATTTTCATAGAAAAAGCCATTTGATTTTCTTGGTAAATTCTCCCCCTCAATATGTGCATAGAATATTTGAAATCATTTTATCACATAGAGGCAAGAGTTCATTTGAAGCACATTCACGATCACAAAAGCCATTAAGAAACCATTTGCTCCCCCTCAATATGTGCATCGATAAACGAAAGAGTTTAGCACATATTAGAGAGAACTTGCACTTTGAATCAAAACGATCACCATTTATCAAATTTCATTATTAAATCACAAATTCTCCCCCGATCAAAAATATCAAACCCTTTGAGATTTTGGATCCCAAGTGATTTAATAAGGTTTAGAAAACATGGGAGAAAATGCGCCTGGTTTAAATACTCTTCTGGTTTTTGGTTAAATGCTCCTCCTCAACATGTGCATTGTATATTTGAAATCGTTTGGCACATGGAGGCAGGAGTGTTTTGAAACAATTACCCTTTAAAACCTGATTTGATATTTAAATCACGATCTCTCCCCCGATCAAAAATTTCAAACCAATTGAGATTTTGGATCCCGATTAATTTAAATCATTTAGAAAAAAAATTTGGGAAAGACGTGGCAAGATTTGATTTTGAAAAATGACATATAAGGACCATTTTAAGACATTAAAGATTGTTAGTGTCAGGTATGATTGTTTTAAGAGATCTTTTAGTAAAATAAAACAATTTCACAATCAAACAAGAAAAGAAAAAAAGAAAAAAAATCATTTTGACAGATCTTTGAGTTTTAAAGAAAATCATACCATGACATAACATTAAATCTTTAGATCACCACATTTTAACGTACAAACGGACTTGATAGATGAAATATCATTTGAAAATATTTAATTTGAAATCACTTAAGATTTGACAGAATAAAGTCCGGTTGATTTCAAAACTTTGAATCCGATTTATTTTCAAAACAATATTTTTCCATTTTCAAAACAATATTTTTCAAAGTTTTAGAAAAATGGTACCATCCACTACTTTTACGGCACAAGATACGTTAGGTGGTTGAGAAGCTTATGTTGTTGATGTAAGGCTTGGAAGAAAGACCGTCTGCTGATGCAGTGAGACTTCTTACGTTGCATTTTAATGCCAACTGAGGTCAAATTAAGTTCCGTTTCTTCAATCACTTAGAAGAAAACCATCTGCTGATGCAGTGAGACCTCTTACGTTGCATTTTTCCATGCCAACACTCCATAGAAGTCCAACTAAGCTCCGTTTCTTCATTTGTCAACCCAAGATATAGTTACCCTTTCCTTTCAGCATCCAATCATCTTCAATTGTGGGATCCGGATCGGGAACATTCTTATATACCAAAATACCTGCATACGTTAGTGAACACACATATAGATATATGGTCGTCGACATCACCCAAACAGCAATCGACTAATTAAAGTCAATCCAACATATCAATCAGATCATGTAAAGCATGGGAATAATGTGTTTTCATCAAACTCTAATCATCTAATCCTAACAATCATATCCTGGGCACCTTGTCCTTCAACATAGGTTAACATCATTTTTAATTAAGCATATAGGATAATTAGAAAAGTTCGTTAGATCATATAAATTTGAAAACATTCTCCCCCTCAATCAATGACTTATTTTCTAAAAAGGTTAAAAGCGCTGAAGTCATTGATTGAGTTTTCAATTTTTACGAAAAACTCTGAATCTGATTGATTTTTCAAGCAACTCATTTTCCACCATTTTGTTAAAACAAATATTTTTCTGAAGAATTTTAGAAGGAAAAATATTTGAGTAGAACAGCAGTCCTTCGACATACTTTCCTCGTTTAGTTTTTAGGATAAGTGTACGAAATATTTGAAAATTGGTTTAGCGCAGCACTTTCCTTTCTTGAAGAGCGGGTTGCTATCAGAAATAATAGCAAACCATGGTTTTAAGCACGGGTTACAGTCTGAAGTAACTGCAAGCCATTTGATTTGTGACATGCTTTGAAAAGAAATATTTACACCTCCTGCTCGAACTTCATCTATGGTCCAGTGCCATTATTGAATGACATTTCTAAGACCGCAGATGTTATCGATACCAGAAGACATGTCTTAGAAAAACAATATTTTTGGTCTTTTTCAAATTTTCTGATTTTTATGGCTTTTTGTTGGTTTTATAATTTTCTATTTTGTTTTGCTGGTTTTATATTTTTGTATTTGGTTTTTTGATAAATATTTACAAAGATAGAGTAGATGATATAATTTAAGAAGATGATGATACGAGTACCGAGATAAGGATATCGATCAGCCCCGTTGTAGAAGATAGAAGTCATCATCCCTAAAACTTTCACCACCAAAGCTTCCGAGGCTCTTGCATTGAAGAAAGAAATTGAACCATCTGAAAGTGAGACTTTGGCAGCTCCCCCCGAACCGAAAATCCTTTTGCTGAGCAGATTCAAAGCTTTCTTTCAAGCTTGCCTTAGCCAGATGCACAAGGACGCACACCATATCATCGATCTTGCTGCACCATATAAGAAGGATTATTGTAAGTCTCCGTTCGGGGTTATATCATCAAGAAGAACAGCAACGTATCATCCCACTCATAAATAATCTTCTCAAATTTCATAACCACTGAAGTCTGAAGCTATGCATCCCCAACGAGTTGTCAAGAGACCACTTCCCCCAAGTAGATGAATTGATGCAGTCAGTCTCTTAGACTAGAGCTCACGAACCCGAATACACATACCCGAAGACAAAGAAACTTATACCATCGAAGTAGCAGATTAAGTCCAATAGCCAAAGAATAACCCCGATGTATACTTTTCTCTCCCCTAAAGAAAGTGTATGAAGCTCAAGAACCCGAAATACCCGAATGCCCAAAGAGAGAAAAACCGATAACATTGAAGAAGCAGGCCGAATCACTGATTATCTCTTCGGGTGACAATCTCTGCGGATGTCAACACCGGAATAAGTGATTATATCTCTGAATCACTGATTAAGCCCTCAAGTGAGAAAGCTGAGCATCCCCAATGTACACAATCTCTCTCTCCCCTGATGATTGTGATAACATCAAAATCATCACACACTTGTGTACCTCTTTCATCTTCAGAAACTAACTCTTCCATCTCTTCCCCCACATAGTTGGAATAAGAACACTAAACGCCATGAGTCAAACCTTGAGTTTCTCTATGGTAATGACAATAGTCTTCCCAGGATATCTTCAATCACTTAGAAGTATTAAGCTCATCAAGATTACTCGCGTTTAGATGCGTGTCTCCTTCCTGGTTTTGATACATCAGAATCATCAAAACATTATAAGCCCAAATACTTGAAATCTGTTTGAGAAGATCGCTTGAAGTCATTGTGAGAATCAACTTGCTGAAGACTAGTGTGAGCAAATCTAATTGGGGATTAAATCAAACATTTCACCCTCCCCCAATTAGTGCTCTCCCCTAAACCGACAATCTTTTTGATAACAACCCAGATTAAGAAGAAGTCTTTAGATAATCAAATACAACTCGTCTTTAGTCTTCTAACATGTAGCAGAGAATGTAGAACCGACTGTAGACTCGACCTTCTTCAAGATTGTCCAGTTGGGGAATAGATAGTTAACATCTTCATTTCACCAAAAAGCATCCCAGTTAACTTTGTAATAGCAAATCTCCTTAACTAAAATCCCTCCCAATCAAACAAGAACAGTAAGATGTTCATTAAGGAAATCAGCAATCAGCCCGCACCAAACACACTAAATGGTAACACCAAACCACCAATCACATCAAACAAGAACAGAGAGGTCGTTCGTAATCATCATGTTGATGTGTACGTGAAGCATTAACTGGAAAACACTTTGTCAATAAACTCACCAGTCCATATGAAGATGTCAACCAATCGGTTCTAAGAAGAAAATCCATGTAAAGATGACCCGATAAAAAGAAGCTCAAATCTTACATGAGTTAGGAGCCGTATGACCATATATTCTCAGAAATAACACAGCATGTAGAATTATCATACTTCTTCTCCCCCTCAAGAATTGCAGAAGAAGCGCATGGAAAAAGCATGAAGCATGTTGATGAGAATGGTCATAATAATAAGAAGATTTCTCTTCTTCAGAAGATAAAGCGCACTGAGACGTACACTTTTCTTTTCTTTAGAGTACGAGGCATGAACTGTAGTGTTCATACGTCATAATCTCTCTCTATTCAGCTCTCTTGGCAAAACATGTAATCAACCCCATTATCATTCAGTAGGCTCTTTGTAGTGACACCTGATGGAGAGAAACCCAATATGATGAATTTGACCCTGAAGTAAACTAACCCGAACTCGTGACTTAAACTTGCACATATGTAACAAAGAGCGGTGCCGAGACTTCATCCTCCATTGAATCCCTAAGTACTCTATACTCCTCATCCAACCAACCATCAAGTATAAGACGTACATCACCTCTTGAAAATCCACAATTGAATGTGACACTGAGCACTACAACGTAACTCCTTAAAGTGATAGTTATTTTGAGGTGATAAGAGCCCAATTCCCCCAAGTGGTAAAAGAAAAGGTAAAAGTCACTCAACAATAACTAGATTTCCAAGTCTTCGTTTTTGATAATAAGCTCGAACAAGGATCATGAAGAATCTTCATCCATCCATCCCCGATACCTTCAGATACTAAGTACACTCACCCGTGACAATTCACTTCAACCTCAAATAAATAATAGTGAATTAACTCCGTTGTCACATCTTCTGGTTTAAAAGCTCAAATTTAGCCTCCTTTGACGTTTTAAATGAACTATGATAATGGTTTTCATCCCGACAATGGTTAAATGCACATAACCCCGTAAAACCATGTAATAACCAAACTGCCATGAGGAATATCCAAACATACATCCAATTCATGACGTACACCCTTTTATCCCTTATTCGAAGCAAAAACCGTAGCACCAGCATCAAGTAAGATCCAGAATTACACTTTCTCTTCTCCAAGATGGTTCCATCATTACGGGATTTTACAATTCCATGGTTTAAACCGAGAAATAGTTTCTTTCGCGGGATTTTACAAAACCAAGAATAAACCGTAAGATAGATCTGGAAACGCACTTTACAATTACCAGGATGTTTCCATTGTTACGGGATTTTACAATTCTATGATTTAAACCGAGAAATAGTTTCTTTCGCGGGATTTTACAAAATCAAGACTAAACCGTAAACAACGTCAGCTTGAATGTGTTATGACAATTTAGGTTTCGGTGAATATCTGTTTTAGGGGAACATGCAGCGGTTCATCAACCAATACCAACAACATCATCAACCATCCAATAAACACTTCGGCAAACACATCATTCACGCATTTTGTCGGCTATTGCAGTGACAACATGGTGACGTAAACCCGATATGCCAAACTTGATCATGAAGTGAACTTCCCCAGATTTGTTACTTAAACTTGTACTAATCCTTGTGAAGAAGAAACGGTGTACCCAATGTACAAAACCTCTTGACGTATCCTCAACTGCGTGAGACACCGAAGTGATAGCTACCTTGTGGGTTAAGTGAGAAAGAATCACAAACGTAACTAAATAGCCAAGTCTTTATCACACTCTATAAATGCCCAAACAAGTCATCTTCGCGTAAGGGTAGAAAGAAAGAAGATGAAATAAGGTAAATGCGTCCTGAAAACCTCACTTCAAATCCAAATAAGACATGCCGAACAACAAACCCATAGTCAGCTTTGATTAATCATAAGTTCAAGCCGTGACATACTATTTTCTGTGAGAATGTATCCCCCAAAGTATCACAATCATCATTATCTCATCAACTCTCACCAACACATCAACTCATCAACGCTCACCATCAAATCTCATCACCAAAATATCCAAATCCATGAGCATGTAACAATATCCAACGAACGCCCAGTCCATAGATATCTCCTATATCACACAATCCGATCCAATTTAAACGAGTCGGTCCATTAACTAAATATCTCTTATAGCCACAAAAACACTTATCACAAAAATGATCCGGTTTATCAAGCCAAACAACTAATAATCCAATTAACACGAGCCAACGAGGTGCTAAAACCGGATTCACACAACAACGGATAAATATTATCCGGCCTAATCAAAGTGATAATGTAACAAACAATTACAGCCCATGATATTTAATTCCAAGACAAATCCGTTCCAATCAGTTGAACAACACATACACGGCCCATTATCAAATTGGTATAAAAGAGATTCATATTATGCATTTCCAAGCCCACATCCTAACGAGTAATATGTCTGCACCAGGCCTGGTCCATCAGGAATAATAAAAAAAGGACCCAATCTAATTTTAGCTCACCCTAAATTTCCGGATATATAATGCATCTAATCTCTCACTTGACCTAACATTTATCACACAAACCCTAAAATCATTCCCTAAAAATAGTCCGCCTCTTCTCTTTTATCATATCACTCACCTAACAAAATCAATCTCAGAAATTTCATCTCAACCTCACTCTCGCACCACAATATCAAACAACATCAATACTCATCACATCTCATTAACACCAAATGCACCTAATTTCATCGCTTTCTGCTCCAATTAAATCAAGAAAGGCTTCAAGATCCAAACGGGGTCTCGGGTAGGTTTGTATGTGATTAGTTTTGTGTTTTTGTTATTGAACGAATTAAATGAAGGAAATAACATTCTTGTTATTACTCCTTTGTTTTTCTTTTGAATATGTAAATGAAGTTATGCTTCAAATCATTGATCGATGATGATTATAATTCGTGTTTTGGACCTTCGGGTCTTGATAGAGATTTGAATACCACGATTAGATCTGAGATCAATTATGTATACTTTAATTTAGATTCGAGAGTCTTTAAGATGGAGAAGGGATAAATATGGAGTAGTTGATGGATGAGATGAGATATTGATAGTGTGGAGTTGGTTATAGGGTATGAGATTATTGGATTAGGTTAGATTAAGGTTCGGATTAGAATGAATGTCTTCTTTTCATTTTGTTTTCATATTTTAACTCTTGTCTTGACTGATGATGATAAAAAATTACTGAGGTCGAGTTGAGTAGTATATGGTATTTTAGTGATGTAGTCTAGGTCTTGTGGTCATATCTTCTCATTCTTCATTTCTGTCACAAAACATCAGTCAAAAGGTCACAATGACAAGTCGCTACGACTAAGTCGCTAGACCAAGTCGCTACGATTAAGTCGCTAGACCAAGTCGCTACGACTAAGTCGATAGACCAAGTCGCTACGACTAAGTCGCTAGACCAAGTCGCTACGACTTGTAAAGACAAGTCGCTAGGTAAAATACATTGCATCTGGACAGTTTTGACAAGTCGCTAGCAAGATTTTTGATGTTTTCCGATGAGTTTTCCGACTAATATTTCCGACCATCTTAATATTAACCCAGAAAAACATTAAAAAGTTGCAACTTTTTGATCCATTTTGACCTCTAAAATGACCAGCAGACCACTTATCATCACAGTTTTGGTACAAAAGTTACAAAAATAATAGTTACAATACTACTGTTTGGACAATAACAGATTAATGGACTTAGACACAAAAAAACAGATGTAACTTTTCTAAGGACCATTGGACTTTGACACAAAAACAGATGTAACTTATTGACCAAATCAAAAGAATAAGTAAACCAATGTTAAAAAACTGTTTATCATGTAAATAAGGGAAAAACACAACTTTCCGACCAATAAAAGTGCCAAAAACAGATTTAACAAGGTATGAAAAACCACAACAAATCAACACAACACAATAACCTTGGCTCTGGTACCATTTGTAGGATCGTTATATTATTGTGTTATGATGATTCGGTTGGTCTTGGATGATCAAAATACATGTTAGACATTTTAGAGAGAGAAAGTAGAGAGAGGGGGTTTCTTGGTAGAGACTTGATGAACAAAATGTGAAAGGTTAGATTAGAAAGCTCCACCCCTTCCATGGATGGAAGGGGTATTTATACTTACAAACATAACGACCTCCTGATAACGCTAAACGCGTCGTTCGGGGTCAAAGGAACTTCCTTTTCTTCGAGCAAGTTTTATAACACCCTAGGCAGTGAACCTAATCATTGTAGTCTAGTATTAGGGTAAGCCACGGGTATTGATATCGTTCTCTAGGGGAATAGGAATGCTAGTGAGAAGTTACTACGCTAAGGTTGGGGTTGAGGAAGATTATTTTTTATCTTTTTATGGTTTTTTGGGAAATGGAAAGGTACGAATCTCGAGGTTTGGATTTGGGGGTTGGTATTTCTACCGATTACTCTACTTATCTAATTATCTAATCTAAGGTATATGTAGTCTATGTCTAATTATTGTGTGCTCGTATGATAGTTTAAAGATGTGTTCACTTAGGTTTTATTACTCCTTAATTATCTCCTATTGATGGTTGAATTGCCACGTCCTTATTCTTAATCGCGTTGTGTGTCTAAAGTCGTAGGGTATGCGTTTATCCCTAACTCTTTGAGCTTACCAAAGGGTCTCATCTACAAAACCTACTAGGGATTATAAACTCTAACTCTAAGGCCTCTTTGGATGGTTTAGCCTACAACCGCTCTAAGTGTTATAGCCTAAGGTTCACAAAGATTAATCAAGCATTAATTACACAACGAATGACCTATCGCATTACTAGATCATTAATCAATTAAGATAAGAGACAACCAATCAATATTTAATAATTAAGTTTCATATTCCCTAAGCAAACACACAAGTAAATTAGCCGGACATGGAGAACATGCAAGCATACACACAAATAATTGAAGACATAATTGAATTAATGAAGTAAAACACTTATCTTGATGTACGTTAGGGTTTGGAACCCTAAAATACTGTACAATACTGTTAGGAATTAGAAATTCCAGGTATTAAAGAGTCGGTCACCTCAAGTATATGTAATCGTTAGAAAGCTCGTAGTCGTAGTTATTTTAAGTTAAGTAGTATTTAGTTAAGTAACACCGTGGAGGACGGACGGGTCTTTACCCACTGTATGCCTGATCCACAGCCCGAGGTGTGGCGTTTTATGTAAGACTATAAATACTCTCTACCTTCCAAGGTAGAGAGTTGGAGCTCATAATAATATCTTTCACTTTCTCTCACTAAGTTCCCTAAACCTCTAACTTTCTCTCTCTAGAATTCCATTTATACGCCACTTTGTGTTATGGTTTGATGTGTATGTGAAAACTTATAGTTAACAATTGGTATCAAGAGCCATGGTTAGATCATATCTTGCACATCTTTGGATTTCTAGTGGTTTTTAGGTGGTTTTTGAGTTTGAAAAAGTTTAGTGGTTTTTGCATCATTTGGTTGATTTCTTGTGTTAAAGTTTGGATTTTGTTAGTACTTTTATGTTTAGAATCATCACAAGTGTGTAGGTTTTCATTTGGTAAGCTTGAATCATCTTGGTTGGGTTGTTTTTGGATTGAAAAGTGATGTTTATGTGGTTTTTTCTTGCTAGCGACTTAACTCACGGATTACTTTCTTCGTAGCGACTTGCTTTACTAATTTGTAGCGAGTTACAGTTTTAGACCTAGCGACTTAGATCTAGCGATTTACAGTACAAGTAGTGGACTCTCCACTACGGGTAGCGACTTGGTGGTAGCGACTTGGTCTGTAGCGAGTTGCTCTTTAGCGACTTGTATCTTTAGCGACTTGAGTAGCGAATTGCTGCCAAAATTTTGCTAGCGACTTGAGGCTTAGCGAGTTACTACTTAGCGACTTGCATTTGTCTAGCGACTTGGGACTCTAGCGACTTAGTGGTGTAGCGAATTAAGTGTTAGCGACTTGGTGCATTATTTGTCTAGCGACTTGGGTGATTGTTTACGGTTTTCTCTTGATTTAGTAAAATCCCGTGAAAGAATCTATTTCTCGGTTTAATCATAGAGTTATAAAATCCCGTATTATCTGTTAACATGTCTACCAACGTTCCTACTATCATCTCCACTGTTGCAGAGGATGTTCAAGCAGCTGGGTCAGATACTCGTCCACCCATGCTTGACAGAACTGACTACGATTCTTGGGCTCAACGAATCAGATTGTACTGCCTTGGAAAGGAAAATGGTGTCAACATTCTCAAATCCATTGATGAAGGACCATATCGAGTTGAGACGACTAGAGACATACTTGATACTAATGAAGATGGTACTCCTGTTTACGGAATGGACAGACCTAAAATGTATGATGAGCTTGATGATAAGGAGAAAAAGAGATTCGATGCAGATATCAGGGCTTCAAACATTGTTCTTCAAGGTCTTCCTAAAGACATCTACAAGCTGATCAATCATAACACTGATGCAAAGGCAGTTTGGGATAATGTTAAGATGCTTCTCTCAGGTTCAGAATTAACTATGGAAGACAGAGAATCCCAACTCTATGACGAATTTGAACACTTCAAGATGAAACCAGATGAGAATGTCTATGAGTACTATGTGAGATTTCATAAGTTAGTGAATGACATGAGGAACATCAGAATGACTATGCCTAACATTCAGCTGAACTCAAAATTTGTGAACAACATGAATCCCGAATGGCACAAGTTTGTCACCGCAGTGAAGCTCACTAAAGGATTGAAGAATACAAACTATGAGCAACTCTATGCCTTCCTCCTTCAGAATGAGAGACATGCTATGTTTGAAAAATTGATTCTCAATCAGTTCAAAACCAACCAGGGAGAGACAAGCTCATCTAATGACTCAAATGCCTTCTACTCAAACATCGGAATCACAACCAAAGCATCACAAGTCATACCCTTGGGTAATGGTAATCACAAACTCATTCCTGATCCTATGTTCAAACAAGCTGATGCTGATGCACACGTGGGTAACTTCATTAATCAACTAGCTCTTCTGATTAGTCAAAACATGAATTCTCTCCCACAAACCAACAACAACCTCAGAACAGCATCTAACCCACACAATCAAGCCACTGTTAAAGATGGAAGGATCGTGGTGCAACCAGTTCAGGAAAGACAGTATGATCAGGGAAGAGGTGGAGCTGGGAGAGGTTATGTTGGCAACCAGAATCGAGGAAGGAATGGTAACCAAGGTCAAGCTAAGACAATCAAATGTTATAACTGTGGTGGTGAGGGACACATTGCAAGGAACTGCACATCTCCAAAGCGTCCACAGAATGCTGATTACTTCAGAGATAAGATGTTGTTGGTACAAGCTCAGGACAATGGTGCTGCTTTGGATGAAGAGGAATTGCTGTTTCTAGCTGAGGGCAATGCCAAGACCTATGATGCAGATGTGGATGAGCAGCCTATTCAGGAGATAGGTCACAATCATCAGAATGCCTTTCAAGTCGCTGATTGTGATGCATACGACTCTGATGTGGATGATGGACCTACGGCACACACAATTTTTATGGCTAGCATTTCTCCAATGGTTTCTCCCAAGGTCTCTTCTTCACCATTAGCTGGCCCATCCCAAGACAAACTCATCTCAGAGGTATTAAAACTATACGATAATGCTAATGTGCAACAGATGCATGACAAAGTACAATCAACTGAAACTATTGAATCAAATGTTGAAAATATGGGTAATATCGATATTATCCCATATGATCAATACGTGAAACAAAGTGAAAGTGAAGGTGTACCAAGTGATGCATCTTCTGCAGTCAACAATGACTATGTTTTTGATGAATACACTGCATGTGCCCCTGATGATTATGTAATTTCTGAACTAAATGCCTATAAAGAACGTGTTGCTATTTATGAACAACGTGCTAAATTTGAGTTGACCACTCGTGAGCAGGAAATGGATAACCAAGTGCGTACAGTCATTAGAAAAAGTAATTTTAGAGAAGAAGTATTGAAACAAGAATTAAATTCCTTGCAAGAAAAACTTTCTAAAACAGCTAAGCAAAAACAAGAACTTCAAGAAAATGTGAAAATGCTTAAGCAAGAATTTAATGCAAAGGAATCAAAAATCTTGAGAGATTTTTCTAATCTGAAAACTTTGAAAAACAAACTTGAAAACAAGTTGTACATACAAGGAAACACCATTCAGACTGCTCACATGGTCACTAAACATAGAGTTCTAAGCGATAAGCATAGTGTTCCCATTATAGATAAACCCAACCCTGAGTACGGAAAGATAGCAAAAGTAGCTCAGAGTGTGATCTATGATGGCAATGAGATTCTTAAACCTAGACAGAAACCTAGTTGCGTTGAGTGCATTGAGGAAGATAAGAAATCAGATGAAGTCACTAGGGAAAGGATGAACAAAAAATTAGATGATCCTAAATTCAAAGAGAAAAAAATAATTATCACTCCCCATGACTACAAAAAGGAAAACTGGATTTCCTTGAACATGTTTAAGCCTCAGACATTGTTGACTCCCGAACAAGTTTTCTGGATGATCGTGTCATTGAGCTTGAAAAAACTAATTCTAAACTAATTCTAAACTAAACGAGAAAATTGAGCTTGAAAAAACTAATTCTAAACTAAACGAGAAAATTGAACTGGATGATCACGACAATTTCGTTAAACATTTTTCTAAACTAGAAGTTGAGCATTTTAATTTACAACTAAAATATCAACATCTTAAAGAAAATGTCAAAACTTCAAATGTCAAGACATCTTCAGATGCTCCAGAGTTTGATGCAGTTTTTCAAATTAACAAACGTGATGAACAGATTCAAGCTCAGTGCAACACGATCAGAAAGTTGAAAGCCCAAATCTCTCAATTAAAGGGTCAAACAAACAATATGACAGGCTCCCAAATGCCTCCTCCTTTAGATTCTCAGAATTCTCAAACGTTTCATCTTCAAAACCTAGTAAATGCTTTACAAAAGGAAAACGAAAGTTTTCTAGAAGAAAATGAAAAGGTTAAACGTCATTTCAATGAGTTATTTGAATCAATTAAAGTCACTCGTAACAAAAATAACGAACAAATAGCTTCATTGCAAAAGGAAATTGAGAATCTGAAGAGTCAGGTAAAAGGGAAAATGCCAATGACCAATGGGGAGAATGTTGTATCAAAGGTTCACTCTTGTAATAAATATGCTTTATCTGTGACATATGTCCCTCCTCATCTAAGGAACAACAAACTTGCTATTCAAACATACTTCTCATCCCTTAAGGATTGCCTAGAATGTCTGCGTGAGATTGTTGAAGAAGATAAGCTAGAGAAACCTCATGATAATGCAATTGGACATGCATGCTTATATGCCAAACGATCTCAAGAAATCTTAGAATGCTTGATCACAATATGCCCAAAGTCATTAGGTGAGAGAGTTAATCCTTTGATTCCATGCTCGATGCCTAATGCCAAGTATGATATGCATTCGAATCCCAATGTTTTGAATGTGAACCGTAGTGTGCCTTTAAGTAGTTCAGATTCCAGATCTGTCAATGCTAAGAAAGAGAACTCAAGTGTGCCTTCTAGGAGTACAAATCTCAGTACCTCTAGTTTTAAGAAAGTGAACCTTAGTGCACCTGCATGTAGTTCAGACCCCAGTACATCTAAACAGGTGATGCAAAGAGTAGTTAAACCAACTAATGTTCCCATTCCCTCTACAGGAGTATTCAGTGACATTAAACGGAGCAGGTCAAAGTCTCAAGACAATACAAGGAATGATAGGACCTCTCAAGCTAAGAATGTGCACTGGAAGAGAGTAGAAGAACAATCTAGGAACTTTAAGCTTGAATTGAATAAAACGAATCGTGTTGATTCTAGTATTAGCCATAGGCGTACTGTAATTAATTCGAATTCCGATACTATTTGCAAACCCTGTACTGATGTCTGCTTGAATTCTGTTTCTAATCATGAATGTGGTGTTAATGTTCTGCCTAATGATGTTAATTGTCCAGTTAATATTGTTAATGCAAAAATTCATGCTAAGAAGGCTAAAAGGCAAAAACGAAAGAAAGTTAGAAAACAGTGGAAACCCACAGGAAGAACATTCAGTAAAATAGGCTTTTATTGGATACCTGTTGGTCATAAGACTAATCAGATAATGCCCACTAGAAAATGGATGTCTACTGGTAGAACTATTCCCTTAAGAAGTGATCACACTGTGAACAGGGCTAATACAGACACTAGTACTGCATCTATTCACAATGATTCCATTGCCTCACTTTCTGATATGAATGCTTCTATTTCTGATGTGGGTGTTCCAAACATTGTTACTAACCAAATGGAACCCATTCTTGCATGGGGATCCCAATTATCCAGTTATCCATTCTTGTCTGTGTTCAACTGCAGATCGTTCAAATCGTTCTGTGGTACCTGGACTCAGGCTGTTCCAAGCATATGACTGGAGACCGGTCGCGGCTCATGAACTTCGTGAGCAAATTCATCGGGACTGTTAGATTTGGTAATGATCATTTCGGTGCTATTATGGGTTATGGAGATTATGTTGTTGGTGATAGTGTCATCTCTAGAGTTTACTATGTGGAAGGTTTGGGTCATAATCTGTTCTCTGTTGGTCAATTCTATGATTCTGATCTAGAAGTAGCCTTCAGAAAACATACCTGCTTTGTTAGAGATCTTAATGGTAAGGAACTGTTAAAAGGAACTCGTGGCTCAAATCTTTACACCATCTCTATCGATGACATGATGAGGGCTTCTCCAATCTGCTTGTTATCAAAGGCTTCAAAAACAAAGTCATGGTTATGGCATCGTCGTCTCAATCACTTGAACTTAGGCACCATCAACGATCTTTCCAGAAAGGACTTAGTTGTAGGTTTACCTAGACTAAAGTATGAAAAGGATCATCTTTGTTCAGCATGCCAATTGGGTAAAAGCAAAAAGTTTGCCCACAAACCCAAACCCACTAACTCTGTCACAGAAGTTCTTCATATGATTCATATGGATTTATGTGGACCAATGAGGGTGCAGAATATCTTTGGGAAGAAATATGTGTTAGTTGTGGTTGATGATTACTCTAGATTCACCAGGGTCAAGTTCTTAAGGACAAAGGATGAAACTCCTGATATCATCATCAAACTCATCAAATAGCTGCAGGTTCGACTTAACAAAACCTTCAGAATTATCAGAACAGACAATGGAACTGAGTTTGTCAACAAACAACTTAGTGAATTCTATGAAAGCGTTGGAATCAGCCATCAAAGAAGTGTTCCACGAACTCCTCAACAGAACGGTGTAGTTGAAAGACGAAATCGAACTCTTGTTGAAGCCACTAGAACAATGCTGATTTACTCAAAGGTTCCAATGTTTCTCTGGGCTGAAGCAATTGCCACTGCATGCTACACACAAAATCGTTCCCTAATTCACACTGTACATGGAAAAACTCCATATGAACTTGTCCACAACAGAAAACCTAATCTCTCTTTCCTTCGTGTGTTTGGTGCATTGTGTTATCCAACCAATGAGGGTCAAGACTTAGGCAAACTTAGGGCTAAAGCTGAAATTGGAGTATTTGTAGGATATGCATCAAACAAAAAGGGATACCGAATCTACAACAAAAGAACCCGAAATATCATGGAAACAATTCACGTTACGTTTGATGAGCTGACCGGTCAAATGGCTCCTGGACACTCCAGCTCAGGACCCGCACTTCAAAATAGTCCCATTGGTTCATCTCTTGTTCCAAACTCTTCTCAAGAAACTCCATATGTACCTCCATCTGAAGATGATTTAAAGAAATTGTTTGATCCTATGTTTGATGAACTTTATGATCCAAGTACTAATGAGGTGTCGATTCCTACAACAGAGGCTACTCATATTCCTGTGAATGAAGGCAATCCCTCAGTCTCAATATCTTTAGGTCAAGAAGCACCTGCTGCTGATCCTTCAGTCTCTTCAACAAATCATCATTCTTCAAATGTACATCATGGAAATGTTTCTGGCTTCAATGATGAAGTTAATCCCTTTGCTACTCTTGAAGATGCTCCATTTGAAAACATATTTGCTCCTGAATCATCATCTGAACCATCCTCTTCAGGAGACATCGACTCAGCTACCTCAGTCCCTCAACAACTGCCACATGAACACCTCAGAAAATGGACTCACGATCATCCATTAGACAACATCATTGGAAATCCCTCTCGTCCTGTATCAACCCGGAAACAACTTGCAACCGATTCCTTATGGTGCTTCTTCAACTCCGTACTATCTAAGATCGAACCAAAAGATGTTAAAACCGTCATGAATGAAGATAGCTGGTTCAATGCCATGCAAGATGAAATTCATGAGTTTGATCGACTTGATGTATGGGAGTTAGTACCTGCTCCAGACTGTGCTATGATTATAGCTCTTAAATGGATCTTCAAAGTGAAACTTGATGAGCATGGTGATGTGTTGAAAAACAAGGCTCGATTAGTTGCTAAAGGATACCGTCAAGAGGAGGGGATTGATTTTGAAGAATCTTTTGCTCATGTTGCTCGAATCGAGGCAATCAGAATCTGTCTGGCTAATGCTGCTAGTAAGAACATGGTAGTCTATCAGATGGATGTGAAGACGGCATTTCTGAACGGAGATCTTAAAGAAGTCGTCTACGTCAGCCAACCTGAAGGATTTGTGAATCAAGAGCATCCTACTCACGTTTATCATCTGAAGAAGGCTCTTTACGGTTTAAAGCAAGCTCCAAGGGCATGGTATGATACACTGTCAAAGTTTCTTCTATCAACCGGATTCAGCAAAGGAGCAGTTGATCCTACATTGTTCACCAGGAAGTCAGGCAAACATTTAACTCATGTTCAAATTTATGTTGATGATATTATTTTTGCCTCGACAGACCCAATGGAATGTGATCGTTTTTCAAATGAAATGAGTTCAAAGTTTCAAATGTCAATGATGGGACAAATGTCATTTTTCTTGGGATTACAAATTTCACAAAGTCCCGGAGGCATTTTCATAAATCAATCTAAATATGCAACAGAGATTTTAAAGAAATTTGGATTTGATTCAAGTGACCCTGTTGACACCCCCATGATTGACCGAACCAAACTTGATGAGGACCACTCAGGGATCATGATTGACCAAACGAAATATCGTAGTATGATTGGATCCCTGATGTACCTCGCTGCTAGTAGACCAGACATCTTGTTCGCTGTTTGCATGTGTGCTAGATACCAGGCTAAGCCTACTAAAAAGCACCTTGAAGCAGTTAAACGGGTCTTTCGGTATCTCCAAGGAACCATCAATATGGGTCTTTGGTACCCGAAGGACACCGGTATGTCACTAACGGCCTATGCAGATGCTGATCATGCAGGTTGTCAAGATACACGTCGAAGTACTTCTGGAGGTGCTCAGTTTTTGGGTGATAAGCTTGTGAGCTGGTCTTCAAAGAAGCAAATGAGTACTTCTATTTCCTCTACAGAGGCTGAATACATAGCCATGTCATTCTGTTGTGCTCAAATCTTATGGATGAGATCTCAATTATCCGACTATGGCTTTGTATTCAACAAAATCCCTCTGTACTGTGATAATAAAAGTGCTATTGCTCTCTCATGCAACAATGTTCAACACTCAAGAGCAAAGCATATCGACATTCGACATCATTTCATCAGGGAACAAGTGGAAAAAGGTGTGGTGGAACTCTATTTTGTGAGGTCTGAATATCAGTTAGCTGACATCTTCACCAAAGCTCTTCCAAGAGAACGATTTGAGTTTATTCTTCCACGTCTTAGCTTGAAAAGCCTTCAACCAGAAACACTCAAACGTATTCAGGAGGAAGACGAGGAGTAAAGGTCTATCTTCATCTATTTCTTGTAAATATTTATTCGAAAAACAAAATAGAAAATTATAAAACTTTCAAAATCCATAAAAATATGAAAAATTCGAAAAATCTTCAAAAAAATATTGTCTTTTTTTTGTCATGCTTTTCTTGGTTCGATACCATCTACGGTCTTGATGTTGTCATTCAAAGAATGACACGGGACTTTAGATGTTGTTCGAATTTTTATTAAAAAAAAAAAAAAAAAAAAAAAAAAAAAAAAAATTGGGAGAAAGAGAATGAAATGGTTTATTGTCATTTTCAGGCAATAACCCGGTTTTAAAAGAAATAACAGAGCCATGTTTTACCATGTTTTCAAATTCCATGCTCTGATTCTATAAACATTTATCTGCTGAAAACTAAATGCTTTGAAAAATAACTCGGTCTCTATTTTTGATAATCATCAGGACTTATTTGTCAAAATATCTATCTCTCTATCAACAACCTATGCATTGATTGAGGGGGAGAATGATTTCAATTAAATTAAAAATTTATTTGGCATTAAATTGTTTTCAAAAGATGTACATGCATGTTTTATCAATGGAGTTTAAAGTCTTAAAATCCGATCCGTATCAGTTAAAACGCTTTCATAATCACGTCACAATTCTCCTCAAAAGCTTTCAAAATAAATTTAAATCTATAAGAGATCACAAATCTCAAATGATTTGATAATTGTGATCGGGGGAGAATGTGTGATTTAAATTGGATTTAAACTGATTATTCGGTAAATGGTTTTATAAGGATGTACATGCTGTCCTTCCCACATGTGACAAACGATTTCAATTTTTTCAATGCACATGTTGAGGGGGAGCATCTATCTTAAACCTATGATTTGTAACGTGATCATTTATCTCAATGTGCAGGTTCCCTCTAGTATGTGCAAAACTCTTTTCAAACCTCGAGGCACATATTGAGGGGGAGCAAATTCATGGAAACTTCATCCTTCCTGAAAATGCTTTATCTACTTGATTTGATCAAGGAAGTGATGGTGATATCTTTTAGAAAAATGGTAATCAAAGAAGTAATTTCCTCCTCTTGCCTCCATGTGCAAAACGATTTCAAACATTTGATGCACATGTTGAGGGGGAGCAATTTTTCTAAAAATATCAAAAACAATGTCAGGTACAAAATGCTTTGATAATATATCATAAGTATCTGAATTGATTTTCAAATGGTTTTCAATTGGTTACAACGGCAGATGAACAAATACCTAATAGACCGACCAACTTTACTTTATGTACGGTGATATAAGGATGATAAGGTTAGGTTTTTGTTCCCAAGATCCGCCAGAGCCGGAGGGATCTACCCAGGGACAATCCACTAGATAGTGTAGAGTCCTTAGGTATATTGAAAAAAGGAGAAATGTGAGATACGGGAAGAGTGCAGACTGAGACTGAGCTAGTACTGGAATAAACCCAACAAGGTTCTAGTTATGAAGTCTCGGTAAGCACTGAAGGGGTTGAAGAATTAAAAAGAATTGAATGAGAAAAGGGTGAAAACAAATAGCCCTCCATTTATTCAACCTTAGGGCAGAAACCGGGTTCAATTCATATGCTACTGATGGTAACATCGGTATTGAAGACAAAGACGTCATGGACCCAGTGACACACTGCACTTCAACTTTCCAAACCACTCAAGTTCCTCTTAAAAGGACTTGTTTCATTCTCACGGGGAACCGACATTATCTATCGACTTTCTCTTAGAGATTGTTGATATTGAAGAAGGAGACCCTCTCCCTAGTCTCCGGCACAGGATCCAAATATGCACAAATTGAGTCTAGAGCCACGAGATCATCAATAAATCTCATTAGGACACTTTCAATGAAGACTCTCTGTTTCACACAATGTGGAAAGAGAGATTATATCTTGGGTCCTACGCATTATCCTTGTGGTATTGCCAGAACATCTGAGTGATGTGTTATCATATTCACAATGAAGATGGAAAGCCTTCTGGAGCCATCATCAAACAAGCTCCTGGTAGGTGGCATGTGAGATCTATTATATGGATCAACCATGTGACAACTGAACAGAAACAATGGGGCAATTCAATCTCTTGAATCAATCCTGGTTCAGGATATGGATTGACGGATACCTTTGAAAAACCGGTCTTTGTGCTTAACAACTCTTTTCTTTAGCACATCGACCGTGTACTCATTTTTCAAACCAAAAGGTGTTTTTATGATTGATAATTGATTTTCAATAAAACCTTCGTTGTATTGCAAAAACAATTTCTATTGAGCAATACACGATTGTTTTTCAAATCTCTTTTCATCAATCAGTGGACCTAAAATTCGCTGGTTCACTCACTCCGTGTTGTCTTCTTTGAGACGTTCCGGTTTGAGAACAGCTAGAGCAGCTGCGAAACCCTGTCAAGGAAATTCTTCGGAATTATACCTGATCACAGGCAGTACTTGTACTGATCAACGGGGAACCGTGGGCCGTGTACCTCAATTCAACGAAAGTGATCAAAGACACTTTCGTGCGATTTATTGCTAACTGTTGTATGCAGGTACGCCCGACGTTTGCAGCTGATCAGAATGAAGTGCTCAATCCATAGCCGCATGCTCACTTATCACATTCAACTCAAAAGAAATCATGATTAGTGCATCAATGACTCTGATATTTTCACTCCATGCTTCTGCTACGCTGCTGCCAATATCATGAATCAACTAAAGCTTCCGCAACTCTGATGAGAAGATATCATGATCCAGAATGTGAGCATGTCGGTCCCAAAGTCACAACACCACAATGGATGTCTCAGAGATTCTTGATATCTGATGATCTCAAAAGTTGGCTCATATCTATTATCACGTGGATCAGTAAAAGACCTCCACCTGGAGTAACCAAACATGCAATGTGAAGAATCAATGACTACGAGCTTCGAAGCAAAGCACTACATCAAGAATGCAAGATCAATGTTTTAATGTAATATCTATTTGTATTCAATGTAATTTTGGTACATGATTGAGGTGACCTCCCTTAGGGGGAGATTGTTAGGAATTAGAAATTCCAGGTATTAAAGAGTCGGTCACCTCAAGTATATGTAATCGTTAGAAAGCTCGTAGTCGTAGTTATTTTAAGTTAAGTAGTATTTAGTTAAGTAACACCGTGGAGGACGGACGGGTCTTTACCCACTGTATTCCTGATCCACAGCCCGAGGTGTGGCGTTTTATGTAAGACTATAAATACTCTCTACCTTCCAAGGTAGAGAGTTGGAGCTCATAATAATATCTTTCACTTTCTCTCACTAAGTTCCCTAAACATCTAACTTTCTCTCTCTAGAATTCCATTTATACGCCACTTTGTGTTATGGTTTGATGTGTATGTGAAAACTTATAGTTAACAAATACAGCCTTGGTTCGGTTTAGGTTTTTACTCCAAAAGACTACACACAAATACTGAAAAATTCGGATTCTATATATAAGATTACATATGCGACGGCGTCACCTTATGATTTGTGACGCCGTCGGGTCGCCGTTATTAGGGTTTCGTCTTGGCCACGTTAGTCTTGCGACGGCGTCACCTTGTGCTTGTGACGCCGTCCTCTTCAGCTTCTGACGCCTTCTGGATCAAATCTAGGTCGTCTGAGTTGCGACGGCCTACTCTTTTAAAGCCTGACACCGCCACTTGAAAATAAAAAATTTAGCTTCTGTGCCGTCACAAAATCCTCCGACGGCGTCGCAGTTAAGCAGTGACGCCGTCACCTTGTATTTTAGCAGCTTGAGTGTCTCGATTCTTGACTTTGGCCATTTTCTTCGTATATCCGCGCCTTTTCGTCCAAATAAGTGCCATTACAGCAATTTGCCTTCAAGAGACCTAAAAAGTGAAAAGGAACGATATTAAGTAATAACAGATACAAAAGTGATCAAATAAGGGCTTAAACGACCCCTCAAAAAGGTACATTTTAAAACCTTATCAAATATCCCTACACTTGGTATTTGCTTGTCCTCAAGCAAATGTGCTTTTAGCTAATTAATTTATAAGTTAGGGGTCATGAAGCATTGATTTAAAACAGTCTACAACACATATAAGCCCCGCAAAAATCATAACAAGCACGGAAATTACATACTAGCACCTCACATGGGGTGTTTGGATACTCACATCTCTCTCGGGTGTATATGAAATATAACAAGTTGGAAATGGAAGATAAACACTCATTAACCGGTCCTAGTACATAGATTACCATAGGCTTGAGAATAGATCAAACCTCCATCGCTTTGGCGTAAGCACCTAGGAAAGACTATCAAAGAGGTCTTTAAAGGGTTGTAATGTTAGGCTTATGGTAGGGAAACAAAGGGTTTGATGGGATAGGCTATATAGTGGTGGCAAGTCAAAAATCTCTTATGTTACAAGCATACGAAGAATTGCGTTGCTGTAGGATCGTGAATATTATGTTGTTTGATGATTCGGGTGGTCTAGGACAATGATTAAATAAGAAAGCCATTTTAGAGAGATGAAGAGAGTTGAGAGGAGGTTCTTGAAAGAGAGTTGCTTAAACAAATGTAAGGTTAGATTCAAAGAAGCCACACCCCTTCCATGGATGGAAGGGGTATTTATACTTACAAACATAATGTCCTCCTGTCGGACTGTGGATCAGGCATACAGTGGGTAAAGACCCGTCCTTCCTCCACGGTGTTACACTAAACTAATCTACGCTACAAACTAACTAATAAACTGCTAAATAACGTAAATAACTACAAGTCTACGAGCTAACTTATGCTAGATAATATTTGGGGTGACCGACTCTTCACTATGGAATTTTCTAATTCCTAACAATCTCCCCCTAAGGGAGGTCACCCCATGTTTTACATTTCGAATCCTAGCATTCTATTCTTGACTTTGTTCTTGAGCTCGTAGACTTCAATTCTTCAATTCCGCAATCTTTGTGCATTAGTAGTAATTCTTTAAGGTTCTATAACTTTGTACTTTAAGTGGAGGCCTTTAACTGATCCACATCTTTGATGATCTTTGAGCTTTCATTGAGATCATCAGCCACAGTAAATCTCAGGATCACACTTTATTGTGTTGCCATCATGTGAAGTTGTGACTTTCGGACCGACATGCTCACACTTTTGAATCATGACATCTTTCTATCAGAGTAGCGGAAGCCTTACTGGTTCATGATATTTGCAGCAGCGAAGCAGAAGCATAGTATGAAATATCAGAGCCAGGTTATGTAGAAATGCACCAGTCATGATTTCTTCAAATTAAGTGTGGATGCTGTGAGCATGCGGATTTGGATTGACCGCTCAATTATGATCAGCTGCAACCGTCCAAATGTACCTGCAAACAACAGTTAGCAATAAAACACACAAAAGTGTCTTTGATCACTTTCGTTGAATTGAGGTACACGACCCACTGATACGCTAACGCAGCGCGTTCGGGGTCAAAGGAACTTCCTTTTCGTCGAGCAAGTTTTTCAACACCCTAGGCAGTGAACCTAATCGTTGTAGTGTAGTATTAGGGTAAGCCACGGGTATTGATATCGTTCTCTAGGGGAATAGGAATGCTAGTGAGAAGTTACTACGCTAAGGTTAAGGTTGAGGAAGATTATTTTTTATCTTTTTTATGTTTTTTTTTAGGAAATTGAAAGGTACGAATCTCGGGTATTGGATTTGGGGGGTTGGTATTTCTACCGAGTACTCTACTATTATCTAATTATCTAAACTAAGGTGGTGGTAGTCTATGTCTAATTAATGTGTGCTCGTATGATAGTTTAAAGATGTGTTTACTTAGGTTTTACTACTCCTTAATTATCTCCTATTGATGGTTGAGTTGTCACGTCCTTATTCTTAGTTGCGTTGTGTGTCTAAAGTTGTAGGGTATGCGTTTCTTCCTAACTCTTTGAACTTACCAAAGAGTCTCGTCTACAAAACCCACTAGGGATAATAAACTCTTACTCTAAGGCACTCTTTGGATGGTTTAGCTTACAACTACTCAGGTAATTATATTCTAAGGTTCACAAAGATGAATCAAGCATTAAGTACACAACGAATGACCTATCGCATTACTAGATCATTGATCAACTAAGATAAGAAACAACCAATCAATATTCAATAATTAAGTTTCATACTCCCTAAGCAAACACACAAATAAATTAGCCGGACATGGAGAACATGCAAGCATACACACAAATAATCAAAGACATAATTGAATTAATGAAGTAAATACTTATCTTGATGTAAGATAGGGTTTGGAACCCTAAAATACTGTACAAGACACCCTTGGTTCGGTTTTAGGTTTTTACTCCAAAAAGACTCCCTAAAACTGAAAAATTCGGATTCTATATATAATATTACATATGCGACGGCGTCACCTTATGTTTTGTGACGCCGTCGTGTCGCCGTCATTAGGGTTTCGTCTTGGCCACGTTAACCTTGCGACAACGTCACCTTATGTCTGTGACGCCGTCCTCTTCAGCTTCTGACATCGTCTGGGTCGCATCTAGGCCGTCTGAGTTGCGACGGTCTACTCCTTTAAAGCCCGACGCCGTCCTTCAAAACAAGCCATTTTCTCTTCTGAGTTGTCACAAATTCCTCTGACGGCGTCGCAGTTAAGCAGTGACGCCGTCGCCTTCTGTTTTCAGCAGCTTTGAGTGTCTCGATTCTGACTTTGGCCATTTTCTTCGTATATTCGCGCCTTTTCGTCCAAATAAGTGCCATTCCAGCATTTTGCCTTCAAGAGACCTAAAAAGTGAAAAGGGACGATATTAAGCAATAACGGATACAAAAGTGATCAAATAAGGGTTAAAACGACCCCTCAAAATGGTACCTTTAAAAACCTTATCAAATATCCATACACTTGTTATTTGCTTGTCCTCAAGCAAATGTGCTTGATGAGTGTCTAAATACTCATCATTTTTGTACCATCTAGACTGCAAAAAACATCTGAAAACACTCAGAATTGCATCAAAATGATAAAAATATCACAAATCAGTGTTTTATGTGTTTCAAATGCAAAAATATCAAAATCAGATGAAAAACGTATCAAGTTTGCAAAATTGGCAGTTTTAGTCCCCCAAGTTTCAAAAGTTGTCAAAAACAGTCCCTGGTATATCAAAATAAAGAAAAATATCATTCAAGGTCCCTGAAATATTTTAAATTGTCAAAAACGGTCCTTGAATGAATCTTTGGTCAAATGGCGGAAAAGGTCCTTCAACTTTGAAAAGTGGCAAAAATAGTCCTTGGAAATTTGAAAATGTCTATTTTGGTCCTTGAACTATTGAAGCTTGTCATTTTTGGTCCCTTGAAACAACTTTGCAAATATGGCAGCCTTGGTCCCTTGATTTTCAGAAATTACATAATAGGTCCTTGAATATTAAACCTTTAAACCTTTGGCCCTATCAAATCCCAATTGGACCCCTGCCATAACACCATTTGGACCCCTTCATTTGAACCCTGCCTTAATATTAAACCCACCGGTCAACCCAGTCAAACCAATCCCCCATTTCCCTCCAAAGTCTTTCTCCTCCAACTGCTGCCCTGAAATCACTCAACCAACTTCACCTCCAGCTCACATACACCTTCCTTTGTCCCCTCCACCTCAACACAAAACAAGAAACAATTAATGCTTCATCCTCCTAAACACTCAATCAAATCCCAGTTGCAATATCCATTTTGGCGCCAAATTTCATCAAACGGCTTAAATTGAGTCAAAGCATCCAACGGCCAAATTTATTGGTGGGAAAGGTTCATAGTACAAGTGGAAGGACTTTTGAAGTATAAATAAGTGAAGAAAGAGAAGCAAGGAGGAGAGGAGAGTAATTTTTTTTAGGATATGTCGTTTTAGTTAATTTTTCATTTCCAGTGTATTAATTAGCTTTTAAGCTCTATATTTCATGTTCTTATTGTCTAATAACACTTTTGTAAACCTCAATTTCAAGTTTTCAGTTCTTTTCATGTTTATGCAAATTTCCTTGTTAAAATTCTCAAAATATTCGAATATTGTTAATTAGTTGTTGCTAAGGAATATCAAGCTCATATAAGCTCTTATATAAGCTTTTATAAGCTCACTTTAGCTTAATATCTGCTCAGAAAGTTTCTACTCAGTTTTTACTCTTAAAACTCTCTCAGTCAACAAAAGTCAACTGAAGAGATCAAAATGGACTTGGTTATGATATTGGTTGTTACAGATGTCACACCCCCAAATTACCTGTTTTGCAGCGGAATGGAATTTCTGGGGATTGACTGTCATAGCATCACAATCACAGTTATATTGAACGACCTAAAGTGTCGTTTGGAAAACACATCGTTTGATTTAATAAAATAATCAGAGTTTACAAAGTAGGTCCCAAATGAAAACCAATTTGTGCGGAAATAAGTTTGTTACAATACAAACGATGTTTTAAAGTAAGTAAAACCCAAGTGAGACGCGTCGTCAACGCGACTCCATGATGTGTCCCAATGCGTGCCATGAAGTGAATACCTTAGATACCTGAGATTAAAACATGCTAAAAGTGTCAACACAAAGGTTGAGTGAGTTCATAGAGTTTGTTTTGAAATGTAAAGCCTTTCAAAATCGTTTATGCCTCAAAGGCATTGTAAATCGTTGAAATGTAAAGACTTTCAAAATCGCTTATGTAGCAAAGGCATCGTAAATCCACTCAGTTCCAAGTCCCGCCCATACAAAACTTGCAACCGGTGTGTTCACAACCCACTGCCAGAATGTGTATAGTTTATGTTCCAAACATATGATGTCAAATGAATTTACAATAGTACCTAACTCGACGTAGAACGATAGCACTTAATCCATAGCACATAAGCAATAGCACATAAGCAATAGCACCTAACTCAATTTATCAGTAGTCAACTGATTTAGAACATTATACGACGAAGTACCGTAGCACGCAAACAAGAACAATTTATATAGAATAACCTTTGATTTAGAAACAATGGTAATCATGGTAGCATTAAGCCTTAAAAATCCGAAGTACTTATGAAAAATAGTTAAGCATGCATCTCCCCCAAAACAGTTATGAAAACAAGTAAAAGCAGGGGCTACGAAACTCACTTGGTAAACTGACGAGATGACAAGAGTGAGTACACTGAGGTATAATGTGATGCGTTATCCGGGACCTAGTACCAATGATATGATATGATATGTAATGAGTTGCAATGTAATGTTATGCATGCATTTCGTATGTTATTTATACCATTTACGAGTTTTTGAAAATATTACTTGTCGTCGAAAAATACTCTTTTGACGTCTTGACCAATCAAAAATCACTTTTCAAGTATTTACGTCAAAATGTCATCCTACAATGGTTTTATAATGATTTTTGGTGAAATTACCACTTTTCGTCGCAAAACAATGTCGTCGGAAAAATCATGAAATTAACAAAAATGGCTCCGGAAAAGTAGTCGTAAAACGGTGTACGTCGATCGTTAGAGAACGAACTCGACGGTTTTGGAAAGTTTGTATCGATATCTAGAAGTTTCAGTTCAGGAGTTTTCGTTCAAAAGGTCTCGATCATAAAGATATCAAAGGCTAAAGATGGTGGTTTTTGTTAATTGTGTGCAGAAAATAAGTTTCGGCCAATGTTTGAACATCCGTAAATAATTTACTATGACTCCGCTTGACAAACGGATTTTTGTTTTGAAAAATATGGCCGATGAACTTGATTTTACTAGAAGACATTTCGTTACAAAAAGTTTCACATCATGGTTAAAAACTGCCGCAAACATAGCCCTTACAGCTAATGAAATACTTGAATCGTAGAAATAATATAATTTTTCAGAAAATAATAGTTACGGCAACTTTATAAAAACGTGCATATATTTGTCGTTTTAAATCCGTTTTCTACGTAAAATATGTCCTTAGCTTCGTATCGAAGTAAACTAATATATTTTTGAGAAGTCGAAATAATTTGTGAAGCTTAAGGCTCGTTTTTGACCCGAAATATGTAAAAACAGCAAGCTGAGTTTTCAGAAAATAATACGTTTCGTCGTCAAACTTTAAAAATTCACCACGGCTTCGTTATAACTCCGTTTTTATCCGTTCAAAAAGCCACGGATTCGTTTTAAAGTGTATTTTCTAAATATCAAGGCCAAAAGGTCGTACCATCAGTGGGTTTTTCCAGAAATTCGTTTTAAGGACAGAACGTAAAATATAGTTTACGAAAATAGTTTTTCTCGGACAAAACCTATTCTAATCCCTTCAAATCAACTCCAAAGCTAATCTAATCCTACCATACACCTTCTTAGGGTGTCATGGGTTCCTAATCACCATCAAGACCAAAGAATAACTTGGGAATAATTATAGGATGACCATATTGTATATATAACTTAAAAATCATGAAATAAATGGTATAAATCACATAACATGCATATAAGCTTCAAAAATGAAAAGGAACACATGAAAATGAAGAGGAAACATAAAAATGATAAGAATATGCTTACTAGTGATAATGAAGAGGTGTAAGTAACAAGGATTAACTTAAATATCCTTGGTTTTTATTTCAAAACCATAAAAAGGATATAATCTAGGTTGTAAACACTCTTGATCTTGCAAAAAAAATCTTGATCCCCTTTGAAACTCTCTTGATGAACCGGTTTTGCTAGAGAAAAAGAATGAGAGAAACCAATTTTTGATAACTTGTTGAAAATGATCAAAGTGAATGAATGTAGATTATGTATAAATGTGGTTTTGTACAAAAAGCTACCCAACCTTGACTATCTCCCCCCCATGGACCGGATTTGGGGGATTTTGTCTAACCAAATATCTTTTTTTTTTTTTTTTTTTTTTTTTTTTTTTTACTATGTATAAATGTGTTGAAAAAATGTAAGTGAGATGTAGTTTAAGTGTAACTTGTATGGTTTAATATACATTCATGTATTTAAGGAAATTTTAGGTGAAAGAAATTTTTAATAGATCAAAATAGAATGTATTGAGATAATAAAAATTGTAAAAATACATTCCTTGTGAAATTTGAGTGATAAAATAATTATCGTATAATTTTTTTAAGAAAAACGTCGTAGTAATTAAACTTTAACGATTTATGTACCAAATAAATTTGAAACACTAGGAAAACTAAAAATATAGTTTTTATGAACTAAATATAAGTTTAAAAATACTTCGGGATCATTTTTGAAAGTAACGGGTTAAATAATCAAAATAAAAACTCACGCGATAAAAAATTATTAAATAAAAATTACGCGTTGAAGGGTGAAATGAAATGTCGTGAATGTACTAATGAGATGCACATGATGTCAATGAAGTGTAGACTAATCATAGTCCATATAAAATGTACGTGATGACATGATCATGAATTCGCCGCTAAACCTCCAAGGTTACGCGAATTTGAAACAAGTAAACCAAGTTTACTAAAAATGTTGAAATAATGAGACATGAACGGTGTCGAGAAATGACCTGAAAGTACGGGTTGTCACATTCGCCCATCCAAAAAGGAATTCAGTCCCTGAATTCAATCGTTGTTAGGTCTAACGGGTTTAGGGTTTGATGTAGCAAACTTTCCCATTCCCGAGCAAAACCCTCAAAGGACTTTTTGGTAACCGATTTTTACTTAATCTCACAACTCATCAAACAAGAACTGTCATGAGATTAGGCTAAATCGGTTTAGGTAACAACTTGTTTCTAGCTCGATCTTTGCAACTCATCAAACAAGAACTGTCACGCGGATCAAACTGGAAACAAGTGGTTTGAAGAAAATCTTTTGAAAATTTGGCTCGATTACGGAATTGCTTACTCATATAAGACTACTACTCCCTTCATTGCATGATTCTTCCTGAATTAGACATAGGTGATCAGGCTATGTATAATTTAGGAGTAACTATGCAATGCTTGGACTAATCGACTCATATGTTTGTTTGGTGTTGGGTCAACTGTTGTTAAAATTGTGATGAACATCGAGGAGAAAAGACATGGAGAAGTGTCGTTAAAATGATAGTTAAAGTAAAAAGAATTAAAATCCTCGTAAATAATAACAAATCGGAATGAAAATGAAGTACGATAGATGAGAATATTTTACAACGAGTGGTTTAGCAAAAGTAGTACATCGTTAAGTTATAAAGATTCGGGTACGATGGAAAACATAAACTTAGTACAACATAGCACATAAGAAGAAATAAGACTGTTAGTTTCCGAACTTCTTCAGTCTTCCGCGTCGTTGATACCTTGACGAGTTCCTTCTAACATATATACATTCCCATGAGCACCTTCGACTTGTTGACCTTGTTTTTGAGGACATTGATTTCGATAGTGTCCTTGCTCCCCACATCCGAAGCATGTGACTACGGCTTTGCCCTTACAGTCCTTAGCAAGGTGTCCTACTTTGTGACAGCTAAAGCATATACCACATGGACCATTATGATGTAGCGTGCATTGGTGGCATCGCGGTAAGTTTCCTGCATAAGCTCTTCCCCTGGTTGGTGCAGCAACATAGACCCTGGCGACTTCTTGTCTTCTATTACGTTGTTGGTGATGGTTAGTGTTATGGTTTTGGTTGTCGTTATCATAACTTTCCTGGTCATTTTCCCATTTTCTTTTGTTGTTGTTGATTTGGTTATCGTCGTTGTTGTTGTTGTTTTGGTCATTGTTGTAGTTGGTGCGGTTGTTGGGGTTGTTGTTGTTTCGGTTGGTGTTGGTGTACTTACCTCGCTTCACCACTTGTGCCATCAACTTCTGAGTAACTCGAATAGCTTCCTCGATTGTTTGTGGATCAAAAGATGTCACATCTCCTTGAATGACCTCGGGAAGTCCTCCAATAAAAGCCTCTAACAACTTTTCATTATCAGAAACCATCGACGGGCATAACGCGGCTAATTCCTGGAATCTCCGAATGTATGTGTCAATGTCGTACCCAATCGTGACCAATTCATAGAACTCCGTCTCCAACTTTTTGATTTCTGTTCGAGGACAAAACTTCTTAGTCACCAAGCTCTTAAATTCCTCCCACGTAAGCTTAGAAGCATTTTCCATACCAATCGGTTGAGCGTATGAATTCCACCATGACAACGCTCCATCGAGTAAAGTGCTCGTAGCAAACTTAACTTTACTATCATCCGGACAGTTACAAAGCAAAAATACCGATTCCAACTTTTCAAACCATCTAACCATAGCTGTAGCTCCCTCGGTACCTCGGAACTTAGTGGGTTCACCACTTTTGAAATCTTTGTACGAACATTTCTTAACTCCGGATCCTCCGGCATTTCCAGTAGTAGTAGCAAGCCTTGCGGCTACAGCAGCAGTCGCGGCCTCGGCAGCAGCAGCAGCCACCGTTTCCCTTTCAACTCTTAGAGCATTAGCAATGCTATCATTCACTAACTTCTGAATAGCCGCTTGGGTCATTTCAACTGTAGCTTTCTTCGGTGCCATATCTTCTTCAAAACCAGAGGAGATGTGAGACATAGCAAAATCCGATGTTAATAATAAACGCTCCAAAGAAATGTGATAAGAAATGATAAGTTTGAGGTTATGTTTCAAAAATGATCGTCGGTTTCCGAAAAGATGGGTTATGAGGTGTTGTAAGTGTTTCAAATGTATAATGGTTTAGTAACTTAGTGTGTGAATAAAGTGTAACTCGACATGTTAGTGGTGAAACAAAGGAGTGAGAGTGATTTCGCCCTATTTATAGGTTTATCTCGGCATTCGTCGTTATCGATGATGAATCAGCTGATATAAAAAAAAAAATTTTGTGATAGGGAATGACAAGGAATTCTCCACCTTAGAGTATGGGGAAAAGATAATGGGATGGGCATTTAAGGGCATCCATGTGACAATCGATATGAAATGAAAGTGAATAACTCGAAAAATGTACGTAAAAACCGCATGTAAAGTGAACATTCACTTATGATGAAATGATGAGATGCTATGATAATGTAGTTATAGTCTAGGGTCAATGATGCAACCTAGTTCTCTATAACTGAAGCTCTGATGCCAATCTGTCACACCCCCAAATTACCTGTTTTGCAGCGGAATGGAATTTCTGGGGATTGACTGTCATAGCATCACAATCACAGTTATATTGAACGACCTAAAGTGTCGTTTGGAAAACACATCGTTTGATTTAATAAAATAATCAGAGTTTACAAAGTAGGTCCCAAATGAAAACCAATTTGTGCGGAAATAAGTTTGTTACAATACAAACGATGTTTTAAAGTAAGTAAAACCCAAGTGAGACGCGTCGTCAACGCGACTCCATGATGTGTCCCAATGCGTGCCATGAAGTGAATACCTTAGATACCTGAGATTAAAACATGCTAAAAGTGTCAACACAAAGGTTGAGTGAGTTCATAGAGTTTGTTTTGAAATGTAAAGCCTTTCAAAATCGTTTATGCCTCAAAGGCATTGTAAATCGTTGAAATGTAAAGACTTTCAAAATCGCTTATGTAGCAAAGGCATCGTAAATCCACTCAGTTCCAAGTCCCGCCCATACAAAACTTGCAACCGGTGTGTTCACAACCCACTGCCAGAATGTGTATAGTTTATGTTCCAAACATATGATGTCAAATGAATTTACAATAGTACCTAACTCGACGTAGAACGATAGCACTTAATCCATAGCACATAAGCAATAGCACATAAGCAATAGCACCTAACTCAATTTATCAGTAGTCAACTGATTTAGAACATTATACGACGAAGTACCGTAGCACGCAAACAAGAACAATTTATATAGAATAACCTTTGATTTAGAAACAATGGTAATCATGGTAGCATTAAGCCTTAAAAATC
Organism: Chrysanthemum seticuspe; assembly: GCA_019973895.1. Lineage (NCBI taxonomy): Eukaryota > Viridiplantae > Streptophyta > Magnoliopsida > Asterales > Asteraceae > Chrysanthemum > Chrysanthemum seticuspe. The sequence continues at coordinate 226,143,660 of BPTQ01000004.1, forward strand.
CGAAGTACTTATGAAAAATAGTTAAGCATGCATCTCCCCCAAAACAGTTATGAAAACAAGTAAAAGCAGGGGCTACGAAACTCACTTGGTAAACTGACGAGATGACAAGAGTGAGTACACTGAGGTATAATGTGATGCGTTATCCGGGACCTAGTACCAATGATATGATATGATATGTAATGAGTTGCAATGTAATGTTATGCATGCATTTCGTATGTTATTTATACCATTTACGAGTTTTTGAAAATATTACTTGTCGTCGAAAAATACTCTTTTGACGTCTTGACCAATCAAAAATCACTTTTCAAGTATTTACGTCAAAATGTCATCCTACAATGGTTTTATAATGATTTTTGGTGAAATTACCACTTTTCGTCGCAAAACAATGTCGTCGGAAAAATCATGAAATTAACAAAAATGGCTCCGGAAAAGTAGTCGTAAAACGGTGTACGTCGATCGTTAGAGAACGAACTCGACGGTTTTGGAAAGTTTGTATCGATATCTAGAAGTTTCAGTTCAGGAGTTTTCGTTCAAAAGGTCTCGATCATAAAGATATCAAAGGCTAAAGATGGTGGTTTTTGTTAATTGTGTGCAGAAAATAAGTTTCGGCCAATGTTTGAACATCCGTAAATAATTTACTATGACTCCGCTTGACAAACGGCTTTTTGTTTTGAAAAATATGGCCGATGAACTTGATTTTACTAGAAGACATTTCGTTACAAAAAGTTTCACATCATGGTTAAAAACTGCCGCAAACATAGCCCTTACAGCTAATGAAATACTTGAATCGTAGAAATAATATAATTTTTCAGAAAATAATAGTTACGGCAACTTTATAAAAACGTGCATATATTTGTCGTTTTAAATCCGTTTTCTACGTAAAATATGTCCTTAGCTTCGTATCGAAGTAAACTAATATATTTTTGAGAAGTCGAAATAATTTGTGAAGCTTAAGGCTCGTTTTTGACCCGAAATATGTAAAAACAGCAAGCTGAGTTTTCAGAAAATAATACGTTTCGTCGTCAAACTTTAAAAATTCACCACGGCTTCGTTATAACTCCGTTTTTATCCGTTCAAAAAGCCACGGATTCGTTTTAAAGTGTATTTTCTAAATATCAAGGCCAAAAGGTCGTACCATCAGTGGGTTTTTCCAGAAATTCGTTTTAAGGACAGAACGTAAAATATAGTTTACGAAAATAGTTTTTCTCGGACAAAACCTATTCTAATCCCTTCAAATCAACTCCAAAGCTAATCTAATCCTACCATACACCTTCTTAGGGTGTCATGGGTTCCTAATCACCATCAAGACCAAAGAATAACTTGGGAATAATTATAGGATGACCATATTGTATATATAACTTAAAAATCATGAAATAAATGGTATAAATCACATAACATGCATATAAGCTTCAAAAATGAAAAGGAACACATGAAAATGAAGAGGAAACATAAAAATGATAAGAATATGCTTACTAGTGATAATGAAGAGGTGTAAGTAACAAGGATTAACTTAAATATCCTTGGTTTTTATTTCAAAACCATAAAAAGGATATAATCTAGGTTGTAAACACTCTTGATCTTGCAAAAAAAATCTTGATCCCCTTTGAAACTCTCTTGATGAACCGGTTTTGCTAGAGAAAAAGAATGAGAGAAACCAATTTTTGATAACTTGTTGAAAATGATCAAAGTGAATGAATGTAGATTATGTATAAATGTGGTTTTGTACAAAAAGCTACCCAACCTTGACTATCTCCCCCCCATGGACCGGATTTGGGGGATTTTGTCTAACCAAATATCTTTTTTTTTTTTTTTTTTTTTTTTTTTTTTTTACTATGTATAAATGTGTTGAAAAAATGTAAGTGAGATGTAGTTTAAGTGTAACTTGTATGGTTTAATATACATTCATGTATTTAAGGAAATTTTAGGTGAAAGAAATTTTTAATAGATCAAAATAGAATGTATTGAGATAATAAAAATTGTAAAAATACATTCCTTGTGAAATTTGAGTGATAAAATAATTATCGTATAATTTTTTTAAGAAAAACGTCGTAGTAATTAAACTTTAACGATTTATGTACCAAATAAATTTGAAACACTAGGAAAACTAAAAATATAGTTTTTATGAACTAAATATAAGTTTAAAAATACTTCGGGATCATTTTTGAAAGTAACGGGTTAAATAATCAAAATAAAAACTCACGCGATAAAAAAATTATTAAATAAAAATTACGCGTTGAAGGGTGAAATGAAATGTCGTGAATGTACTAATGAGATGCACATGATGTCAATGAAGTGTAGACTAATCATAGTCCATATAAAATGTACGTGATGACATGATCATGAATTCGCCGCTAAACCTCCAAGGTTACGCGAATTTGAAACAAGTAAACCAAGTTTACTAAAAATGTTGAAATAATGAGACATGAACGGTGTCGAGAAATGACCTGAAAGTACGGGTTGTCACAACAGAGCTTGATTTGGGTTGGAATAGCTTCAGTTAGTATAGTTATGGTTTGGGTATAAGCTGCATAGTAGCTGGACTGCTGTGAGCTTTTCTTTCTCTTCATGTCAATTTTTTGTTCAAATCTGTATGTGGTTGTTTCATGTAGTTAGTGTCAATTGTTAACTCAAATCATTGCAATTAGGTTCAGTTTGGTTAGTGATAGTTAGAATAGGGAGTGACTCACACTAGTTAAGTGAATTGTTAGTTAAAGTTTGCTTACAAGTTACATGAACCTGTGTTTGGTCTAAGCTGGCATTTGGGATTGCAGAGCTTATTAGTGGTTAGATTCAGTTTACTAAGCTCCCTTTAGGCTTACTAGGATCATTTGAGTCACTCATTTGCATACCAAATCAGTGGAAGTCAAAATCACAGTTAATGGGTTCTCAGGATCACCTCATCTTACTTCCATAGGTCTCCTCTTGCATTTAGGTTTGGATTTAGTTAACATAGCTTGTATTAGTCCTATTTTACCTTTAAACATCAATCTCAGTTCACCATTTAAGCTCAAAATTCATTTTAGTCAACCTTAGTTAGTTTTTATAAAAAGTCAAAATTTCTAAATACCCGTTTTTGAATAAACTTTAGAATTTAATTGTGAGTTTAATACTAAGAGTTAGTTCATAAGCTTCTAGGATATTTAAATATAGCTGCTAAACTAAATTAGAAAAATACTAGTTTACTCTTAATCAGCTTATAAAGTGCTTATTTGTTAGCTTGTTCTAGATACCTTTTCTGGATAGTGCCCTGTGCACAGATTTGATAGCTTAGTTCATAAGCTCTCAGAGAGCTTATTAGTTAGCTTCAGCTTGTACATCTTAGCTTTTTGAGAAGCTCACCTAGCTATCTCAAGGATCTAAGCTTAAAATTCCAATTCCTAGCTTATTTAGTTGGTCTGCAATTGCTTTTTAGTTTTGTCCAAATCATTTAAGTGTACCAGTTAAGTCAGTGTTTTCCAGTTTTTCAAAAGCTTCTCACAAGCTCATTAGCATAATCCAATCTTTGCATTTTAGCTTTTTGGAAAGCTTAACTGGGTATCTTGTTAACTCCAGTTTTCATTTTCATTTTCTAGCTTATTGTAGTGCTTAAAAGTTAGCTTAAAGGTATCTAGTAAACCAATAGAGTGTATTGTGCAAACAGTGTAGCTTGTGCTTATTTGAATCTTGTTCAGTGCTTATTCCTTAATCATTTTGCTTATTCAGTTGTTAAATTAGCTTATTAATAGTTGTTTAGCTTATTTCCAGTTTCCTCTTGCTTATTGAGTAGCTTCTTAGCCATTTAGCTTAATAACTTGTGCTTATTCATTTTTTTTTGGCCACTGTTGGAATCACAAGCTTAAAACTCAGCTTATTGGTCGTTTTCATAAAAAGTTGTAGTTGTATAAATTGCTTATTTTCATGTGTTTAATTAGTTTGTAAAAAGAAAAATCGAAAAAAAAAATAAATGGCAAAAAGGGTGGGGAGGCAGGCTCGAACCTGAGACCTCCCACCCTTGGGAGAGTGATAGGATAGTACCTGTATGCCATTGCGCCCTTGGGTCTTTGACTGTCATAACTTGCACCATTTAATCTCATATATACGTTTTTACTTTTAAAGCTAAATAAGGTGTTTTGCTTATCAACTGCTTATTCTTTACAGCTTTTTCAGTCTTTGTATTTTTCCTAGGATTAGATTTAGTTTAAGTATTTTCCTGCAAAATTTCGTAATTTTCCTAAATGTTTTAGTATTTTTAAACATTTAATTAGTGTAAAAACGTATTTAATTCATAATAAAAAAATATAAAAGTCAAAAAAATATAAATCTTTTTTCTAAAATTTTCTTTTGTCATATAGTACGTAAGAAAATTGTTTTTACACTTGTAGGACTTTTATTTCATAAATTTTACGTTTTTGCTTGCGCACTCGCGTAATTTTTACATATAACGCACGTTTTCATTTTAAACCACGTTTTTAGATAATTTAAGTTTACGTTTTAGTTAAAATAGTTTATTTAAGTTATTTTATTTTATAAATCAAGAAAAACATCATTGTAAAAATCTCTAAGACATCCTTTGTGGTGTTGTGACTTTAGGACCGACATGCTCACATTCTGGATCATGATGTCTTCTCATCAGAGTAGCGGAAGCATTTGTTGAATCATGATATTGGCAGCAGCGTAGCAGAAGCATGGAGTGAAAATATCAGAGTCATTGATGCACTAATCATGATTTCTTTTAAGATGAATGTGTTAAGTGAGCATGCGGCTATGGATTGACCGCTTCATTCTGATCAGCTGCAAACGTCGGGTGTACCTGCATACAACAGTTAGCAATAAATCGCACGAAAGTGTCTTTGATCACTTTCGTTGAATTGAGGTACACGGCCCACGGTTCCCCGTTGATCAGTACATGTACTGCCTGTGATCAGGTATAATTCCGAAGAATTTCCTTGACAGGGTTTCGCAGCTGCTCTAGCTGTTCTCAAACCGGAACGTCTCAAAGATGACAACACGGAGTGAGTGAACCAGCGAAGTTAAGTCCACTGATTGATGAAAAAAGATTTGAAAAACAATCGTGTATTGCTCAATAGAAATTGTTTTTGCAATACAACGAAGGTTTTATTGAAAATCAATTATCAATCATAAAAACACCTTTTGGTTTGAAAAATTAGTACACGGTCTATGTGCTAAAGAAAAGAGTTATTAAGTACAAAGACCGGTTTTTCAAAGATATCCGTCAATCCATAACCTGAACCAGGATTGATTCAAAAGATTGAATCTCCCCATTGTTTCTGTTCAGTTGTCACATGGTTGATCTATTTGATAGATCTCACATGCCACCTTATAGGTGCACAAAAACCGGTTTTTACCGGTTTTCGGTTTTTGGAAAACCGGTTTTTAAAAAACCGGTTTTGCCAAAAATCAGTTTCGGTTTTTTCGGTTTTTCCGGAATCGGTTTTTTTCGGTTTTAAATGTTCGGAATCGGTTTTTTTCGGTTTCAAATGTTCGGAATCGGTTTTTTATCGGTTTTTTACCGGTTCGGTTTTTTCGGTTTTAAATGTTCGGATCCGTTTTTTATCGGTATTTTACCGGTTCGGTTTTTTTCGGAATTTAAAACATTTAATACATTTCGAATACAATCATAACTTTTATTTAAACAATACAATCATACAACTAAAACTATAAAATACTAATACATTTCGAATACAATCATAACTTTTATTTAAACAATACAATTATAGAACTAAAAATAAATAAATACTAATACATTTCGAGCTTCGGCATGGCCATCACCCAAAAACATATTAGTATACTCAAGTATATCGAGCTTCGGCATTGCCATCACCCGTGTATACTCAAGAAATTAAATCATCAAAAAATTCTTCTACATCTAACTCTTCAACATCAAATGGTTCAAATTCACCTTCATCTAATTCGGTAGCCGGAGGTGATATCCCCATGTCATCTTCTTCTTGTGCTATAGTTTCTTCAACTTCTTCAATCGAACCTTCCAACGATGTTTGATGTTGTACCCTATCTACTCCGTCCATATAATCTTTCAAACATACACATACTTCCACGGATTCGGGGCTAAGTTTTGTCCTTCTATCCGATATAATTCGACCACTATGAGAAAAGGCCGATTCGGAAGCTACCGTCGAAGCTTGGACCGCTAATAAGTCACGAGCCATAGCGGCTAAAATTGGAAATTGGATTTCCCTTTCTTTCCACCAAGCCAAAATGTCAAAGTTTGCAAACTCATCGGGACTTAAAGTTGTTAAAAAGTTTGTAGCCATATATTGTCCCAACTCGCTTGTCGGGGCCGATGATCGTTGACGCTTTGTAGCGTCTTCACGTAAAGTATTATAAAGGTTTATGTTAATGTCCCTTGTCATTCGGGACGAACCGGCCCGCATTGGGTCGAGAATTGGGTTTGGTTGTTGACCATATTTTGTTGCATAAATTTCAAACAATTTTTTAAAATAATCATTAAATTTAAAAACTTGAGATTCTATATAGTTGGGATCTTCACCGTCCAACCCAAAAGATAATTCTAAATTTTCCATTATTCTTCTTATTAAAAATTCTACGCCTCCAACATTTAAACATGGATTAAGTGCGGCGGAACAAGTATAAACCAAAGGTAAACTAGCAAAATATTTATAAATCTCTTTTTTATAACTTTAACCATTTTTCTAAACATTTGAATAGGTGAGTCTTTTAATTCGTCTAATTTTTCCGTCATAGCATAAACTTGATTTAAAACTAATGGGCTAGTTGGGTAATAAACACCCGATACTATAGTTGTTGCCTCTTTAAAAACTTGTAAAAAAATAGTTAAAGCATTTAGTCGATCCCAATCTTGCTCATCTATCGAAGTAGAACGGTTTTTTTCAACAAGTAATTCATTAAAAGCATCTAAAGTAGTAAGTTGTCGTAATATATTTTCAAACATAATGCAAGTAGAATTCCACCTAGTAGGTGTATCTAATTTCGGTCCTAGCCATGGTTCACCACATTGTTTACGAAAACGTTTATAGTTCATTTGTCGTTCATTACTCGAGCGATATATATTTGTTAACATACCCCTAAATACCAAACGTAATCTCTCACATATTTTTAATGCCGCTTGAACGGATAAATTTATAACATGAGCAACACAACGGGAATGAAAAAAAGCACCATCTAAAATGGGTTTTATACGTAATTTTAACAATTCCATAGCTCTAGTATTATTAGATGCATTATCTAGTGAAATCGTAAAAACTTTATCATCTAAATTATATTCAATTAAAGTGTCATGTAAAATTTTTCTTAAATTAGATCCCGTATGTGGATAACCAAATAGTTTAAAAGCAATTGTCCGTTTCATTAATAACCAAGATTCGGGATTAAACCAATGAGCCGTAACGGCGAGATAAGAATTTGCCGAACCATGTGGTGCGGTCCAAACATCCGTAGTTATAGAAACACCATATTTATAATCATGAAAACCATTAATAATATCATTTTTAGCCGTTTCCCATAATTTAAAAGCATCACTTCTAAGTTTAGTACGACTTACTTGTTTATACCGCCCGTGTAGCCTCTTTTTGATGATGGCCGTAAGCTTGGCGTTGTCGAAGAGGTTGAATGGATAAGTATATTGAATGACCCACCCCGCAAAATCTCTTTGAAGCGCATCATTATCATATACACAAATTTGACCATCCTCACCAATAGTACCGTCGGCATTTTGAGGTACCGCGGAACATTTGGCTATATGACCCTTTAGTGTAGTGTTAGCCCCGGAAGCATAAAAGCTCAAACATTTTTTGCAACGCGCCTTTTCCGTCCCATCCTTCATAACACACAAATCCATATGATTAAAAACCTCCGGATTTCGTGCGGTTGGTTTAACATGAAGAACATCATCTTGTGTGTAATGTTTTCGTGACCGGGAAGACCCAACGGAGGGAGGATTAGTGGAAGCTTGTTGTGATTGTGTGTTTTCCATTATAAAGAAATTAGAGATAATAGAGAGATTAAAGAGAGATTTGATGTGTTTTAAGCCTCAACCCAAAACACATATTTATACTACAAGTTCTAGCTTCAAAGTACTCAAAAAGTCAAAAAAAAGACAAGAAAAAACGGTAAGAAAACATGTCATAAGCCTACTGTGCTACAGTACCAATTTCCAGCTGACCGGTTTTAAAAACCGGCGAAAACCGGTCAAAACCGGTTTTAAAACCGGTTTTGACCGGTTTTCGCCGGTATTCAAATCCAACGAATAGTTTGACTTTACGTTGACCGGTTTTTAAAACCGGTTTTTAGCCGGTATTCAAATCCAACGGCTAGTTGGACTTTTCGTTGACCGGTTTTTAAAACCGGTTTAACCGGTTTAAACCGGTTTTTAGCGGTTTTCACCAAAAAAAAAAAAAAAAAAAAAAAAAAAATCGGTTTTAACCGGTTTTTTCAAAAAACCGGTTTTACCCAGTTTTAGAACCGGTAAAAAACCGGTCCGCTGGAAAAACTTAAAACCGGTACAACCGGTTCGGTTTACTAAAACCGGTACAACCGGTTCGGTTTACTAAAACCGGTTTCGGTTTTGTAAAAACCGGTTTTGTTGAAAACCGGTTCCGGTTTTGTCGTCCGGTTTTTTTGAAAACCGGTTTAAACTTGCACCTCTATGCCACCTACCAGGAGCTTGTTTGATGATGGCTCCAGAAGGTTTTCCATCTTCATTGTGAATATGTATACACATCACTCAGATGTTCTGGCAATACCACAAGGATAATGCGTAGGACTCAAGATATAATCTCTCTTTCCACATTGTATGAAACAGAGAGTCTTCATTGAAAGTGTCTTAATGAGATTTATTGATGATCTCGTGGCTCTAGACTCAATATGTGCATATTTGGATCCTGTGCCGGAGACTAGGGAGAGGGTCTCCTTCTTCAATATCAACCATCTCTAAGAGAAAGTCGATAGATAATGTCGGTTCCCCGTGAGAATGAAACAAGTCCTTTTAAGATGAACTTGAGTGGTTTGGAAAGTTGAAGTGCAGTGCGTCACTGGGTCCATGACGTCTTGTCTTCAATACCGATGTTACCATCAGTAGCATATGAATTGAACCCGGTTTCTGCCCTAAGGTTGAATTAATGGAGGGCTATTTGTTTTCACCCTATTCTCATTCAATTCTTTTTAATTCTTCAACCCCTTCAGTGCTTACCGAGACTTCATAACTAGAACCTTGTTGGGTTTATTCCAGTACTAGCTCAGTCTTAGTCCGCACTCTTCCCATATCTCATTTTTCTCCTTTTATCATCATACCTAAGGACTTCTACACTAACTAGTGGATTGTCCCTGGGTAGATCCCTCCGGTTCTGGCGGATCATGGGAACCAATACCTAACCTTATCATCCTTATATCACCGTACATAAAGTAAAGTTGGTCGGTCTATTTGGTATTGTTCATCTGCCATTGGATCCAATTGAAAACCATTTGAAAATCAATTCAGATACTTGTGATATATTATCAAAGCATTTTGTACCTGAATTGTTTTTGATATTTTTAGAACGAGAACTCCCCCTCAACATGTGCATCAAATATTTGAAAATGTTTTGCACACGGAGGCAAGAGAAAGAATTAACTTCTTTGATTACCATTTTCTAAAAGATATCAACATCACTTCCCACATCAAATCAAGTAGAAATAGCATTTCCGTGAAGGATGAGGTTTCCATAAATTCGCTCCCCCTCAATATGTGCCTCGAGATTTGAAAAGAGTTTTGCACATACTAGAGGGACCTTGCACATTGAGATAAGTTGATCACATTTCAAATCATAGGTTTAAGATAGATGCTCCCCCTCAACATGTGCATGGAAAATTTGAAATCGTTTGTCACATGTGGGCAGGATAGCATGTACATCCTTATAAAACCATTTACCTAATTATCAGTTTAAATCCAATTTAAATCACACATTCTCCCCCGATCACAATTATCAAATCATTTGAGATTTGTGATCTCTTATTGATTTAAATTGATTTTGAAAGCTTTTAAGGGGAATTGTGACTTGATTATGAAAGCGTTTTAACTGATAAGGATCGGATTTTAAGACTTTAAACTCCATTGATAAAACATGCATGTATATCTTTTGAAAACAATTTAATGCCAAATAACTTTTTAATTTAATTGAAAATCATTCTCCCCCTCAATCAATGACATAGGTTGTTGATTGAGAGATAGAGATTTTGACAGATAAGTCCTGATGATTATCAAAAATAGAGATCGAGTTATTTTTCAAAGCATTTAGTTTTCAGCAGATAAATGTTTATAGAATCAGAGCATGGAATTTTGAAAACATGATAAAACATGGCTCTGTTCTTTCTTTTAAAACCGGGTTATTGCCGGAAAAAAATGACAATAAACCATTGTTTCTATTTCTCCCAAAAATATTTTTTGATTTTTTTGATTTTTTTTTTTTTTTTTTTTTTTTTAATAAAAATTCGAACAACATCTAAAGTCCCGTGTCATTCTTTGAATGACAACATCAAGACCGTAGATATTATCGAATCGAGAGAAACATGACAAAATGACAATATTTTTTGAAGATTTTTTTTTTTTTTTTTTTCGAATTTTTCAAATTTTTATGAATTTTGAAAGTTTTATAATTTTCTATTTGATTTTTGAAGGTTTTATAATTTTGTATTTTGTTTTTCGAATAAATATTTACAAGAGATAGATGAAGATAGACCTTTACTCCTCGTCTTCCTCCTGAAGACGTTTGAGAGTTTCTGGTTGAAGGCTTTTCAAACCAAGTCGTGGAAGAATAAACTCAAAACGTTCTCTTGGAAGAGCTTTGGTGAAGATGTCTGCTAACTGATATTCAGACCTCACAAAATATAGTTCCACCACACCTTTTTCCACTTGTTCCCTGATGAAATGATGTCGAATGTCGATATGCTTTGCTCTTGAGTGTTGAACGTTGTTGCATGAGAGAGCAATAGCACTTTTATTATCACAGTACAGAGGGATTTTGTTGAATTCAAAGCCATAGTCAGATAATTGAGATCTCATCCATAAGATTTGAGCACAACAAGATGACATGGCTATGTATTCAGCCTCTGTAGAGGAAATAGAAGTACTCATTTGCTTTTTTGAAGACCAGCTCACAAGCTTATCACCCAAAAACTGAGCACCTCCTGACGTACTTCGACGAGTATCTTGACACCCTGCATGATCTGCATCTGCATATGCTGTTAGTGACATACCGGTGTCTTTTGGGTACCAAAGTCCCATATTGATGGTTCATTGGAGATACCGAAAGACCCGTTTAACCGCTTCAAGGTGCTTTTTAGTAGGCTTAGCCTGGTATCTAGCACACATGCAAACAGCGAACAAGATGTCTGGTCTACTAGCTGTGAGGTACATCAGGGATCCAATCATACTACGATATTTTGTTTGGTCAATCATGATCCCTGAGAGGTCCTCATCTAGTTTGGTTCGGTCAATCATGGGGGTGTCAACAGGGTCACTTGAATCAAATCCAAATTTCTTTAAAATCTCTGTTGCATATTTAGATTGATTTATGAAAATGCCTCTGGGACTTTGTGAAATTTGTAATCCCAAGAAAAATGACATTTGTCCCATCATTGACATTTGAAACTTTGAACTCATTTCATTTGAAAAACGATCACATTCCATTGGGTCTGTCGAGGCAAAAATAATATCATCAACATAAATTTGAACATGAATTAAATGTTTGCCTGACTTCCTGGTGAACAATGTAGGATCAACTGCTCCTTTGATGAATCCGGTTGATAGAAGAAACTTTGACAGTGTATCATACCAAGCCCTTGGAGCTTGCTTTAAACCGTAAAGAGCCTTCTTCAAACGATAAATGTGAGTAGGATGCTCTTGATTCACAAATCCTTCAGGTTGGCTGACGTAGACGACTTCTTTAAGATCTCCGTTCAGAAATGCCGTCTTTACATCCATCTGATATACTACCATGTTCTTACTAGCAGCATTAGCCAGAAAGATTCTGATTGCCTCGATTCGAGCAACTGGAGCAAAAGATTCTTCAAAGTCTATACCCTCCTCTTGACGATATCCTTTAGCAACTAATCGAGCCTTGTTCTTCAACACATCACCATGCTCATCAAGTTTTACTTTGAAGATCCATTTGAGAGCTATAATCATAGCACAATCTGGAGCAGGTACTAACTCCCATACATCAAGTCGATCAAACTCATGAATTTCGTCTTGCATGGCATTGAACCAGCTGTCTTCATTCATGGCAGTTTTAACATCTTTTGGTTCGATCTTAGATAGTACGGAGTTGAAGAAACACCATAAGGCATCGGTTGCAAGTTGTTTCCGGGTTGATACAGGACGAGAGGGATTTCCAATGATGTTGTCTAATGGATGATCGTGAGTCCATTTTCTGAGGTGTTCATGTGGCAGTTGTTGAGGAACTGAGGTAGCAGAGTCGATGTCTCCTGAAGAAGAAGGTTCTGATGATGATTCAGGAGTAGCAAATATGTTTTCAAATGGAGCATCTTCAGGAGTGGCAAAGGGATTAACTTCATCATTGATGCCAGAAACATTTCCATGATGTACATTTGAAGAATGATGATTTGTTGATGAGACTGAAGGATCAGCAGCAGGTGCTTCTTGACTTAAAGATATTGATACTGAAGGATTGACTTCATTCACAGGAATATGAGCATCCTCTGTTGTAGGGATCAACACCTCATTAGTAATTGAATCATACAGTTCATCAAACATAGGATCAAACAGTTTCTTTAAGTCATCTTCATATGGAGGTACATATGGAGTTTCTTGAGAAGAGTTTGGAACAAGAGATGATCCAATGGGACTGTTTTGAAGTGTGGGTCCTGAGCTGGAGTGTCCAGGAGCCATTTGACCGGTCAGCTCATCAAACGTAACGTGAATTGTTTCCATGATATTTCGGGTTCTTTTGTTGTAGATTCGGTATCCCTTTTTGTTTGGTGCATATCCTACAAATACTCCAATGTCAGCTTTAGCCCTAAGTTTGCCTAAGTCTTGACCCTCATTAGTTGGATAACACAATGCACCAAACACACGAAGGAAAGATAGATTAGGTTTTCTGTTGTGGACAAGTTCATATGGAGTTTTTCCATGAACAGTGTGAATCAGGGAACGATTTTGTGTGTAGCATGCAGTGGCAATTGCTTCAGCCCAGAGAAACATTGGAACCTTTGAGTAGATAAGCATAGTTCTTGCGGCTTCAACAAGAGTACGATTTCGTCTTTCAACTACACCGTTTTGTTGAGGGGTTCGTGGAACACTTCTTTGATGGCTGATTCCAACGCTTTCATAGAATTGACTAAGTTGTTTGTTGACAAACTCAGTTCCATTGTCTGTTCTGATAATTCTGACAGTTTTGTTTAGTCGAACCTGCAGCTGTTTGATGAGTTTGATGATGATATCAGGAGTTTCATCCTTTGTCCTTAAGAACTTGACCCAGGTGAATCTAGAGTAATCATCAACCACAACTAACACATATTTCTTCCCAAAGATATTCTGCACCCTCATAGGTCCACATAAATCCATATGAATCATATGAAGAACTTCTGTGACAGAGTTAGTAGGTTTGGGTTTATGGGCATACTTCTTGCTTTTTCCCAATTGACATGCTGAACAAAGATGATCCTTTTCATACTTTAGTCTAGGTAAACCTACAACTAAGTCCTTTCTGGAAAGATCGTTGATGGTGCCGAAGTTCAAGTGATTGAGACGACGATGCCATAACCATGACTTTGTTTTTGAAGCCTTTGATAACAAGCAGATTGGAGAGGCCCTCATCATGTCATCGATAGAGATGGTGTAAAGATTTGAGCCACGAGTTCCTTTTAACAGTTCCTTACCATTAAGATCTCTAACAAAGCAGGTATGTTTTCTGAAGGCTACTTCTAGATCAGAATCACAGAATTGACCAACAGAGAACAGATTATGACCTAAACCTTCCACATAATACACTCTAGAGATGACACTATCACCAACAACATAATCTCCATAACCCATAATAGCACCGAAATGATCGTTACCAAATCTAACAGTCCCGATGAGTTTGCTCACGAAGTTCATGAGCCGCGACCGGTCTCCAGTCATATGCTTGGAACAGCCTGAGTCCAGGTACCACAGAACGATTTGAACGATCTGCAGTTGAACACAGACAAGAATGGATAACTGGATAATTGGGATCCCCATGCAAGAATGGGTTCCATTTGGTTAGTTACAATGGTTGGAACACCCACATCAGAAATAGAAGCATTCATATCAGAAAGTAAGGCAATGGAATCATTGTGAATAGATGCAGTACTAGTGTCTGTATTAGCCCTGTTCACAGTGTGATCACTTCTTAAAGGAATAGTTCTACCAGTAGGCATCCATTTTCTAGTGGGCATTATCTGATTAGTCTTATGACCAACAGGTATCCAATAGAAGCCTATTTTACTGAATGTTCTTCCTGTAGGTTTCCATTGTTTTCTAACTTTCATTCGTTTTTGCCTTTTAGCCTTCTTAGCATGAATTTTAGCATTAACAATAAGAACTGGACAATTAACATCATTAGGCAGAACATTAATACCACATTCATGATTAGAAACAGAATTCAAGCAGACATCAGTACAAGGTTTGCAAATAGTATCAGAATTCGAATTAATTACAGTACGCCTATGGCTAATACTAGAATCAACACGATTCGTTTTATTCGATTCAAGCTTAAAGTTCCTAGATTGTTCTTCTACTCTTTTCCAGTGCACATTCTTAGCTTGCGAGGTCCTATCATTCCTTGTATTGTCTTGAGACTTTGACCTGCTCCCTTTAATGTCACTGATTACTCCTGTAGAGGGAATGGGAACATTAGTTGGTTTAACTACTCTTTGCATCACCTGTTTAGATGTGCTGGGATCTGAACTACATGCAGGTGCACTACGGTTCACATTCTTAAAACTAGAGGTACTGAGATTTGTACTCCTAGAAGGCACACTTGAGTTCTCTTTCTTAGCATTGACAGATCTAGAATCTGAACCCCTTAAAGGCACACTACGGTTCACATTCAAAACATTGGGAATCGAGTGCATATCATACTTGGCATTAGGCATCGAGCATGGAATCAAAGGATTAACTCTCTCACCTAATGACTTTGGGCATATTGTGATCAAGCATTCTAAGATTTCTTGAGATCGTTTGGCATATAAGCATGCATGTCCAATTACATTATCATGAGGTTTCTCTAACTTATCCTCTTCAACAATCTCACGCAGACATTCTAGGCAATCCTTAAGGGATGAGAAGTATGTTTGAATAGCAAGTTTGTTGTTCCTTAGATGAGGAGGGACATAAGTCACAGACAAAGTATATTTATTACAAGAGTGAACCTTTGATCCACCATTCTCCCCATTGGTCATTGGCATTTTCCCTTTTACCTGACTCTTCAGATTCTCAATTTCCTTTTGCAATGAAGCTATTTGTTCGTTGTTTTTGTTACGAGTGACTTTAATTGATTCAAATAACTCATTGAAATGACGTTTAACCTTTTCATTTTCTTCTAGAAAACTTTCGTTTTCCTTTTGTAAAGCATTTACTAGGTTTTGAAGATGAAACGTTTGAGAATTCTGAGAATCTAAAGGAGGAGGCATTTGGGAGCCTGTCATATTGTTTGTTTGACCCTTTAATTGAGAGATTTGGGCTTTCAACTTTCTGATCGTTTTGCACTGAGCTTGAATCTGTTCATCACGTTTGTTAATTTGAAAAACTGCATCAAACTCTGGAGCATCTTAAGATGTCTTGACATTCGAAGTTTTGACATTTTCTTTAAGATGTTGATATTTTAGTTGTAAATTAAAATGCTCAACTTCTAGTTTAGAAAAATGTTTAACGAAATTGTCGTGATCATCCAGTTCAATTTTCTCGTTTAGTTTAGAATTAGTTTTTTCAAGCTCAATGACACGATCATGGGAGACTTTCAGGGCCACAGATAGTTCATGAAATTTGGAAGCATTAATAGAGCAATTTGAAGCAGTGAAAAACACATCTTGAGCAACACATTCAGTAATAAGATTCTCATTTAATGTATGCAAGTTCTTTCTCTCAATCTCATTATATTTCAGTGCACGCTCATAGTCACTAACTTCAACAACCATTGCATCAAATTCCTTTTCCATTCCCTTAATATCAGTTTCTATCCCCTTTTTAAGACTCTCAAAGTGATCTTTTAGAAGTTTAAATAAGGGCATGACCTCAGTTAAATAACATTCTTTCATTTGTTCAAAACCCCTTTCTCCTTCAGTTATACCAGTGGGTGTGATCCTTTTCTTGCAAGTTTTCTCAAAATCAACAAATAGTTGAAATATAACGTATTGGCTAATTAATGTCTTGCTTTTAGTGGCAATTGTTCTAGGTACAAGATGCATTGGTGTATTAGGAGGATACACAGTCGCTCTAGGCATTTTCCAAAGGGGAGGGTTTGTTTCAACAATATTTTCCGCTTTCTGCTTATCTAAATCCTTTTTCCAGAAGACTTGTTCGGGAGTCAACAAAGTCTGAGGCTTAAACTTGTTCAAGGAAATCCAGTTTTCCTTCTTGTAATCATGAGGAGTGATAATTATGTTTTTCTCTTTGCATTTGGGATCATTTTGTTTCTTATTCATCTTTTCCCTAGTGATTTCATTTGATTTCTTATCTTCCTCAGTGCACTCAACGCAACTAGGTTTCTGCCTAGGCTTAAGGATTTCATTACCATCATAAAGCACCTTATGAGCATTTCTAGCCTTTTTAATTACCTCTGGATTTGGTTCCTCAACAAGGGGAATGCTATGCTTATCGCTTAAGACTCGATGTTTGGTGACCATGTGAGCAGTCTGAATGGTGTTTCCTTGTATGTACAACTTGTTTTCAAGTTTGTTTTTCAAAGTTTTCAGATTAGAAAAATCTCTCAAGAGTTTTGATTCCTTTGCATTAAATTCTTGCTTAAGCATTTTCACATTTTCTTGAAGTTCTTGTTTTTGCTTAGCTGTTTTAGAAAGTTTTTCTTGCAAGGAATGTAATTCTTGTTTCAATACTTCTTCTCTAAACTTACTTTTTCTAATTACTGTACTCACTTGGTCATCCATTTCCTGCTCACGAGTGGTCAACTCAAAATTTTCACGTTGTTCATAAATAGCAACACGTTCCTTATAGGCATTTAGTTCAGAAATTACGGAATCATCAGGAGCACATGCAGTGTATTCATCAAAGACATAGTCATTGTTGACTGCAGAAGATGCATCACTTGGTACAACTTCACTTTCACTTTGTTTCACGTATTGATCGTATGGGACAATATTGTTATTACCCATATTTTCAACATTTGATTCAATAGTTTCAGTTGATTGTACTTTGTCATGCATCTGTTGCACATCGGCATCATCATATAGTTTTAATACCTCTGAGATGAGTTTGTCCTTGGATGGGCCAGCTTGTGGTGAAGAAGAGATCTTGGGAGAAACCATTGGAGAAATGCTAGCCATAAAAATTGTGTGTGCAGTAGGTCCATCATCTACATCAGAGTCGTATGCATCACAGTCAGCGACTTGAAAGGCATTCTGATGATTGTGACCTATCTCCTGAATAGGCTGCTCATCCACATCTGCATCATAGGTCTTGGCATTGCCCTCAGCAAGAAACAGCAATTCCTCTTCATCCAAAGCAGCACCATTGTCCTGAGCTTGTGCCAGCAGCATCTTATCTCTGAAGTAATCAGTATTCTGTGGACGCTTTGGAGATGTGCAGTTCCTTGCAATGTGTCCCTCACCACCACAGTTATAACATTTGATTGACTTAGCTTGACCTTGGTTACCATTCCTTCCTCGATTCTGGTTGCCAACATAACCTCTCCCAGCTCCACCTCTTCTCTGATCATACAGTCTTTCCTGAACTGGTTGCCCCATAATTTTCCCATCTCTGATCAAAGCATGGTTGTGAAGATTGGAGGCGGTTCGGATCTCATTGCAGGTGTGGAGTTTGTTGGTGTGAGGTGAAAGTGTCATGTTCTCTTTTACCATGAGTGTTAGTTGAGTGATGAAATGTTCCATGACAGCATTTGCATCAGGTTGCTTGAACCTTGGATCAGAAATGAGTTTGTGATTATCATCTTTCGTGGGTGCAACTTGAGAAGCATTGGTGGAAGTCCCATCATTTGTGAAGAAGGCAGTTGAATCATTTGTAGACCTTGTTTCTCCCTGACCTTTGAACTGATCAAGAATCCTCTTTTCAAACATGGCATGTCTCTCATTCTGAAGGAGGAAGGCATAGAGTTGCTCATAGTTTGTATCCTTCAATCCTTTAGTGAGCTTCACAGAGGTGACAAACTTGTGCCATTCGGGATTCATGTTGTTCACAAATTTTGAGTTCAACTGAATGTTAGGCATAGTCATCTTGATGTTTCTCATATCATTCACCAACTTATGAAATCTCACATAGTACTCATAGACACTCTCATCTGGTTTCATCTTGAAGTGCTCAAATTCGTCATAGAGTTGGGATTCTCTGTCTTCCATAGTTAATTCTGAACCTGAGAGAAGCATCTTAACATTATCCCAAACTGCCTTTGCTTAAATGTTATGATTGATCAGCTTGTAGATGTCTTTAGGAGGACCTTGAAGAACAATGTTTGAAGCCCTGATATCTGCATCGAATCTCTTTTTATCCTTATCATCAAGCTCATCATACATCTTAGGTCTGTCCATTCCGTAAACAGGAGTACCATCTTCATTAGTATCAAGTATGTCTCTAGTCGTCTCAACTCGATATGGTCCTTTATCAATGGATTTGAGAATGTTGACACCATTTTCCTTTCCAAGGCAATACAATCTGATTCGTTGAGCCCAAGAATCGTAGTCAGTTCTGTCAAGCATGGGTGGACGAGTATCTGAGCCAGCTGCTTGTACATCCTCGGCAATAGTGGAGATGATAGTAGGGACGTTGGTAGACATGTTAACAGATTATACGGGATTTTATAACTCTATGATTAAACCGGGAAATAGATTCTTTCACGGGATTTTACTAAATCAAGAGAAAACCGTAAACAATCACTCAAGTCGCTAGAAGATAATGCACTAAGTCGCTAGAAGATAATGCACTAAGTCGCTAGAAGATAATGCACTAAGTCGCTAGAAGATAATGCACTAAGTCGCTAACACTTAATTCGCTACACCACTAAGTCGCTAGAGTCCCAAGTCGCTAGACAAAAGCAAGTCGCTAAGTAGTAACTCGCTAAGCCTCAAGTCGCTAGCAAAATTTTGGCAGCAATTCGCTACTCAAGTCGCTAGAGATACAAGTCGCTAAAGAGCAACTCGCTACAGACCAAGTCGCTACCACCAAGTCGCTACCCGTAGTGGAGAGTCCACTACTTGTACTGTTAATCGCTAGGTCTAAGTCGCTAGCTCCAAAGCTGTAACTCGCTACAAAATTGTGAAGCAAGTCGCTACGAAGAAATAAATCCGTATATCAAGTCGCTACCAAGAGAAACCACATAAACATCACTTTTTAATCCAAAAACAACCCAACCAAGATGATTCAAGCTTACCAAATGAAAACCTAAACACTAGTGATGATTCACATAAAAGTACTAACAAAATCCAAGCTTTAACACAAGAAATCAACCAAATGATGCAAAAACCACTAAACTTTTTCAAACTCAAAAACCACCTAAAAACCACTAGAAATCCAAAGATGTGCAAGATATGATCTAACCATGGCTCTTGATACCATTTGTAGGATATTAGTTTTCACATACACATCAAACCATAACACAAAGTAGCATATAGATGGAATTCTAGAGAGAGAAATTTAGAGGTTTAGGGAACTTAGTGAGAGAAAGTGAAAGATATTATTATGAGCTCCAACTCTCTACCTTGCAAGGTAGAGAGTATTTATAGTCTTACATAAATCGCCACACATCGGGCTGTGGATCAGGCATACAGTGGGTAAAGACCCGTCCGTCCTCCACGGTGATACTAAACTAAATACTACTTAACTTAAGATAACTACGACTACGAGCTTTCTAACGATTACATATACTTGAGGTGACCGACTCTTTAATACCGGGAATTTCTAATTCCTAACAAGCTTATAAAGTGCTTATTTGTTAGCTTGTTCTAGATACCTTTTCTGGATAGTGCCCTGTGCACAGATTTGATAGCTTAGTTCATAAGCTCTCAGAGAGCTTATTAGTTAGCTTCAGCTTGTACATCTTAGCTTTTTGAGAAGCTCACCTAGCTATCTCAAGGATCTAAGCTTAAAATTCCAATTCCTAGCTTATTTAGTTGGTCTGCAATTGCTTTTTAGTTTTGTCCAAATCATTTAAGTGTACCAGTTAAGTCAGTGTTTTCCAGTTTTTCAAAAGCTTCTCACAAGCTCATTAGCATAATCCAATCTTTGCATTTTAGCTTTTTGGAAAGCTTAACTGGGTATCTTGTTAACTCCAGTTTTCATTTTCATTTTCTAGCTTATTGTAGTGCTTAAAAGTTAGCTTAAAGGTATCTAGTAAACCAATAGAGTGTACTGTGCAAACAGTGTAGCTTGTGCTTATTTGAATCTTGTTCAGTGCTTATTCCTTAATCATTTTGCTTATTCAGTTGTTAAATTAGCTTATTAATAGTTGTTTAGCTTATTTCCAGTTTCCTCTTGCTTATTGAGTAGCTTCTTAGCCATTTAGCTTAATAACTTGTGCTTATTCATTTTTTTTGGCCACTGTTGGAATCACAAGCTTAAAACTCAGCTTATTGGTCGTTTTCATAAAAAGTTGTAGTTGTATAAATTGCTTATTTTCATGTGTTTAATTAGTTTGTAAAAAGAAAAATCGAAAAAAAAAAATAAATGGCAAAAAGGGTGGGGAGGCAGGCTCGAACCTGAGACCTCCCACCCTTGGGAGAGTGATAGGATAGTACCTGTATGCCATTGCGCCCTTGGGTCTTTGACTGTCATAACTTGCACCATTTAATCTCATATATACGTTTTTACTTTTAAAGCTAAATAAGGTGTTTTGCTTATCAACTGCTTATTCTTTACAGCTTTTTCAGTCTTTGTATTTTTCCTAGGATTAGATTTAGTTTAAGTATTTTCCTGCAAAATTTCGTAATTTTCCTAAATGTTTTAGTATTTTTAAACATTTAATTAGTGTAAAAACGTATTTAATTCATAATAAAAAAATATAAAAGTCAAAAAAATATAAATCTTTTTTCTAAAATTTTATTTTGTCATATAGTACGTAAGAAAATTGTTTTTACACTTGTAGGACTTTTATTTCATAAATTTTACGTTTTTGCTTGCGCACTCGCGTAATTTTTACATATAACGCACGTTTTCATTTTAAACCACGTTTTTAGATAATTTAAGTTTACGTTTTAGTTAAAATAGTTTATTTAAGTTATTTTATTTTATAAATCAAGAAAAACATCATTGTAAAAATAGTGATAGCATTTATTTAATATATTTTAACTTTTTAATTTTCTTTAATTTGCATTTAAGTCGCTGTAATTTATAAACTTTTTCTTTAGGTATAATAATTCATCTAAATCCTTACTGATCACTATCCTTAGTGATCATTCTATCGTCTGAAAGTTGTTTGATACACCATTGAGTCTCCGTGGGACTTAACGACCCGGGAATTCATTGTATTTTCCAGATCTTCATTATATTGGTTTCTGAGCAGTTTTAAGTTTATTACGGTTAGCCATTCACAAGTGGCTAGCTTGAGTGATTAAGCTTGACTGTGTTTTCAGCACCGATCAAATTTTGGCGCCGCTGCCGGGGAGGCTTTAGCGTGTTCTAAACCTTTTTCAGACCCATTCTTGCACATATACCATCTTTTGTAAAAAGTTTTTTGTAAATTTATCAAAAATCCAAAAAGTTCATTAACACTTTTCCTAAAGTGTTAACAACACCAAAAATATTTTCATTCTTTGTTTTTATAGCATGTTTTTCAAAAATCCAAAAATATCCATCCTTTATCCTCTAATCTGTTTAATTCTCCATTCCTTATCCTCTATAACCGTTTAATTCTTCATCTCTTATCCCTCTTATCCGTTTAATTCTTTATGTCATGGTTTTCGACATGTTCCTGGTGTGGAGGTCCATTTAACGGTGGAAATTGTCGGCGATGTACCAATGTGAGTTTCGGAGACAAATTTGTCGGTAATCCCGATCCCATTTCTAATAATGAAACACCCGATTTTTCCTACCTACCTCCACAGCCCCAATACGAATCCTACTCATGCGAGTTTTGTGGGAATGATTCTCATTACGGTTTTGATTGTCCACCACGGGTCCCGCTTGTCTATGAGCCAGAACCATGTTACAATTAGAACTTTGGTGAAAGTTATTTTCCCAATTATCTCTGTTGTGAGAATTGCGGGGGTCCTCATGCGACTTTTGAATGTCAACCGATGAATCAAAATTTTCACAATTCCAATTCTCCCGGTTTTGACAATTTCCAACCCCCACAGTATTCCATCATTCATCAATATCATCATGATAAAACTATTGGAGAATTACTAGCTGAAGAACGAACAGCTAATCCTAGTACTCAGACTTCCGAGCCTTCACAGCATTTCAATGATTACGAGGAGTGTAATCTTCCACAAAGTTCTGAAGAAATACACATTCGAAAGCAACTACAAATGAAAAGAATGGTATGTAAGCTTCAGCAGATGAATATAAGAATCCGATATGATGACGATGATGATGAGGATACTATTCAAATGAAGGAATATTATGAGAGCTTGTCAACTGAAATCACACCCGAAGCTCCCATTGACTCTCTCATAATGGGGGACGAGCCTCTTAGCACTATTCCAGAAATGGAATCGTCTAGTGTTGAGAGCCTTGTCCCAATCCCAAGTGAGTCCGAGTTTATCTCCGGTAATATGTGTGATAAGCCTCTTGATGATAATTCTTACCCTCCTCTTGACATTCCAAATGATCATGTTGATATGTTCTCCGATTCTGACAACGATTGTACTTCGTTTGACGATTCTTTATCCTATGGAGACATCGATTATGTCGAGGAGCTACCTTCTGAGCTAGTTAGCTTAGAGGAAGTGAGAGATTCTGATGATCTGGAAATTGAGGACGAGATACTTCGTGAAAAATTGTTCAATATAAATCTCCTTGTTTCTAAGATCGAATCATTCTGTGCTAAGTCAGCTTCAGCTCCTATCCCCGTAGAGGATAGTGACTCTACATTGGACAAGCCCGAAACATCTCTTGAGCTTGAGGCTTTTTCCAATGATTCTCTTCATGAAGAGTTCTCCGGTGAACTCTCTCATGACATATCTCCTCCGGAATATGATCATTTCTATTTTGATCTTGAGGATGATATTGGCTCGGAGGAAGGTGTACTCTATCATAAGAGTTTGCTTATTGATAATACTACCTTCACCCTTCCTCCCGATATGTCTACATTTGAGGATGAAGAATGGATCCTAATTGTTATAAACATCTTTCTTCCATTCCTCACATATGATGTGACTTCCTCTCTTCTTCACTCCTTCGGGAATGAAGACACTATCTTTGACCCCGGCATTTTCATTTATTATTTGTGAGCCGGGTCTCTCTATATCTCGTCGGTGTGGAACTTTCACGTACTTCAAATGTTTGTCCAAACATCTTGAATGAAAGTCCGATGGAGATTGTTTCTTCCACTTTACTTCCCCATGAACAAATGAATTCGGGGTCGAGTCAAGCTAGCGACTCGGTAATCAAAAACAGTAGTTAAACATGGGTTTTCACCCGTGTGTACCACCCTAGTGTGGGGGAGTTGCACCCACTGTTGTATATAAGTTTTCTCAAAAAAAAAACTCAAAAAAAAAAAAAAAAAAAAAATCTTTTTCAAATAATGGCCGTAGTATTTCCCTTTTACGTTCTATGTTTCGGCATAACCGTCGGTACTTTGAATATTGAGGGCAATATTCATTTCTAAGTGTGGGGGGGAATTCTCACGAATTTTATCATATATTATCCACCCAATTCCCCCGTTTTTGGCCAAAATTTTTTTGGAGTAAGTGTTCTGCACTTACTCAGCTTATGGTTATCAGTCCGCCATGTCTAATAAACAAAAGGATTGGCTAATCCAGGAGCAAACGGCTCTTGGTAAAGATTTCTCAAATCCGTTTATGGCTTGCAATTTGCCCAAAATTGTATGGTATTCAACTCACCATATCCTAAAAAGTGAAGAGTTGGCTAGCCCGCAAGATTATGGCTTGTGGTAAAGGCAGTGGAAAAACCATAATTGGTAATCAGCTCACCAAAGATAATATTGATAATTTATCTAAGAGTTGGCTAGTCCAGAGCATACGGCTTCTGGTAAAGACAAATCAAATCCGTTTACAGCTTATGATTTGCTCAAAATTATTTGGTTATCATTGTACCAAGGTTCTTACTTGAACTGAAACAATTGGCTACTCCATAAGTAATGGCTTTTGGTAAAGAGTTCTTTAAAATCCATTAAAATTTCAAAACATTGCTAGAGACTAGCAATATCTTAGTGTGGGGGATTGATGAGTGTCTAAATACTCATCATTTTTGTACCATCTAGACTGCAAACAACATCTGAAAACACTCAGAATTGCATCAAAATGATAAAAATATCACAAATCAGTGTTTTATGTGTTTCAAATGCAAAAATATCAAAATCAGATGAAAAACGTATCAAGTTTGCAAAATTGGCAGTTTTAGTCCCCCAAGTTTCAAAAGTTGTCAAAAACAGTCCCTGGTATATCAAAATAAAGAAAAATATCATTCAAGGTCCCTGAAATATTTTAAATTGTCAAAAACGGTCCTTGAATGAATCTTTGGTCAAATGGCGGAAAAGGTCCTTCAACTTTGAAAAGTGGCAAAAATAGTCCTTGGAAATTTGAAAATGTCTATTTTGGTCCTTGAACTATTGAAGCTTGTCATTTTTGGTCCCTTGAAACAACTTTGCAAATATGGCAGCCTTGGTCCCTTGATTTTCAGAAATTACATAATAGGTCCTTGAATATTAAACCTTTAAACCTTTGGCCCTATCAAATCCCAATTGGACCCCTGCCATAACACCATTTGGACCCCTTCATTTGACCCCTGCCTTAATATTAAACCCACCGGTCAACCCAGTCAAACCAATCCCCCATTTCCCTCCAAAGTCTTTCTCCTCCAACTGCTGCCCTGAAATCACTCAACCAACTTCACCTCCAGCTCACATACACCTTCCCTTGTCCCCTCCACCTCAACACAAAACAAGAAACAATTAATGCTTCATCCTCCTAAACACTCAATCAAATCCCAGTTGCAATATCCATTTTGGCGCCAAATTTCATCAAACGGCTTAAATTGAGTCAAAGCATCCAACGGCCAAATTTATTGGTGGGAAAGGTTCAGAGTACAAGTGGAAGCACTTTTGAAGTATAAATAAGTGAAGAAAGAGAAGCAAGGAGGAGAGGAGAGTAATTTTTTTAGGATATGTCGTTTTAGTTAATTTTTCATTTCCAGTGTATTAATTAGCTTTTAAGCTCTATATTTCATGTTCTTATTGTCTAATAACACTTTTGTAAACCTCAATTTCAAGTTTTCAGTTCTTTTCATGTTTATGCAAATTTCCTTGTTAAAATTCTCAAAATATTCGAATATTGTTAATTAGTTGTTGCTAAGGAATATCAAGCTCATATAAGCTCTTATATAAGCTTTTATAAGCTCACTTTAGCTTAATATCTGCTCAGAAAGTTTCTACTCAGTTTTTACTCTTAAAACTCTCTCAGTCAACAAAAGTCAACTGAAGAGATCAAAATGGACTTGGTTATGATATTGGTTGTTACAGAGCTTGATTTGGGTTGGAATAGCTTCAGTTAGTATAGTTATGGTTTGGGTATAAGCTGCATAGTAGCTGGACTGCTGTGAGCTTTTCTTTCTCTTCATGTCAATTTTTTGTTCAAATCTGTATGTGGTTGTTTCATGTAGTTAGTGTCAATTGTTAACTCAAATCATTGCAATTAGGTTCAGTTTGGTTAGTGATAGTTAGAATAGGGAGTGACTCACACTAGTTAAGTGAATTGTTAGTTAAAGTTTGCTTACAAGTTACATGAACCTGTGTTTGGTCTAAGCTGGCATTTGGGATTGCAGAGCTTATTAGTGGTTAGATTCAGTTTACTAAGCTCCCTTTAGGCTTACTAGGATCATTTGAGTCACTCATTTGCATACCAAATCAGTGGAAGTCAAAATCACAGTTAATGGGTTCTCAGGATCACCTCATCTTACTTCCATAGGTCTCCTCTTGCATTTAGGTTTGGATTTAGTTAACATAGCTTGTATTAGTCCTATTTTACCTTTAAACATCAATCTCAGTTCACCATTTAAGCTCAAAATTCATTTTAGTCAACCTTAGTTAGTTTTTATAAAAAGTCAAAATTTCTAAATACCCGTTTTTGAATAAACTTTAGAATTTAATTGTGAGTTTAATACTAAGAGTTAGTTCATAAGCTTCTAGGATATTTAAATATAGCTGCTAAACTAAATTAGAAAAATACTAGTTTACTCTTAATCAGCTTATAAAGTGCTTATTTGTTAGCTTGTTCTAGATACCTTTTCTGGATAGTGCCCTGTGCACAGATTTGATAGCTTAGTTCATAAGCTCTCAGAGAGCTTATTAGTTAGCTTCAGCTTGTACATCTTAGCTTTTTGAGAAGCTCACCTAGCTATCTCAAGGATCTAAGCTTAAAATTCCAATTCCTAGCTTATTTAGTTGGTCTGCAATTGCTTTTTAGTTTTGTCCAAATCATTTAAGTGTACCAGTTAAGTCAGTGTTTTCCAGTTTTTCAAAAGCTTCTCACAAGCTCATTAGCATAATCCAATCTTTGCATTTTAGCTTTTTGGAAAGCTTAACTGGGTATCTTGTTAACTCCAGTTTTCATTTTCATTTTCTAGCTTATTGTAGTGCTTAAAAGTTAGCTTAAAGGTATCTAGTAAACCAATAGAGTGTATTGTGCAAACAGTGTAGCTTGTGCTTATTTGAATCTTGTTCAGTGCTTATTCCTTAATCATTTTGCTTATTCAGTTGTTAAATTAGCTTATTAATAGTTGTTTAGCTTATTTCCAGTTTCCTCTTGCTTATTGAGTAGCTTCTTAGCCATTTAGCTTAATAACTTGTGCTTATTCATTTTTTTTGGCCACTGTTGGAATCACAAGCTTAAAACTCAGCTTATTGGTCGTTTTCATAAAAAGTTGTAGTTGTATAAATTGCTTATTTTCATGTGTTTAATTAGTTTGTAAAAAGAAAAATCGAAAAAAAAAATAAATGGCAAAAAGGGTGGGGAGGCAGGCTCGAACCTGAGACCTCCCACCCTTGGGAGAGTGATAGGATAGTACCTGTATGCCATTGCGCCCTTGGGTCTTTGACTGTCATAACTTGCACCATTTAATCTCATATATACGTTTTTACTTTTAAAGCTAAATAAGGTGTTTTGCTTATCAACTGCTTATTCTTTATAGCTTTTTCAGTCTTTGTATTTTTCCTAGGATTAGATTTAGTTTAAGTATTTTCCTGCAAAATTTCGTAATTTTCCTAAATGTTTTAGTATTTTTAAACATTTAATTAGTGTAAAAACGTATTTAATTCATAATAAAAAAATATAAAAGTCAAAAAAATATAAATCTTTTTTCTAAAATTTTCTTTTGTCATATAGTACGTAAGAAAATTGTTTTTACACTTGTAGGACTTTTATTTCATAAATTTTACGTTTTTGCTTGCGCACTCGCGTAATTTTTACATATAACGTACGTTTTCATTTTAAACCACGTTTTTAGATAATTTAAGTTTACGTTTTAGTTAAAATAGTTTATTTAAGTTATTTTATTTTATAAATCAAGAAAAACATCATTGTAAAAATAGTGATAGCATTTATTTAATATATTTTAACTTTTTAATTTTCTTTAATTTGCATTTAAGTCGCTGTAATTTATAAACTTTTTCTTTAGGTATAATAATTCATCTAAATCCTTACTGATCACTATCCTTAGTGATCATTCTATCGTCTGAAAGTTGTTTGATACACCATTGAGTCTCCGTGGGACTTAACGACCCGGGAATTCATTGTATTTTCCAGATCTTCATTGTATTGGTTTCTGAGCAGTTTTAAGTTTATTACGGTTAGCCATTCACAAGTGGCTAGCTTGAGTGATTAAGCTTGACTGTGTTTTCAGCACCGATCAGTGCTTTTAGCCAATTAATTTATAAGTTAGTGGTCATGAAGCATTGATTTAAAACGGTCCACAACACATATAAGCCCCGCAAAAGTCATAACAAGCACGGAAATTACATACTAGCACCTCACATGGGGTGTTTGGATACTCACTTCTCTCTCGGGTGTATATATGAAATATAACAAATAGAAAATGGAAGATAAACACTCATTGACCGGTCCTGGTACATAGATTACCATAGGCTTGAGAATAGATCAAACCTCTATCGCTTTGGCGTAAGCACCTAGGAAAGACTATCAAAGAGGTCTTTTAAAGGGTTGTAATGTTAGGCTTACGGTAGGGAAACAAGGGTTTGGTGGGATAGGTTATTTAGTGGTGGCAAGTCAAAAATCTCTATGTTAGATGCATACGAAGAATGGCGTTGCTAAGCCAAGACTCGACACTCTAAAACTATAGGTAACGGAAATAAACAAACATAAATTTAAAGGATAGATGTAGGATGGTAGCCCGTATGTTTTTTTTTTTTTTTTTTTTTTTTTTTTTTTTTTTTTTCGATTTTTTTTTTTCATAAATTTTTACTCTACCATCCTCTACGGTAACATCAAAATGATAGGGATTTATAGGTACATCCCTACACTTGAGTTTTTATTACTCTAACACTAATTTGACCCGAATTGAAAAGATCAAAACACTTGGGGTACATTATTACGCAAACAAAGGAAATTTGAATTTAACGTTCCCTTCCCGTCATTTTATAAACTTTAACTTTTCCCGTGAATCCCAATCGTCCCAAAACTGTATACAAAGGATATGACTCGACTTAGCAACTCATGCAAGTAACCAGATAATTGAACTAAGGGTTTAGGGTGATAACAAACATTTGCACTAAAAGTGAGTGCATAAGGGGTAGGCTAAGGCGATTTGGGTGTATATTTGGGGGTGGGGTGTAAACAATGTTCTTCATTGATATTTCGGAAAAACCGAAACATCACGAGAACCGCGAAAAGCATAGGCTCTGAGGGTTTAACTAGGGGTATCGTGTACTAAAGATGAGTACAACGCAAAGGGTGTGGGGGAATTACTCAACCGATGTGGAAGAAGTAATTATATTACGGGTATCAAACAAGGGTTATCCTAATGCCTCTTATCATTTAGTTATTCCTAACTACACAAGTGTAGTCTCACTTGCGATCTCGGAATGCATCACAAAACAAGTTCTAGAATCTAATATACTGCCGGTTCACACTCTAAGCATTGAAGATGAATGCTTTTAATTCCTACTAATCTAAGGGTGATCCTCACATTTTGGGTGGAATTTGGGTGGTAAAAGGTTTTTGTGCTAGTCATATAACTTCCTATCCGTGAGACGCTTTTGTTAAGACTAATGGCCCACTCCTATATGTCATGAAAAATTTTAAATTTGGTGCCAAAATTACCCTAACCGACATTTTCTCATGGTTTATTACAAATGTGCAATTGGACAAAGCAAATAATCAAGGATAAGCATAGTTTCAAAGTTCCCGTTTTATTTTCCCTCCCTACACTTAAACTGAACATTGTCCCCAATGTTCCCCGAAAGTATCAAAGTTATGATAAAAGAAGGTAATCAAAAACGAAAGAAACTAATACTCCCCTGATTAGCTTGGTAGGATCCGTGTAAAGTGGTGGTTAAATCCTTTCCAAGAAAAATTATTTCGTGAAAAGCTCCTTCCAATCTTGTGTAACTTCTTCTTGACAAACTGAACCTGCACACTTGTACAAAACAAACGATATCTTCGCGTAAAATCGGCGGTAATAATATATATAAGACTCGATTTAAACTAGGATATAATGCTTGTGGAATGGATGTTTACAGAATTTCTAAGAAAATTAAGACCTGGAAAATTCCAAAAATTTATAAGTAGCTCAGAAAACGAGAAAAAGTGATCTGATGTTTTTACTCCTTCCTGACGCCGTCAGGTTGCAATCCTGACGCCGTCAGGTTATCCTGACAAAAATTATTCTGCGATTTTCTGAAAAAAATTCTGGAAAATTTATATCTTTAGAATCTGGAAAAATTTCTGTAAAACATCCATTATGACTCGATACAAGCATTTGACTCGAACAAACATACATATCTTTTAGTTAATTGTTATTCTCATGTTTACGTTTCTTTTGAAAACGTGTGTAATCCTCCCTACACTTATCCCTTATGTAAAATACCTTTATATGCAATTAAGACGAGGTTAAAAACAAAATAAAGCATTTTTACAGATTAAAACATGAGGATAAACAGTTAATAAAAGATATATGACATTAACAAGCAAACAATTAAGCATGGGTTGCCTCCCACGAAGCGCTTTTCTTTATTTAAGAGTCTTGTAGCTAGACTCGTAGTCGTACTCCTACGTTTTCTCATTACCGCCCTCTTGACGGTCTCTACCGGGGGATTCCATGTTGTAGAAGTGTCCTATGATGCACCTCTCTAAGAGTCCGTCCTCTCCCCACTCGGTCCTATATTTCGGTCCTAAGTTCAAACAATCCTTATAGAACCCGAAAATCTTAGCCATAACATAATCTACTCCCTTTTCCCTATCCTTATCATTCCTATAATAGACCGACATCTTAAGTTCCTTTTCATCATTAGAGAGTGATGAAAACTTCTCAATCTTAAACGGCATTTGGTAAGCTATGTCGTCGGTCTCATCCTTGAATCGCACTACTCCTAACGAGGGGTCATAGGTCATCCCGGTGCTTTCTATGAAAGGTTTTCCTAGAATAACGTGGGACAAGCTAGAGTCTATGGTCGTGCTAATATCATCCACAATTATGAAGTTCGTAGGGAACGTGAAACTACCTTCATAGACGGGCAATCCCTTAACTCTACCAAGAAAATTGCACTTATCCCTAGGATTATCAGGGTCTTGCCTAGTTGGGATAGGCTTCTTCATTATCCAATTGTAGTAGGTGCTAGTCATTATGTTGATTGGGGATTTGCGATCAATGTAGGCCTTTGCCACAAAAAGGTGTCCTATGCAACATGGTATGTTAAGATTCCAAGGGTTCCCAAACTTGATTCTAGGGCTTTTCCTAACATACATGTGACGGAGGTCACGCACTAAGTGAGGGTGGCGAGATAGTTCTTCTTTCGTAGGAAATTTTTTGAAATAGTCAATGTCTACTTCATCTACTTCCTCGGGTGTTTCATTATTCATAAGCGTATGGTCCTCTTCATCATCTGTTCTATCAGGTTTCACTAAGGCGATGGCATTGACGAATTGAACGTGCTTAGTTATCCTGCTTGGATCCTTAATCTCTATACCTGAAGGTTCGGGAGTTGAGATAGCACTCACCTTCCTATCACTATTGGTTATGGCTTTCAAAAGGTTGTCTATCTTCCTATCCATCTCGGCTTGTTGATGGTTAAAGCGGTCCGAGAGCTTAGCCATTTGGGTTTCTTGGGATGCAACTAGGTTTTGCAACATCCCTTCGATGTTTTGTTGGTTAAGACCGTTAGGTGGGGGCCATGAGAAATCATTAGAGGTGAATTCTTTGGTTTGTCCCCAGTAGAAGTCGGGCTTGTTTTTCCATGCCTCACGGGTTTCATTGAAATTCCTAGGTCCGGGTGTTGTAGGGAATCTTCCTCCCGCTCCATTAATACGCGAGGATGCGTAGTCAACGGAAGCGTGTTTGGGGGATCGGGTGCTAGTGCGCGTGTTATGAGGATCACAAAACGGCTCGCACGAGGGAGAAACTTTGTTCACATGGTGTGAAGACTTAGGATTTCCGTAGGAACTCATGAGGAATTTAACTTGATCTTCAAGTTTGATCATCCTACGGTCGGAAGGTTGTGAGTTTATGGAAGGCAAGGAGATTGCCTTGACGGTTTTAGGTAGCTCACGGGGGTCATCCCAACTTTCGTTGTCGTAGAGGGAAAGGTCCTCTATTATACCCCATGATTCTTCCGCAGTGAGATCACTAAGTTTTCCACCGGCCGCTTGGTCAATGGATCGCTTAGTGGGGAAGTTGACATGATCATAAAAGATTTAGACTTGGAGCCAAAGATCAATGCCGTAATGAGGGACTTTATGAAGTAAGTCCTTGAATCGGGTCCATGCTTCGTAGAGAGATTCACCTTGACGTTGTTGGAACATCAAGATGTCATTCCTAAGCTTAGTGGTTCTCCCCGGTGGGAAAAATTGAGCAAGGAAGCGAAAGGTAAGATCATCCCAACTTGAGATGGAGCCGGCGGGAAGTCGCTCAAGCCAATTACTAGCTTGGTCCCGTAGACAGAATTGGAAGAGACGCAGGCGCGTGGTCTCCCGAGTAGTAGCATCAAGGTCGATGGAATCGACAATTTTGAGGAAATCCCTCAGATGCTGATTTGGATCTTCGGAACGAAGTCCATGGAATGCACATCCATTTTGCACCAACCGGATGGTGTCGGATCGCAGGGCCGTAGTTTGGGCTTGGTCGGGAAGCTCAATGGCGTTCCTATAGCCTAGGTGGCTTGGTCTTGAGTATTCACCAAGAGTACGGGCTCTTGGCGGGTCATTTGGTGGTGGGTTGATGAGTGGTGGTTGGTTATCACCTTCCATGATGAAAAGTGATGGGTGTTACGAACAAAGGTCACGAAGAAGGGATATAGACTAAGAGGAAGCTAAAAATGAGAAACAATTACTTGATAGGAATCAAGCAAAGAACCTAAACGAGGTGGACTACTAACTAGCTATTCTATTCCCCGGCAGCGGCGCCAAAAACTTGATACGCTTACGCAGCGCGTTCGGGGTCAAAGGAACTTCCTTTTCGTCGAGCAAGTTTTTCAACACCCTAGGCAGTGAACCTAATCGGTGTAGTGTAGTATTAGGGTAAGCCACGGGTATTGATATCGTTCTCTAGGGGAATAGGAATGCTAGTGAGAAGTTACTACGCTAAGGTTAAGGTTGAGGAAGATTATTTTTTATCTTTTTTATGTTTTCTTTTTAGGAAATTGAAAGGTACGAATCTCGGGTATTGGATTTGGAGGGTTGGTATTTCTACCGAGTACTCTACTATTATCTAATTATCTAAACTAAGGTGGTGGTAGTCTATGTCTAATTAATGTGTGCTCGTATGATAGTTTAAAGATGTGTTTACTTAGGTTTTACTACTCCTTAATTATCTCCTATTGATGGTTGAGTTGTCACGTCCTTATTCTTAGTTGCGTTGTGTGTCTAAAGTTGTAGGGTATGCTTTCTCCCTAACTCTTTGAACTTACCAAAGGGTCTCGTCTACAAAACCCACTAGGGATAATAAACTCTTACTCTAAGGCACTTCTTTGGATGGTTTAGCTTACAACTACTCAGGTAATTATATTCTAAGGTTCACAAAGATGAATCAAGCATTAAGTACACAACGAATGACCTATCGCATTACTAGATCATTGATCAACTAAGATAAGAAACAACCAATCAATATTCAATAATTAAGTTTCATACTCCCTAAGCAAACACACAAATAAATTAGCCGGACATGGAGAACATGCAAGCATACACACAAATAATCAAAGACATAATTGAATTGATGAAGTAAATACTTATCTTGATGTAAGATAGGGTTTGGAACCCTAAAATACTGTACAAGACACCCTTGGTTCAGTTTTAGGTTTTTACTCCAAAAAGACTCCTTAAAACTAAAAAAATTCGGATTCTATATATAATATTACATATGCGACGGCGTCACCTTATGTTTTGTGACGCCGTCGTGTCGCCGTCATTAGGGTTTCGTCTTGGCCACGTTAACCTTGCGACGGCGTCACCTTATGTCTGTGACGCCGTCCTCTTCAGCTTCTGACGTCGTCTGGGTCGCATCTAGGCCGTCTGAGTTGCGACGGTCTACTCCTTTAAAGCCCGACGCCATCCTTCCAAACAAGCCATTTTCTCTTCCGAGTCGTCACAAATTCCTCCGACGGCGTCGCAGTTAAGCAGTGACGCCGTCGCCTTCTGTTTTCAGCAGCTTTGAGTGTCTCGATTCTGACTTTGGCCATTTTCTTCGTATATTCGCGCCTTTTCGTCCAAATAAGTGCCATTCCAGCATTTTGCCTTCAAGAGACCTAAAAAGTGAAAAGGAACGATATTAAGCAATAACGGATACAAAAGTGATCAAATAAGGGTTAAAACGACCCCTCAAAATGGTAACTTTTAAAACCTTAGCACCCACGGTTCCCCGTTGATCAGTACAAGTACTGCCTGTGATCAGGAATAATTCCGAAGAATCTCCTTGACAGGGTTTCGCAGCTGCTCTAGCTGTTCTCAAACCGGAACGTCTCAAAGAAGACAACACGGAGTGAGTAAACCAGCGAATTGAGATTCACTGATTGATGAAAAATGATTTGAAAAACAATCGCGTATTGCTTAGAAGAAAGAGTTTTGCAATACGACGAAGGTTTTATGAGAAAGATCAATTTTCAATCATAAATACTTTTTATATTTGAAAAGAGTACACATTCGATGTGCTAGATAAAAGAAGAGATTCACACATCGAACGGTTTTTCCAAAAGTATTTTTTCAATCAGAGATACTTTTTGTGTTTGAAAACATGAATACACATTCGACGTGCTAGAGAAAAGAAGGTTTGCACATCGAACGGTTTTTCTAAAAGTATTCGTCAATTCCAATCCTGGACCAAGGTTGATTCAAGATTGAATCTCCCCATCGTTTTTATCCAGTTGTCACAAGCTTGATCTTTAGAAAAGATCTCACATGTCACCCACCAAGAGCTTGTATGATGTTGGCTCTAGAAGGATTTCCATCTTCATCGTGAATACTTTTACATATCACTCGGATGTTCTGGCAATACCACAAGGATAATGCGTAGGACTCTTAATATATTCTTACTTTCCACATTGTGTGAAACAGCAAGTCTTCATTAATTTGTGTCCTAATGAGATATTGTGGATGATCTCTTGGCTCTAGACTCAATCGTGCACATTTGGTTCCTATGCCGGAGACTAGGGAGAGGGTCTCCTTTTTCAATATCAACAATCTCTAAGAGAAAGTCGATAGATTATGTCGGTTCCCCGTGAGAATGAAACAAGTCCTTTTAAGAGGAGCTTGAGTAGCTTGGGAAGTTGTAGTGCAGTGCGTCACTGGGTCCATGACGTCTTGTCTTCAATACCAGAGTTACCTTGGTAACCTCCAGTAGCATATGAATTGAACCCGGTTTCTGCCCTAAGGTTGAATTATTGGAGAGCTGTTTCTTTTCACCCTTTACACATTCAATTCTTTTTCATTCTTCAACCCCTTCAGTGCTTACCAAGACTTCATTACTAGAACCTTGTTGGGTTTATTCCAGTACTCGCTCAGTCTCAGTCCGCACTCTTCCCATATTCTCATTTTTCTCCTTTTTTTCATCATACCTAAAGACTCTACACTATCTAGTGGATTGTCCCTGGGTAGATCCCTCCGGCTCTGGCGGGATCGTGGGAACGAATACCTAACCAAACCATCCTTATATCACCATGCATAAAGTAAATTGGTCGTTCTTATGGTATTGTTCTTTCCTTCTTGAAACCAATAAAAAAATCATTTGGAAAAACAATCAAGGTACTTGTGATACGAGATCAAAGCATTTTGTACCTTAATAGTTTTGATCATTTTAGAAATGCTCCCCCTCAACATGTGCATATGATATTGAAATTGTTTGGCACATGGAGGCAAGAGTTCTTTGAAATAATTTCTTTGAAATAATTTCTTGATCACAATTTCCTTAGAAAAAGCCATTTGAATTTCTTTGGTAAATTCTCCCTTCAATATGTGCATAGGTTATTTGAAATCATTTTATCACATAGAGGAAATAGTTCTTTTGAAACACATCCACGATCACAAAAACCATTAAGAAAACCATTTGAAAACTCAATCAATGTACTTTATGTTAAAACATAAAAGCTTTTGTACCTCGATAATTTATTTTCCTTTAAAATGCTCCCCCTCATTATGTGCTTCAAGATTCGAAAGCGTTTAGCACATATGAGAGAGCAGCCTGCACAATTGAATCAAAACGATCACCTTTTATCAAATTACATTATTAAATCATAAATTCTCCCCGATCAAAAATATCAAACCCTTTGAGATTTTGGATCCCAAGTGATTTAATAAGGTTTAGAAAACATAGGAGAAAATGTGGCCAGGTTTAAATACTCATCTTGTTTTTGGATAAATGCTCCCCCTCAACATGTGCTTTATGTATTAGAAATCGTTTGGCACATGGAGGCAGGAGAGCCTTTAAAGGATTAAAACCAATTCCATTTAAACAAATTTGAGATTTAAATCACGATCTCTACCCCAATCAAAAATATCAAACCTTTTGAGATTTGTGATCCCAAAAGATTTAAATCATTTAGAAAATTTTGGGGAAAGACGTGGCTTGATTTAATTTTGAAAAATGATTGATACGGATCAATTTTAGACATTAAAGATTGTTAGTGTCAGGTATGATAGTTTTTAAGAGATCTTTAAGTAAAATAAAACAATTTTCACAATCAAACAAGAACAGAAAAAATTTCATTTTGTAAGATCTTTGTGTTTTAAAGAAAATCATACCATGACATAACATTAAATCTTTAGATCACCACTTATTGTTGTACAAACCGGAACTTTTGTGAAGAAATATCGTTTGAAAATATTTTATTTTAAATCACTCTCCCCCTCAATCGATGACCGAAGTCGATAATTGAGTGACATAGGTTTTGATAAAAAGAAGTCCAGTGATTTTCAAAATTTAGTCCAATTTATTTTCAAAACAATATTTTTCCATTTTCAAAAATAATATTATTCAAAGTTTTAGAAAAATGGTATCATCACTATTATCCCTGCACAAAGATACGTTAGGTGGATGAGAAGCTTCCGTTTTTGTTGCTGTAGGGTTTGGAAGAAAAACCATCTGCTGATGCAGTGAGACTTCTTCTTACGTGGCATTTTGAATGCCAACTGAGGTCAAATTAAGCTCCGTTTCTTCAATCACTTAGAAGAAAACCATCTGCTGATGCAGTGAGACCTCTTACGTTGCATTTATGCCAACTCTCCATGGAAGTCCAATTAAGCTCCGTTTCTTCATTTGTCAACCCAAGATATAGTTATCCTTTCCTTTCGGCATCCAATCATCTTCAATTGTGGGATCTGGATCGGGAACATTCTTTTATACCAATATATATGCATACGTTAGTGAACACACATACAAATATATGGTGGTCGACATCACCCAAACTACAATCGACTAATAAAAGTCAATGCAACATATCAATCAGATCATATAAATGTATGGGAATAATGTGTTCATCAAACTCTAATCATCTAAACCTAACAATCATATCCTAGGCACCTAGTCCTTCAACGTAGGTTAACATCATTTTTTTAATTAAGCATATAGGATAATTAAGAAAGCCCGTTAGATGATATAGATTTGAAAACATTATCCCCTCAATCAATGACTCAATTTTTATGAAAAGTTTAAAAGCGCTGAAGTCATTCATTGAGTTATCAATTTATTTCGAAAACTCTGAATTAGATTGATTTTCAAGCAACTCATTTACCACCATTTTTGAAAACACCAAATATTTTTCTGAAGAATTTTAGACGGAAAAACATTTGTGTAGGAACAACAGTCCTTCGACATACTTTCCTTGTTTTGTTATTAGGATAAGTGCACGAGATATTTTGAAAATAGGTTTAGCGCAACACTTTCCTTCTTTTAAAAGAACGGGTTGCTATCTGAAATAATAGCAAGCCATAGTTTAAGCACGGGTCACAGTCTGAAGTAACTGCAAGCCATATTTAGAGACATGTTTTGAAAAAGAATATATACACCTCCTGCTCGAACTTCATCTATGGTCCCATGCCATTATTGAATGACATTTCTAAGACCGTAGATGTTATCGATACCAGAAGACATGTCTAGAGAAAACATATTTTTGGAATTTTTGAAATTTTCTAAATTTTTATGGATTTTTTGTTGGTTTTATATTTTTCTATTTTGTTTTGCTGGTTTTATATTTTTGTATTTTGTTTTTTGATAAATATTTACAAAGATAGAGTAGATGATATAATTTAAGAAGATGATTATACGAGTACCGAGATAAGGATATCGAACAGCACGTCGTAGAAGATAGAATTCGTCATCTCTTAAACTTCCACCACCAAAGCTTCCGAGGCTCCAAAATAGAATAGAGAACCCGAGCCTTTGAGAAAGAGAGACTTTGGCAGCTTCCACCCAAACCGAAAATCCATTAGATGAGCAGATTCGAAGCTCTATTTCAAGCTTTCCTTAGCCAGGTGCACGAAGAAGCACACCATTATCATAAATCCCGCTGCTCCTTTTAAGAACGATAATCTAGATTCTCCGTCCGGGGTT
Source organism: Chrysanthemum seticuspe (assembly GCA_019973895.1). NCBI lineage: Eukaryota > Viridiplantae > Streptophyta > Magnoliopsida > Asterales > Asteraceae > Chrysanthemum > Chrysanthemum seticuspe. The sequence continues at coordinate 226,182,244 of BPTQ01000004.1, forward strand.
GTATCATCAAGAAGAAGAACAGCAACGTATCATCCCGCTCTTTAAATTTCTTCTCATATTTCATTACCACTGAAGTCTGAAGCGATGCATCCCCAAAAGGTGTCAAGAGAACAATTCCCCCAAGTAGTTGAATTGATTCAGTCAGTCTCTTTGTATAATGCTCAAGAACTCTCCCGAATACACATCATGAAGGGAATGAAAACACCTCCCCATGTTCACATTTTTCTTCCCTGATGATCGTGTATGAAGCTCAAGTATCCGAAGTATGCCAAAACACAAGGAATGAATAACTGATAACATTAAAGAAGCAGGCCAAGTCACTGATTATCTCTGCGGGTGACAATCTCTGCGGATGTCAACTCCAGAATAAGTGATTATATCTCTGAATCACTGATTAAGCCCTCAAGTGAAAACAGCTGAGCGCCCCCAATGTACACAATTCTCTCTCCCCTGATGATAGTGATTCCATCGAAATCACCACACACTTGTGTACCTCTTTTATCTTCAGAAACTTTCTCTAACATCTCTTCCCCTACATAGTTGGAATAAACACTAAACGCCATGAGTCAAACCTTGAGTTTCTCTGCGGTAATGACATTTGTTTTCCCGGGATATCTTCAATCACTTAGAAGTATTAAGTTCATCAAGTGTACTCGCCATGAGTCAAACTTTGAGTTTCTCTGCGGTAATAACATTTGTCTTTCCGGGATATCTTCAATCACTTAGAAGAATTAAGTTCATCAAGTTTACTCGCGTTTAGATGCTTGTCTCCTTTCCCATTTCTGGTTTTGATACTTTAGAGTCAGCAAATCATTATAAGCCCGTATACTAGAAATTTGTTGAGAAGAACACTTGAACTCTTGTGAGAATCAACTTGTTGAAGACTCTCTCTGACTATTTTTATCAACCCTTATGTAGACAATTTGAAGTGACCACTGAAGAAGAAAAACCCGATATACCATACTTGAAACTGAAGTCAACTTCCCCACATTTGTATCTTAAGCTTGCACCTAATGATGGAAGAGCGGTGTCGAGAATTTATGCTTCAAGCAAATCTCTAAGTACTCACTACCCAAACAAAGTATGAGACATTAACACCTCTTGTGATTATCCACACCGTCATATGCGTGTGACACTGAGTAAAACAAAGTAACTCCTAATAGTGATAGTTAACCAGGTCTTCAACCATCCACCTCGACTGCTGGTAACTAGATAAACCAAGTCTTCAACTCAAATTCTTAAGCCCGAGCAAGTTATCAAATAAGAACACTCCTTTGTGAAAGTCAACTTCAATCTCAAATAAGTGATAAATGATTAACTCCGAAGTAATCAACTTGTGTCAAATGTCCAACACGTGAATAAATGTACAACCGGATGTACATTGACCCACTTAATGAACTAGAACAAATGATTCCTCAACATCAATTCCATCTTCCTAAAGATATACATATAGAGACTGATCTGGAAGATTCACCAATAATGTCTTCAAGCGGATGAGGTAGTCATTTTTCTAATGTTCATGTGGTTGATTTACAGAGTGCACAATAATCTGTGAAGATTTGGTAAAGGAATACCAAAGAGCGGATCATTTTTCATTAACAATAATCCGTGGAGATTTGGCAAAGGAATACCAAAGAGCGGATTATTATTCAATAGTGCAACTGCAATATTACACTAGTCAATATCAACGTCTCGAGGAGTCACTGCTAAAGAATATGAGCAAGTCTAATTGGGGATTGAATCTGACTTATAACTCTCTCCCAATTAGTGCTCTCCCCTAAACCGACAATCTGTTTGATAAATGCCCAGATTAAGAAAAAGTCTTTAGATCGTTAAATGCAACTTGTCTTTAGTCTTCTAACATGTAGCAGAAAATGTAGAACAAACTGTAGACTCGACCTTCTTCAAGATTGTGCAGTTGGGAATAGATAGTTAACATCTTCAACTCCCACCAAAAAGCATCCCAATTAACTTACATCTTGCAAATCCCCTTAACTAAAATCCCTCCCAATCAAACAAGAACAAAAAGATGTTCATCAAGGAAATCAGCAATCAGGCCGCAACGAACACACAAGATGGTAACACCAAACTACCAATCACATCAAACAAGAACAGAGAGATTGTTCGGAATCATCATATTGATGTATACGTGAATCATTAACCGGAAGCACTTTGTCGATAAACTCATCAATCCGAGTGAAGATGTCAACCAATGGCTCTTAGAAGAAACTCCATGTAAAGATGATCCGATAAGAAGAATCTCGGTTCTTACATGAGTTAGGAGCCGTATGACCATATATTCTCATAAGTCAATCAACCATGCAGAATTATCACACTTCTTCTCCCCCTCAAGAATTGCATACGAAGATGCCATTCTTGATTAAACAAGTGAAAATTATCCAAATGTAGTCAATTCACACTTCTCCCCCGCAAAATTAGCACAGGATGTCTCCATCGTCATTATAGTTGAGCAAGTTGAATAAGAAAACAATCAATGGTAGCCCGGTTCACTTGATAATTGAAAGCGCATGGAAAAAGCATGAAGCATGTTGACGAGAATGGTCATAATAAGAAGATTTCTGTTGGAATCGCTCCTAACTCGTAAATGGAACGACATTGACGGGATTACATTTCTATCTTTATTACCTCAAACACAAGGGCTTGTTATGTCATTTAGTGATAGATGTAAGTGTTTGGGTATATATACCCCTCCATACTTCCATGGAGGGGTGAGATCTCTTTGTGTAATTCACCTTTTCTTATCAATAAACACATAGTATTTCCCTTCTCTCTCTAGTTTTCTCTCTCTAACATGAAGATGATGTTCTTTCATCTTCCCCGACCTCCCGATTCACTATATCAACCATTCATACGATCCTAACATTGGTATCAAGAGCCCGGTCGGATTTTATCATTGGTTGATTTTTGATGAATTTATCTTGTCAAAATCTTGGATAAAAATCTGTTTTTTCACCAAAGTTGTTAACTTTTAACATTATTTTAGTGTTTAACAGTTTTTTTATTCAAGTTTAATGTATTTCTTGGTCAAAATTTGTATGGGTTAACTAGAAAGAAATGGTCAAACTGTTTTGCACAACAGTTTTTGTCTTCTTTTTACACTCGTACCTTTTTATCCCAATACCCGTGAATTTGTTGTTGGTTTCTGGTCAAATACTCGTGGTCAAAGTGGGTCATTTTGAGTGGTCAAATAGGCATATATTGATTCATCTTATGCAGTATTCTTCTGGGTATTAAACTGGTCTGAATCTGGTCGGAATAAGCACGTCGGAAAAAGTCAAAGGGTCAAAACCCTAAACTTACGCATAAGGAGAATCTACAGCTGTGTTACGCGTAGCTGTGAAGTTACGCGTAAGAAAATGTTACGCGTATGCTTTTACGCCTAAGCAAGGTTACGCGTATGGCTACGCATAAGCAATGTTACGCGTATGCCTACGCATAAGCATGTTACGCGTATGCCTACGCATAAGCATGTTACGCGTAAGAAATTAATGAGCAGAAATGAAAGAATGTTACGCGTAAATAAGACCAAAACCACTTCGACCACAAAGACCATATACCATTTATACCTTTTCGACCTCAGCCATAACATCATCAGTCCAAGTTTTATACGAAATTAGAAAAAGGAGGAGACGGAATGAAAAACAAGATGAAGACCTGGATCGATACCAAATCATCATCTACAAATTCATCCTAATTAACCCATCTCCAACGACATCCCATCTACAACTACAAACAACAATCACTCTTCTATCAACTGAAATTAAAAGTAATTATAAACAATTAGATCTCAGTATTTATCTCTTCTTGGTACTCAACTCGTCCAAAGACATAAGCCATAGAGATAAACTCATCATAGATCTATCTATGTTGAAGATGAACTTCTTTTTAATCTTCGAACCACTAAAGGCACACACAAGAACCATAAGGTTTATATATGTCCTTTCGTTCGTTTATTATTGAAACACAAGTTACTAAAACAACACAACATCTATCCCTACCTTAGACCTCTTACGAGAGACCTTGAAGCCACATCTTGTGCTCGAAATTTTTTTTATCAAAACTTGGAAGATGACCGGTGCTCATGTGGGGTTCTTTTGATAGCTACGATTGTTATGATTGTTTTGGGTTAGTAGCAGTTTCAAGGAGATTAAAGGAGTTTGTGTGATAGTTTATGAGATTAGAATTTGAGGTTAAGCTTGATGAGATCTGTGTTGGAGTGAAAACGTTTTGTGGGGGCGGAGTATATGATGGTTGTTTTAGGTTTAGGTCAAAATGAATCTAGTAAAATGGTATTTATCATGTCCGGGTATTTACTTCCTTTGGGTCGTGAATCCATTCATTGGACTGATATTGTTCTCACACATTTGGGCCCTATGATTGAATCGGATATCACTTGCTACTTGGGCTTTCCTGGATCGTGGTGTTCATCTGTTTTTATTTTAGGCTTCATATTTATATATCAAAGATTGGTTCTTGGGTTAATATTTTGATGATTGGGCCAAAGGTATGAAGGATTGGACAAAATCTGTTATCCGAACTTTTTGGCTACAAAATTTTTTTTGGATACATTTTTTATATACAATGAGTGGTACTTTGGTATTATCAATTTTCACGGGGATACATTTTTGACAAGATCGGGAAAAACCATTATCAAAGTTCATCTTAACCATTATTGAAGGCTAGTTTTGAGCGTTTAACCGCAAGATGTGTCTACGGCGTGAATTCTTTATTATTTATTTGAGGTTGAAGTGGGATATCACGGGTGCGTGTACTTAGCATCTGAAGATATCGGGGTTGGTTGGATGCATGATTCTTTGAGATCCTTGTTCGAGCTTTAGCCGTTACGAATGACAAAGACTTAAGTTATCTAGTTGAACCTGATGTAAGGAGTTACGTTGTTGTGCTCACAGCTTATAACTATCACTTTTAAGGAGTTACGTTGTTGTGCTCAAGTGTCACACTAAGGTGTGGATAATTTGAGAAACCTTAAGTTTACCTCTTTTCGATGGTGTTAAGAAAAAGGGTTCTTCGTCTGACAATAGTGCAAGTTTAAGTCACAAGTTCGGGTTATACTACTTCAGTCTCAAGTTCGTCATATTGAGTTTTCTCCATCAGTAGTCACTACAAAAAGCCGTCAGAATGATAATGGGGTCGGTAAAGAGTTAGCTGAGAAGAGTATACACGAGTAGAGAAGTTTTTTATCAGCAACTGATTCTCACAAGATATTTATGGTACTTCACACTTGTTCGATTAATTGAACATACATGGTTTCGATGTCTCCAATTTCATCATCAACATACGTGGTGTATGATTCTGATTCGTTGAAAACATCGGGGGGAAGAGAGTATAGGTGTTCCTTGCTTCCTTTGTTGTTTTTGTATTTTTTTGCGAAAACCCTCTCCTTTCATGAATTTCTTCAATCAGGGGGAGGAAATGAGACGATCTGTGGTCTAAACGTCTCACTTTGGTGTTATCGTCTCACTTTCACAGAGTTATCGTGCGTGAAGTTACCTAATTATGATGTTGTGATGCCTCACACACGGTCATTTTATCGAGTAATTGCAGATTTACAGGTAACTAGTATTCCGATATACCGCAACATTCAGGGGGAAGTCGTTTCATTTCGTCTTTCATGGTTTGTTTGGTGTGAAGCATCTACATACGTGAGAAGATCTTGTTGATTTCTTGCATGTTACCCCCGAACGGATTTTCCGCAACAAGTCAGATTTACCTTGTGTGGTTTACTGCTCATCTACAAATTCCGCTGCATACTGAAAACGTCAAAAGTTAGAGGAAATGCTCACTACATCAAAGTTTCGAATCTGCTGAAGACGGTTATCAGTTTGGGGGGAAGCTGATTCAGAAACTTCGCCAAAAAGGAGTGTACGGAGAAGCTGCTAAAGACATGTGGCATGAATTGGGGGGAAGTTAATCCAATTCTTGCATATTACATCATTCGCCTACAAGTGAAGAAGACAGTTCTCAAGTCGAGGTACAAGAAGAAGACAAAGAGCGTAAACTGTCATCATCCTCAGCATTTGAAGAGCTTATGAAGACTTTTCTTTATTTGTTTTATTACTTGTAGGAAATGTTGTAAGTAATCCCTTATGTCGTCCCATTGGGGGAAGATTGTTGGAATCGCTCCTAACTCGTAAATGGAACGACATTGACGGGATTACATTTCTATCTTTATTACCTCAAACACAAGGGCTTGTTATGTCATTTAGTGATAGATGTAAGTGTTTGGGTATATATACCCCTCCATACTTCCATGGAGGGGTGAGATCTCTTTGTGTAATTCACCTTTTCTTATCAATAAACACATAGTATTTCCCTTCTCTCTCTAGTTTTCTCTCTCTAACATGAAGATGATGTTCTTTCATCTTCCCCGACCTCCCGATTCACTATATCAACCATTCATACGATCCTAACATTGGAAAAACGAAGAAGGAAAGGGACGCCTACACTCTTGGTATCAGAGCAAGTATCAAACACACACACAAACAATATAAGACACGGTTATGCGTAGGTGAGTGAATGAATAGAAAACTTGAACAACCAACCCTCAAATGAGGGTTTACAATAGTTTATATAGGCAAGGAGCTAGGGCAACACTCCCTCTCCTTCCCTATTCCTTATTGGGCTTGGGCCTCAGCTTATGGGCCTTCTACATAAGCTGGACCTTAAACAAACATAAAGGCCAGAATAAAGCTACCTATTACATATGAAATATAAATACTTGAAATACTGTTTAGGAGTGATTCCAACAATTTCTCTTCTTCAGAAGATAAAGCGCACTGACACGTACACTTTTCTTTTCTTTAGAGGAACGAGGCTTGAACTGTTGTGTTCAAACGTCATAAGAAGATTTCTCTTCTTTTGAAGATAAAGCGTACTGAAGCGTACACTTTTCTTTTCTTTAGAGTACGAGGCATGAACTGTTGTGTTCATACGTCATAAATCTCTCTCTTTTCATCTACTCTTGGCAAACTTGTAATCAACCCCTTTATCATTCAGTAGGCTATTTGTCGTGACCGCTGATGGAGAAAACCCAATATGATGAATTTGACCCTGAAGTAAACTACCCTGAACTCGTGACTTATACTTGCACATATGTAACAAAGAGCGGTGCCGATTTCCATTAGCATCTCTAAGTACTCTCTATGTACTTTATACTCTTCAACCAACCAACCATCAAGTATAAGACGTACATTACCTCTTGAAAATCTACAATTGAATGTGACACTGAGCACTACAACGTAACTCCTTAAAGTGATAGTTATTTTGTGCTGGTATGAGCCCAATTCCCCCAAGTGGTAAAAGAAAAGGTAAAAGACACCCAACAACAACTAGATTTCCAAGTCTTCGTTTATAATAATAAGCTTGAACAAGGATCATGAAGAATCTTCATCCAACCATCCCCGATACCTTCAGATACTAAGTACACTCGCCCGTAATATTTCACTTCAACCTCAAATAACTAATACTGAATTAACGCCGTTGTCACATCTTCTGGTTAACTGCTCAATTCTAGCCTCCTTTGACGTTTTAAGTGAACTTTGATAATGGTTATCATCCCGAGCATGGTTAAGGCACATAACCCCGTAAAACCATGTAATAACCAAACTACCATGACGAATATCCAAACACACATCCAATTCATGAAGTACACCCTTTTAACCCTTCTTTGAAGCAGAAACCGTATTACCAGCATCAGATAAGATTCCAAAATACACTTTCCTTTCTCCAGGATGGTTCCATCAACACGGGATTTTACAATTCTATAGTTTAAACCGAGAAATAGTTTCTTTCGCGGGGTTTTACAAAACCAAGAATAAACCGTAAGATAGATCCGGAAATGTACTTTACTATTACCAGGATGTTTTCATTGTCACGGGATTTTACAAGTCTATGATTTAAACCGAGAAATAGTTTCTTTTGCGGGATTTTACAAAATCAAGACTAAACCGGAAACAATGTTAGTTTGAACGTGTTATGACAACATTGGTTTCGGTGAATATCTGTTTTAGGGGAACATGCAGCGGTTCATCAGCGGTTCATTATCCATCTTCAACGATATCATCAACAATTCTTTACCCAAATGTAGAAAACTTCACAAACCACACAAAGTCGAGTAGTAAATACTACTTCCCCCTGATGTTGACCGTAAACCATCAAAGTACACGTTTCTCCCCCATGATGGTTTCGAACTTTCGGAAGCATCTTAACGTGTACGACCATTAGCACGAGAAGTTCTTGTCATAAGCAAACATCTTGAAAAATCATGACTGACACTGAAGATTCTTGAAAGATTTTGCTTAGACTGTGAAGTATCATAGACATTCAGTGGTATCGAATAATCAATAGGATCTGCTGATAACATCTCAACTATTCAACCCTTTGGTAAACACATCATCCACGTATTCTGACGGCAATTGCAGTGACCACAAAGAGAAGTAAACCCGATATAACAAACTTGATCATGAAGTAGAATTCCCCAGATTTGTTACTTAAACTTGTACTAAACCTCGTGAAAAAGAAGCGGTGTACCCAATGTACAAAACCTCTTGACATATCCTCAATTGCGTGAGACACCGAAGTGATAGCTACGTTGTGGGTTAAATGCGAGAGAATCACAACCGTAATTAAATAGCCAAGTCTTTATCACTCTCAATAAACGCCCAAACAAGTCATCTTCACGGAAGGGTAGAAAGAAAGAAGACGAAACTAAGTAAACGCGTCTGAAAAATCTTACTGTAGAACCAAATATGAAATACCAAGTACAAACACTCCCGTGGTCAACTTCGTTCAACCATCAATTCAAGCCTTGTCATACAATACTCCGTGAGAATGCATAAACCAAAGTATCGAACCACAACAAGTCTCGTCATCATATCCAAGCACATCATCAACTCTCACAACCAATCAAGTCTCATCGACACATATCATAATTAAGTTCATCATCGAAACTCTTTAACAAATCTCACATTATCCAAATTTAAAAAGAAATCAAATTCATGAGAAGCCCATCAGACCATCAACCAATATCCAAGTCATCACATGAATAACTCAAACCCATATCCGCTTCCAATCATTGACATACCACTTATTCTCGAGAAATATCATCGCGTATGTATCCGCATTATGAGATAGTAAAGTTTGGATAGCACAAATTAACCACCGTCTCATATAACCCATCATGTCTAAATCACACGAATGGATTCAACAAGAAGTCCGGATAATACCTCCGTTCCATTAGTTCATTTAAACTCCCGATCCAATTTATCATCTTAAATGCAATACAGCCATGTCCAAAATCCACAATTGAATACAAAGTGTGTATCAATTTATAGTGTGTTCACAATGATAAGTAACATGTCCAATATATAAACCCATGAGAACTCTAATACGAGTGAATAAATCGGCCCAATCCATACCCTCATAAAAAATCGGCCCATGTGAGAATAATGATAAGGTCCAATATATCACAACCCTAATTTCGGGTATTTAAAACACCTTATCACTCCAACCACTTACCCTAAAATCTCTCACACAAACCCTAAATAACACTAAACGCCTCTCTCCAAAATAATCAGATCTGCCCCCACTCACTCATTCATCCATAACCGAACAACACAACCAGTACACATCACTTCTTCAGATTCTAAACGAGTCATATAATCCAGAAGTCATATGCACCTTTCGCTTACCACAGGGATGGTACGAGGCACATGATATCTCAGCCACAGGGATGGCGTTGAGTATCATGAAACTCCTAATGTATCGGGTAAGTACAAATTAGAATGATGTCCCATTCAGATTGATTTCGATTTTGTTTTGAGTTTGTATAAACCGAATGGAGAGTAGGATGATAACAAAATTGTTATTGTCTTTTCTTTCAATTTTTTCAGATATTCAAGGGATTAGACTCCTGATAAGATCAATGAGGTGATGTTCATGTGAGAGTAGATTGATTGGTATCTATGAGTTTGAAGAACCACTCACAAAGAACAAGGCTGAGATCAAATCATTAATAAGGTTTTCGAAACATGATATTTTGGATAATAAAAAACGAACCAAGACTAAGAAGTAGCATACTTGATACTTTCTTTTTCTTATATTGTTTCGAAAATAATTGAGGCTCTACTTCACACATATAGATCGATGAAGAGTTCATTCTGTCGTGTGATTGGCCATAGGTCTTTGATATACATTAAGTATCACACGACAAGAATTGATGGACTGAGATCATGTTAAGATCATAATGAGGTTGTTGTTGAGACGAGACATGAGCTTGGTGAAGATAGATGATGTATGACATGATGATTTTGATGTTTAATGAAAGTGCTTTGAATATAGATACAAATCTGTTGATAAATAATTAATCCTTTTGAATGATGGTTAGATACAGTATTTATGGTTGTAGGATCATTGTCAATGGGTTGTGGTACTAATACAATGGATCTGATGTTCATCTTCTTTTATCGTTTTCATTTTCTTTCTTGAGCAATATGTGAATTATTTCTGATGTCATAGCTTAAACACTTCACCTGCATCATACCAAGTCGCATCATACCAACACGCATTTGACCCATGAATACACAACTCGCATACCCGTATTAACCCGCTTGTACCAACTCGCTTGTAACCCAACTCTCTTGACCCAACTCGCTCAAAAGCGAGCTGCACCCATAACATATGCGAGTTAAGTAACTCGCATTGAAACATGACCATAAACCCAACTCGCTTAACATTCATTGTATCTGGACATTATAACGACTCACATCCAAGAATACATTGAGTCATGACAGTCAATACTGTCAACTCGCTTTTAAAAAAAACAGTCAACTCGCTCACAAGTTAACCCAACTCGCATAGGGTACTTAGAATATAGACAGAGAGTAGATAACTCGCTTAAAATACCAAGAATCTGGACTTAAAACAGCAACTCGCATCTTTGAATTTGACCACAAATTATAGCAGCAGCAGTTAAGCCAAACCATGTCGAACAACAAATTGACACCAAATCCAGCATGCTAAAAACAACTTAAGACCAAGAATTTCAGACCAAACAGATAGTACAAAACGTGACCATTCATCAGCAGTAGGAAAGTGGTTTTAAGACATGTGATATTGTAACAAAAGAAAATTGTTTTGACTACAATCAAAAAGCCAGCAAGTGATTAGAAAATCCTTTTAACAACAGATTCAATTGCAACATCAACCAACATCAAAGACACATCAAAACATCACCAAACCGAAACAAACATGAGCAAACCGCATATAAAGAACCATTCGAATCAACAAAACATCACAACCTGTCTCTGATACCAATTGTAGGATCGTGAATATTATGTTGTTTGATGATTCGGGTGGTCTAGGACAATGATTAAATAAGAAAGCCATTTTAGAGAGATGAAGAGAGTTGAGAGGAGGTTCTTGAAAGAGAGTTGCTTAAACAAATGTAAGGTTAGATTCAAAGAAACCACACCCCTTCCATGGATGGAAGGGGTATTTATACTTACAAACATAACGTCCTCCTGTCGAACTGTGGATCAGGCATACAGTGGGTAAAGACCCGTCCTTCCTCCACGGTGTTACACTAAACTAATCTACGCTACAAACTAACTAATAAACTGCTAAATAACGTAAATAACTACAAGTCTACGAGCTAACTTATGCTAGATAATATTTGGGGTGACCGACTCTTCACTATGGAATTTTCTAATTCCTAATAGTTGCTAAGCCAAGACTCGACACTCTAAACTCTAGATAACTGAAACAAACAAACATAAATTTAAAGGATAGATGTAGGATGGTAGCCTGTATATATTTTTTTTTGAACACTCTATTTTTTTTCTTTTCTCTTTTTCTATTTTTTCGATTTTTTTTTTTCTTTTTTTTTTCATACACTTTTACTCTACCATCCTTGATGAGTGTCTAAATACTCATCATTTTTATACCATTTAGACTGCAAAAACATCTGAAAACACTCAGAAATGCATCAAAATGATAATAATATCACAAATAAGTGTTTTATGTGTTTTAAATGCAAAAATACCAAAAACAGGTGAAAAATGTATCAAGTTTGCATAATTGGCAGTTTTAGTCCCTCAACTTTCAAAAGTTGTCAAATCTAGTCCCTGGAATCCAAAAATGTGGAGTTTTATCATTCAAGGTCCCTGAAATATTCTAAGTTGTCAAAAATGGTCCTTGAATGAATCTTTGGGCAAATGGCAGAAAAGGTCCCTCAACTTTGAAAAAAGTCAAATATAGTCCTTGGTGAATTTAAAAAGTGAAAATAATCAAAAATAAACCTTGTACTATTCATAAATGGCAAAATTGGTCCTTATGGTGAACTTTTGGAGAATTTACATGTTTGGTCCCTCGAGTTTCAAAAATGACATAAAAGGCCCTTGGACGTTTAAAATGGAAAATAAATACATTTATGGTCCTTGGTTTATCATATTTGGCAGGTTTAGTCCTTGTGTTAACTTTAGAAACTTGTCAAATCAGGACCTTCAACTTTGCAGAAATTACAAGTTTAGTCCTTGTGTGTTATTAATAAACAAACCAAACCGGCCCTTTTAATTATCCAAATCCAAAACCAGTTAACCCAAGCCCAATATAAGCCCAAACCCAAATATTTAAAAATTAGAAAACCGCCAGCACTGTTCATCTATCTCTCCCACACCTGCAAATCAAAACCAGGTGGTTTCACCACCTCACCACCACTTTCCACCTCACCTAGCTATTTCCACAGCTGTATACCAACCCCCCTCCACCTCTACATACACCCAAAATTCATTAAATGCAATAAACCTGCTACTATGACTTTTCCCGCCAAAATGACAAATGGACGATTATGATGATTTTCAAGTATCCAATGGCTGGATTGAAGTGGGAAATGTTCAGAGGTCGACAAGGAGTCAAATGGATCCTTATAAAGAAAGAAATGAGCAGTGTGGAAGAGATATATAGAGTAGTTTAGTTTTTTACATATCGTAGGTAGTATAATTTAAATTTCAGTGTATTTTTCAGCTTCTAAGTTGTATTGTTAAAGTTTTTTAATGTATTCTAATCCTATTCCAAGTATTAAGTTCAGTTAACAAGTTTTGATTTCAGTTTTAGCAATTTTGAGTGAATTTGACAAATCCACTTAATATTGTCAAATGTTGTAGTTTCATGTTTTTTCAAGCTCATTTTACTTAATTATAATCTTTTATATGTTTTTAAAGCAGTAGAAACCAGTTTAATTAAAAATCTCAAAAATACAAATAAATAGCTCATAAATAAAAAATCAAGAAAGGAAGAAGAAGCATGCTGTTGCAAACATGGATATGGGTTGATTATAGTGATTCTGGGTTGAATTCAGGTTTAGGATAGTGATTTATGGTTCTCAGTCTCATTTAATTTCTGGACCTCTTGTAAGTTCATAATCAGTCTCAACTTTACTTAATATCATTTGAAATTATTTGCTCTAGATCTATTGCTGTTATAGTTAGCATCTGCTTTAATCTGCATTAGTTGTTTGCAAGTTGGTGTTAGTAGTGGTTTGCATTAAGTTTTAGATAGAGTATTTGCAAATCAGCTTTGTAACTAGTTGATGCGTGCAAAACCGTCAAGGTTTCTCACACAAGCCTGCCACTTGTGAATGGCAGACCGTAAGAACCTTAAAACAGTTTGAACACGAACTCAATGAGGATCTGAGGAGTATAGGGTCTCCCCGGGTCGTTATGTCCCAGCGAGCTATGCAATGGATCAATCAACGTATAGTGATCGAGAAGTTTGAACGAAAAAGGGATTATGAATTATTATGACTACAGAAATATCACACAAATACAAAGACTTAAATGCAAATTAAAAAGATAAAATCTATTAAATAAACGCTATCACTACAATTAAAATGATGTTTTTGTTTTTATGTTTTTACGAAACTGAAATTATACGCGACGTACAACTAAAAACGTGAAACTAAATCAATATTAACCCTAAAAATAAGAAAATGATGTTTTTACAATCCTAATGATAAAAGAAAATTTATGGAAAAAGAAAATTATTTTTAAAACTAATTATCTAATTAAAAACTATTTTTAACTATTAATTAATTACCTAAAATACAAGAAAATGGGAAATTAAGCTAGAAAATAAAACTAAGGCTTGGAAAACTCTAAAATATCAAAATAGAATTTTCAAAACTATTTTTGTATTTTTCTGATTATTTTTATATTTTCTAGGAATTTTAAACTATTAAAAACTAATTAAATTACTAAAAATCACCAAATAAACTATGAAAAATCTGGAAAATTACTTTTT